>VXBR01009084.1:214482-237478 GCA_013400215.1 Cisticola juncidis
GAGCCGGGCAC
This sequence comes from Cisticola juncidis, assembly GCA_013400215.1. Taxonomy (NCBI): domain Eukaryota; kingdom Metazoa; phylum Chordata; class Aves; order Passeriformes; family Cisticolidae; genus Cisticola; species Cisticola juncidis. The sequence continues at coordinate 214,494 of VXBR01009084.1, forward strand.
GGGTGGGGATCCAGAGCCGGGAGCGGGTAGGGATCCGGAGCGAGAGGAGCCGGGCACGGGTGGGGATCCAGTGAGGATCCAGCCGGGAGCCGGGCACGGGTGGGGATCCGGAGCCGGGCACGGGTGGGAATCCAGCCGGGAGCCGGGCACGGTGGGGATCCAGCCCGAGAGGAACCGGGGGGACGCGGCGCTCCCTCCGGGGGCGGTGGGAACCGGCGCTGCCCCGGTGCGGTCCTGGGCACCGGGCTGGACCCGCGGCTCCTCTGCCGGGCAGGGCGATGCTCGGAGCTCCCCGGGGCTGGGTGTTCGCATGGCAGGCTCCTGATGGCACTGCAGAGACTTCAGGGAGCAGCTTTAAAACTGGGCGCTATAGGAATTCACACAGTGCTAGGGGGAAAGAAATGCTCCAGGCTGTTTGGCGTTCATGGCAATGGCCATTCTCTTCATTTAGATCAAAACTGGAAAAGACTAAATCCCAAAAAACAAACCAAAAGACTAAATGAGTGACTCTGAGGCCTTCCAGCGTGGTTCCTCTGTTCTCCATCGTTGTGTTCTGTCTCTCCTCTGGCAGCCTGAAGTGGAGGTGATGCAGTGGCTGGACTGGAGGGCCAAAAAAGCCCAAGAATGCTTGAAGTGTATAGGATACAGTAGCTTTCTTCAATTCTCTTTGCATGCTCTGCAGTAATTAGCACGGCAGCTCGTGGGTTGTCTGCTTTAATGAGTGTTGGTTCATTAGGGAGGGCAGCAGGTGTTTTCTCGGTTATGTTGTATTGTAGAGCAACTCCAGGGAAAAAGGAGGCAGCACAGTTAATATCATTACTCTGGGGGAGAAACCTGCTGGATTTTAACCAGACTTAGGCTGCTTTTTTTCTCTTTGTTTTTCTTGGCAACTTTTTGGGGACTAGATTTGGTCACTTCTGCAAAGGAAATTTTAGCAGGAGGCTGCTTGTCCCAAAAGTGTCCCTGCACATGGACACTGCTCCCAGCTGCTGGTGAAGAGGAGTGGGAAGGGTTTTCTTGTGGCTTATCTAGGTGGTTCTGGCAGGGCATGAGGGCTTTAAAGGTCTCAGCTGTGCCTTTCTAGGCCTGGAAAGCAGATGCTGGTGGAGCCTCTGTCCACACTGCTCTGCCAAATAAGTGGTAACTTAGTTTCTTCCTTAACTTCACTTTTATTTGCAGAAAGGAGGGTGAATTCAGAATTCAGCGCCTCTGTCTGGTGTGATGGGTGGAACCTGAGGTGACTGGGCTGCAAAGCCACAGTAACTGGTACTAAAAGCTTAATATGTGAGGTTTTCTCCTTGTCTGGGAGCTTTAATTGAGGTGTAAGAGCTGCAGAAGGCTCTGTGCAGGCAGGGAGTGCCAGACCCTGAGCTGGGGGCTGGGGAGGCATTTTCCTTCTAGGAAAGGGCCGGGTGGGGAGGAACATGGCAAAAATGAAAGTGTTTATTCATTTTATTACATCCTTTAATGGTTCCCTAAATTCAAGCCCTCCTAAACAAAGGCATGGGCTCTGTTGTGCTGGCAGCAAATAAGCCATGTGCTGACTGGGCCAAACATCTCTATTTACAGAGAGTGGAGTCAAAACTTTTGCTACAGCACTCACACACCACAAACCAGAGTGTTTCTGCTCTGTGTGGCTTCATTTTCTCACCTTTCTGATGCCTTTCTCAGAATTGTGAAGTTTCAGGGAGGAAAGTTGGAAGTCCAGGGCTTTGGAATTTAATTTGTGATTCTGCAGGGCTGGGGGATCTGTGGGGTCAGCTCCTGGTGTTGGGTCCCTGCTGGGGCTGGTTGGGATTGTCCAGTTCTGTGATTGTGCTCCTCAAATTTGAGCAGGCTGAGTTCTGTGTGAGCCTGAGTCACTGCTTTGCCTTCCATGGGGTTTTGGTTTTTAATTCAAGTGCATTAATTCAGCTGTGTGGAACCTCTGAGGACTTGTTGAGCAGAACAGAGAAATTTTAGGGCAGAATTGTGAAATACCTGCTGGCAGCAGGTGTCCTGCTCTTCTCCACTGCTGCAGGTCTCTAACTTGCCTTTTTGTGCTGCTTGATTTTGGAGGTGTAGGAAGCACCAAATCCATCAAATGCTTCCCCTGGACTGTGGAGAGTGACAAGATGGGGACAAATCCATGCTGGGGACAAGTCCACCATTGTCCAGAGAGCCCCCCTGGATGTGGCCCCTTTTTCAAAGGCCCCTCTGGAGATTTCTGGCTCTGGGAGGAGACATGGACATGTCCTGGGGAAACCCTCCCTGTACTGCCCTGGCACTGTGGAGATGCTATTGATCTCACACAGAAAGAACATCAGATAATGCTGCAATCAGTCCAGAAACGCATTAATCTGGCCTGAGAACTCAGATAAAATCAGATAAAAGCACACCTTGCTCCTCCCTTTGCCTTCCCCTGCTCTCTGTTCTCCTGCAGTCTCTGTTTTCCAGAGCACTCCAGGCTTTTGTGATGTTTACAAACTTCCCTTGATTGTGTCACAAACAGTCCCCATCTCACTCATTAGTGTCACCGGGGCGAGGACCTGACCTGAATGTGCATCGGGCAATTAGAGAGTGCTCTGAGCACCACAGAGCTCGGGAGAGGAGCCTCCTTCCCCTGTTCTGATGGGATAACTGGGATGGAGAAATTGCTGGTCTGTGGGCATGGAAGGCAGCAAGAGAGGGCACAACTCTGGTGGTTGAGGCAGAGTAAACTGGGGTTTGCAGAGCAAATTGGGGAGAAAATGCACTCTTGGGGTGAACCTCTGTGTGGAACAGTTCATGTTTGTTGTGTGTGTTCCCAAGGGATAACAATACCATGGAATTCTTTGGTGTTTTCCCTATTTCCTGTAAATTTGCACAACTTTTGAATCTGGACTTTATATAAGGCTGACAGCTATTTTCTTTCCAAGAGGTGGTGTCTAATTGTTTCTGCCTGAGGTGAAAATTAGCACCAGCAGCAGTGCTGGGTTTGGAAAATCAGCTTCCTCTGTGGGACTGGGAAAGGGCTCAGGTGACTACAGAAACCTGGGAATGACCATTTGGTCTCTTTACTCCACAGATTCAACTTGAAATTGCTTATTCCATTTCTGAATGCTGGTTCAGAGGTTTCTGAACCATTCTGATTTTTCTTCTGTTGGCCCTCCCCACCAGGCACAAAGATGTGTAAAACAGGACAAACATTTCTAAAATAGCTGTGCTGCATAATGGCTGGCCTGGGCAAAAATTATATGCTAGCTTAGCAGGCAGTGCTGGCTTTGTTGATATCTGTCTGGGGGTGTTTTGGATTTCTCACTTGTACTTTCAGCACTGTGTGGTCATCCCAAAGTGGAGCAAGCAGGACAGGGAGTGTCCACCTCAGCAGGGAGAGGAGGGATCCTCCTGGGCAGACCTGGGACTCGGTGCTTTGCAGGTTTCCCCAGGATTTGGGGTGTCCTTTTTGATTTTTCTGTGTTTCTCCTGGTGTTTTGTGGGCAGAGAAGCTCTGTCCCTGCTCCCTCTGGTCTCCCATGGGACAGGGCTGTGCTCTGAGCCTGGCACAGACCCTGCTTTGCCTCCTCCCTGCCACACAAACTCTTCTTGTCCCCAGGGCATTAATTGCACATGGAAATGAGTGAGGTGTTGCTCTGCCCTCTCCCTGTGCTAACTTGCACTTCAAGGTTCAGGTTCTGCTGGTTGTGCCTCTCCTGGGGTGAGAGCATCCCTGGGGAAGCTCCATCCCCAAATCCTGTGCCTGTGCCAAGCACACAGCAAAGGGAACTCTGTGCCTGGGCCACGGGTTTGTGGTTATTCCACGTTTGAGTCTGCTGAAGTCAGAGCAGTTTGGGACTGCTGAGGACACCCTCAGAAGCAGAGTCCTGTGAGATAAATGCTGATAATCGAGATAAATGTCGATAATCGAGATAAATGCTGATAATCGAGATAAATGTTGATTTTCTCACCAGAGCTGCCTCTGGAAGCAGCTGTGCCCCTTCCCAGCAGGAATGCTGGCTGTGAGGAGGGAGCTGTGCCACCCACAGCTGCTTTTTGCTACCTGTGGCATTGGTCACTGGATGCTCCTCTCCTGGAAAAGTGTCCCCAGCAGGAGAGGAGGGACCCTGGAAGGAGTTCCTATAAGCAGATTTGTGTTTGGTGCAGCAGTTTTTGTTCACTCCAGGGGTGGTGGGTCCTGTTCTGGCTCCAGGTCCTGTCAGGACTCTGGCTGATACCACAGCATGAGCTGCTTATGCTGCAGGAAAATCCTGTGTGTGATGAATTTCTGTTCTGTGTGTGATGAATTTCTGTTTTCCTGGAGGATGTGGCCAATTAGGGATCTGCTGCCCCTCATTTTCAAAGTTAGGGGAAGCAGTGCCTGTTACACCAGAGGATGAAAATGTGTTATGAAAGCTGAGAAATTGATTTGTTATAGAAGAGTGATTTTTAAAATCCTTTTTGGCTCTTCCTCTCTTGAGCCAAATGCAGCTGGGCCAGTGACAACTTTGTCACTGCTCTCTCCAGTTTGAGCTCCCCTCTGTCTCCAGCCTCATCTCCCATCTCTGTTCCTGTTTCCTCTCTTCTCTCTTCCCTCCTCTCCAGCAGGTCAGACTTTGTGCTGTTGGAGAACAAACCTGTATTTTTGTTGTGGTATGTGGATTTCTGGCTGTCTCATGGTTTTGCACTCGATGTCCAGACTTGTTGAAGAACAGGTTTGAGCTCTGCCAGGTCTTACACTGCAGGAAGCCACAGGCAGCAAGTTTGTGAAAGTGGAGGGGTGGATTTTACTGAATTCTTGATGCTGTTCTGCTTGAGGAATGACTTTATATCCAGATTGCTCTCAGGGGTACCTGGTGCTGTGTCCCATCCCTCCCATCCCAGCCCTGCTCTCTCTGCTCCTTTGATCAGCCAGAATTCCACCTCCCTGTTGGAAAAATCTTTTGCCAGTCAAAGCCATGAAACCCAAATTCCTCCTGGTCTGAGTATCCCAACCACAAAGTGGGGCTGTGGAATTCTGGGCCTGGGCTATTTATATTGTCAGTGGGAAAGCTTTTCATTGACCAAGCTGCTCCCTCCCTAAAGATATTTAATTAAATGTTATTTGACAGATCTGACTTTCTAATTGGCTTAGATTTAACTGATATAAATGGGATTTTTTTTTTCCTGCTGAAAACTGAAGAGAGTAGGAATAATTTTGTTGGAAGGCTGTTTGCATTCAGAGTCACGTCCATCTGTTGTTTAATGTAATAAGCTGATAGAGTGGAATAAAAAAAGCCAGAAAAAACCCCCAACACCAAAAAGTCAACATTTGTGCCAGTGCTTGGTGAGGAGAAGGTGAAAGGGACAGGCTGCCTCAGCTCTGGAGCTCTCTAAACAATGCCCAGCAATGTTATGCAACTGCCTAGGGAAGGAAGTGAAAAATTATCATTACAGTGCAGTTTCAAGGGCAATATTAAATGAGCAATTTGCAGCACAGCTCTGTGCTTAAGTGACTTAACTCACTTCTCCTGAGATAAAATTAACAGGGCTGGTTAAGGACAATGGCCATGACCTCTGTCCCCTTCAGAACTGAATCTGAGGCATGGGACTGGGAGCCCTCAAAGGGGGCAGCCAAACCCAACCCAGTGTAAAGGGCTCGAAATTCCTGAGGGATTCCTGTCCCACAGAAACCTGGAAAACGGGACAAGCATCTGCTGAAGCACTCACAGAGATCTGTTCCTTGTTTCAGTGAAGGATAAAACCTTCTGCAAGGCCCTGGACACTGGAGCAGCAGCAAACCCTGAAGTAATGATTTGGAAAGCAGAGCTGCTGTCAGTGCCTTCAGGCTAGGAGTAAACAGCTTCCAAATCTATTCCCAGTTTACTTCCAGCCAGAGGATTTTGCCTGAGGATGCCAGGCCCTGGAACCACAGGCGTTTCTGACTCTGAGATTAGACAGGATCTGTCTAAAGAGGCTTCACCTTCTGCTGTGCATCAGTGGCTCTGTGCAGCTGCCACCCTGGAGGGATTTTTGAAAGGAATATTGGATTGTCTTGGCTCCCCTCAGGCTTTTCTGTTACAGTTTGCTCTTACACCCTCTGGAGCAGCCAGAGGGGCTCCTCCCTGGGAGTTAAGGGCTAATGCAAGAGAAAGACAAAAAAAAAGGACTTAAATGGGGAAAACACTAATAACAGAGCTCAGTGTAAGAGCTGTTTCATGTTCCACCTGGGAGCAGATGTTTTGTCTTGGAAGCTGCTTTTAAAAATGCATGGAGCTGTCAGTTCTGTGTGCAGCTGGCTCTGAGCTGCACTGGGTGACTGCTGCAGGCAGCTCTGAGCACCCAAGGGTGCCAGGGCTCCTTTCCTGCCCTGGGGTCCTGCTCTGTCCCCCTCACACTCTCTGCCCTGAGAAAGGGAACCTTGTCCTGGGTGCTGTGGATGCAGGTCCAGCTGCTGGTCTGTGATGGGATTTGGGACAGATTCCTTGATTTGCAGCCTCTCCCTGGCAGGATTGCAGCAGATCAGCCCTAGAAGATCAGCTTTGCCATAGTATCCATTATTATTGCCATCAATAATTGATATTTGTGCTGAGCTCCCCAGGGAAGCCCCTCTCCCCTCTGGCACCGTGGTCTGTGTGTGTGCTGGAGTTCCTCTGTGCCTGGATTAACAGAGCTGCACAAATGTGAATTTACAGGTGGAACTGAGGGGATTGCTGCTTCACGTGGCTTCCCAGTTCTGCTTTCCTGGTGCTCCTGTGGTTGTGCAGAGCCCTGGGCTGTGTTGGCTCTGGGGGTGTCACAGCAGGTACCACTGGAGAGGTCACCTGTACCTGGTGGCACCTCCCTGGGCACTTTGGTGTGAATTGCTGCGTTTTCCTGTGCTCTGGAACAGCTTCAGCCCAAATTAGCTGTGGGACAAGTTTTGTGCTCCATGCTGCAGAGTTGAGGTGGCTCTTTGTGCCCTCCATCTGTGGAGTTTCCTTTCATGCCTGAGCAGAGCTGGGAAATGCTGATTAATACTCATCTCTCTTGGGCTATTTGTTAATTACTGTTATTCCTGGTTTGTGTGATGGTGCTGAGTGGATCCTGGCAGGGCTGCATCCATTCCAGCGTTTCAGAGTGCATGGTAAACACCAGGATTTTTTGTATTTTTTTATTGCAGCTTTTCTGGGAAATACTGTTCCTGTTTTCAAGGCTGGGATATTGTATCGCCTTCAGGGTGAAAGAGGAGTGGTAAAACTGGGAGCTGAACGTCCTGACTCCCACTCCTTTCCTTCAGCACTTCCTCACCCACGTCAGAGTGAGGGTAATTGTGCTAATTGTGAATTGGAGACTTTGGCTTTGTCCTTTGCTGAGCCCTGCTGGGCAGTGCAGCGCTGGTACCACACGAAGTTACAGCAGCTCTGCTGCTCCAACAGGAGCACAGAAAGTGGTCCAGGAGCAGAGAAAGTGGTCCAGGAGCAGAGAAAGTGGTCCAGGAGCAGAGAAAGTGGTCCAGGAGCACAGAAAGTGGTCCAGGAGCACAGAAAGTGGTCCAGGAGCAGAAAGTTGTTTAAGAAGAAGTTACAGCTGCTGAATTAAATACCAGGCTCTGCCTTGCAAATGTGTGGGAGCCTGCAAACCACAGGAGAAGGAGCAGACCTGGGCTCTGGTCACTGTGAAGAGCCCAGTGCCAGAGGCTTGAAGAAAGCAGGACAACAATTCAGTCACCTGTGACGATGTGAATTCCCTGTCTCTCAGGCTTTGAGAAGAGAGCAGTTAATTTAAAAATGGAGAAAGGGACACAGAGCAATGTTCTCTGTCAAAAAATCCTGCAGGTTAAATTGTGTGAGTGAGTGGAGCTGCCCTGCCTTGGGGGTGGTTGTCTTTTGGGGTTTGGTGAGAGATGGAGAGAGAAAATCACAAAGCTGTGGTGACAGACAGGAAGGATTTGGGCTGGGCAGGAGCTGCCAGGGCTTTGGGGAGGGTCCTGTCCTCACTGTCCTTGTGCACTCACCAGATCCCAGCTGGTGCTGCAGCAGCACCAACCCCTTTTTTTAGCAGCTGCCTGCAGAGATTTGTATGGAGGAAATGCTCTGGGGATTGGATCTTGCTGCACAACACAGAGGCCATCAGATTGAGCTTGTTTATCAGCAGCATGAAGGCAGGAATACAAACCACCAGCGACTACCAAAGGAAAATATTGAGCTTCCTAAGCCACGGGTGTCCCTCTTTTTCCCCTGACAAACAAACCCTTGTGATTTCCAGCTTGGGAAGCCCACGGGCCAACATCTCCTGGTGCTTGAGTGGAGACTCAGAGCCATCAAAGCAGCAGCTGAATGTCCTGCAATTGTGATACTCCACGTGTACCTCCAGGCATTTCCTGGCCTCTGAGTTCAGCTGAGCTCCTGCACGGCTCTAAATAATAAAACATATGAGTTCCCTGCCATGTGCCCAGAATTTTAAGGCTGCAGCCCTGGGCCAGCTCTTGTATGAATTGCTTCCCTCAGGGCAGTGATCCAGGAAATGAGGAGCACGAGCTGCTGGGCTGATGGGAGGCTGTGGTTTGGTGCCTTCCTGGGCAGAGGGGAGAAGGGAAAGCTGCTGGTTTCTGTGTGCTCATCCCTCTGTGTGCCTGCTGGCAGGGCAGGCAGGGAGAGTCCAGCAGGTACCACGGGAGATCCTGGTCCATGGGAGCTGCTGCAGAGTGCTCAGGTGTGTGAGGAGTTAATGGTGAAATGACTGAAAATATCCATATTTTCTGCTGCTGTTCTGAAGAAAAGAAAATCTCACTCTGCTTCAATGAAACCATCCTTTGGCACCAGTGTTTTTGTCACCAGCTGTGCCAGTGAGTGACCACTCTGCAGAGAGGGGACAGCAGCGGGTCTGTAAGGATGAAGAGTGAGCAAAGAAAAATTCTGCATTCCCTGCACTGAGCAGAGTGATCCTCCCGTGGTGGAAATCCCTTCCTGAATGGGTGAGGCTCCCCTGGTGTGACTCAGGAATCCCCCTCAGGTTTTCTGGGGGCTCCAGCTCTGCTTTGTGGAGCCCCAAGCCCACGTGCTGAGGGCAGAGCTCACCTGGCCAGGGCAGCAGTGTGAGCAGCAGCCTGGGGAGGGGAGGGAGGCAGGAGATGCTTGGCAGACCTGTCTCCAGACAGAACTGAGTCATTTGTCGAGGCTGACGCTCTGGGAGTGCCTGCCTGAGGCTGGCATGGCTCAGGCAGGAGAGGGAGAATGCAGCCACCCAGATACACACAGAGGAGAGAAAAGTAACAGCTCCCGACATGTGACTGCAATGGAAGTGAAAAAAACCCGTCCCCAATTAAAGCCATGTGTGTTGGTGGATGGAGCTGCTCCTGGGAGGTTGGTGGAGGCTGTTTGTGCAGCAGCCTCTGTGGAATGGCCTGGATTAGGAGAGGCAGGCTCCTCCAGCACACGAAATCCCTGTGGAAACAGAGCTGTTCCTGCATGGCAGCAGCTCCCCCAGCCCTCCACCCTTAGGGGTTAAGGTAAGAGCTGTCTCCTCCTCCCTGTCCCTGCTCCATCCCTGCTCCTGAAGCTCATTTTCCGTGCAGCCTGGTGCTGTGCTGTGTGTTTTTTTCACTGCTGGATGATGATGATGTCTCTGTGCAGGAGCAGAGATTTTCTTTTTCTGCAGACATGCATAATTCAGTTGTCAGGATAAATGGGCTCCCTGGATTTGGGCTGGTGTTTAAGGCTCGTTCTGGATCCTCCCTTCTCTCGCCAGTGTGAGGCAGGAGGGGAGCAGGGAATTCTCCCAGAGCTCCTGAGCAGCAGCCTGTGGTCTGTAAACTCACTGGAATACCCATGAGGTTGCAAGAAGGATCTAAATTAAACTCAAAACAGGCCTGTGGAGAGGAGAATTCCTGCTGTATTTGGGAAGACTTATCAAGAAACGTGATCATACAAATTCCTCTTGTGGAAAAACGGGAGCAGAGCCCAGTCACACGTGAAGGATGTGATCTACATGGCCAACTCCTCTCAAAATACACATCTGCTGCTGTTCACACCTCTGATGGAGCTGCACTAATGCCACGGTGTCAGAGCCAAGCTGATGTGGTGTGTGGGGAGGAGCAGGGCTTGCCTTGGTCTGCACAGCGGCATTTCCAGCGTGGACGTTTCCCACGGAGCCATTCTGGGACAGAAGTGCTAAAAACCAGCAGAGATGCGTGGAGGGCTCAGTCCCACGCTGCTGTGGAAGCAGGAAAAGCAGGGAAAGGAGGATGCTGGAGGGTTCCCTGCAGAGGCAGCAGACACCCAGCACAGTGCCAGACAGCGGGGCGGAGGAGCCCAGCGGGATTCGCGCCTGGCGCGGCGTCACTGGAGGACACGGACAAAATACTCCAAATATTTCAGAAGGCAAAAGGCATAAAAAACCTTTAATGGTCTGAATATATGAGGTGTTCTGATACAGACTTAACAGGATGGGTGAACAGGACTGACACCTCCCCAGTCCCATTGAAATGGCCAAAATGTTTTTATCTGAGAGCCAGAAAGCAACACACCGCCTGGAGAAGATCATTTTGGAAAAGGACAGTTGTTCTGCCAAGATTGTTTTGGGAAGAAGCTTTCCTAAGAAACTTTTCTCTTGGGAAAGGAATTAGCAGCTACAAGCAGGCTAAAATCTCCAAGGCCCAAAAATACCAGGTCTGTGTGGCGCTCTGGGAATCCGGCCACACTCTGGTCTGGGGACTTGCACATTCCTGGGACGCACAGATTTGTCCCCAGTGCTCTGGAGCACCCTGAGGTACTCGTGGTGCTGCTCTGTTGGGTTTGGGTTTCACTGAGGAGCTGGAGAACAGTTTTAGGGATGCTGGCAAAGGTTGGACAGTGGACACCTGGTGGATATTTGAGCCTCTTCCCTTGTTTTTCAGACAGAAGTGGAATTATCTTTACAGAATCCAGAGGGATGCCCTGTGGCTGTGTGACAGCCAGGGAGAAGGGCAGTGTCCAGTGTGAGCTCTTGTTCTGTTGGCCTTTTAAACTCACGAGTGTCTCTGGGCTGGTGCCTGATTTTGGCACCCCTGGAGTTTTCAGGGAGAGCACAGCACTGCTTTAAACAGCCCTCTGAGCAGAGACAGCTGCAGAAAAACAATGTGAAATCGGTGCAGTCTGCTGTGCTGCAGCTTTGCCAACAGCAATCTATCCTAGTGGCTGCCAGGATCTGTCCCCAGCCCTGGCAGCAGACGTGCCCTGTGTGCCCTGGGAGAGCCACCTTGGTAAATCCCTCTGGTCTGGGCACTCAGGGCTGTGATCACTGAGGGAGGAACTATCACAGGCTCTCCCTGGTGTGCCCTGGCTGGATTTCACCCTCCTCACAGCCTTCACCAGACGATGATGTGAAAAAGAAGTTGCTGCATGTTTGGATTCGCTGGATTTGTCTGGTTCCTGCTGGTTCAGTGAGTTCTGCAGGAGGTGCAGGGCCAGGTTTGTGCTGGCTCTGTCACTGAGGTCACTCCAAACCCTTTCAGGTGTGAGTGCTGGTGCTGCAGAGTATCCTCAGTGAGCTGGGGTCACTGAGCACCTCCCTGGCTCAAAGCCTGCCTGGCCCAGGCTCAGGCTGTGAATTTTCTGATGGATCCCCTCTCCCTTGGACTAAAACCCTTGGCTTGGGGCTGGAGGAAGCAGATGAGACAGGAAAGGAGCTGAACCAAACTGGCTGGAGGTTGCTGTGGAGTCAGTGGAAAAAGCTGTGGTGTGAACTTGCTCGTGGTTTCCTTTTCTGCTGCATCACGATGCTGATCCTGTCACTGTGCCCTGGGGCTTGCAGGGCTGTGGGCAGGAAAGAGCAGCACGTGGGGAGTGTGTGCAGCCCCCAGGAGGTTTGGGATGAGGTGGGACAGAACCTGGGACAGGCAGAGGTGGCTCCTTTGACTGGTAATGCAGTCCCTGGTGTTTCTGGGGCTTGGCAGCACCTTCTCCATGCTCAGTTGTTTTCCTGCTGCAAGCTCCAAGGCAGGAGCAGCTTGGCAGGCTGAGAGAGGAAGGAGAAGTGGGGGCTGCAGCTGGAGGGGCTTCCAGGCAGCTGGAATGGAGAATAGGCTGGGGCCTGTGGGGAAACAAACCTTGCTTTCAGTCCAGAAGGGTGTGCAGGAAAGGAAACCTCACACAGCATGTGCAGCTGCCCAGAACAACTGGGACCATTGTGCTGGTGGCACTGGTGGAGCTGAGCTTGGCCCTGCCAGCAGCTGGGGCAGGAGCTGGGGGAGGCTGTGATGCTTTCAGTCAAAGCTGTCTTGGCCATGCTGGAATTTCATTGGGATCCCTGAGGACTCCTGGGATCCATGGGATCCCTGAGGATTCATCCGTGTGGGCAGCCCCTGCTCCCATCCCAGGACAGCATCCAGGCTGCTCCCATGGGACCTGGCTGAGCCCCCACTCTTTGGGGTCAGCTTTAGAGAGGAATGTCTGTACATTTATGTACATTATATCTCTCATTTATGGTTCTTCTGAAGTTGGAAAGAATCCCCTCAAACCAGGATTTGCCCATTTTCAGCATTAAGTTTGACCTGAGTGAGCTCCTCTATACTGGTGGGTAATAGAAGCTGAATGGCATAAATAAAATAGGTAACAAGTGAATTGATTGTTTTCATTGTGTGGCTGTTGATAAGGCAAAATTACTGTTTTTTCCTGATGTACATGGCAATTGTAACCTGCTGGATTCTGCAGCATGTTTGTTTAAATCCCAGCATATATTTTAGTGAGAGTGGGAGATGTGTTGACCCAGTTGCCAGAGTGAGTTTGTAATGAAAAGCCTCTCAGCCTGCACGTCCTCTGCTGCTCTCTGCCTTCTGCAAGTGACTGAAGGAAACTTCACTGCTGCTGAAATCATCCCCAGAGTGCTGTTTTATGGCAGCCTGATGGATTCACCTCATTAAAGGTGCTAGGCTTGTACAAGAAAGCAAAATACTCCTGGAAAACTCAGGAAGCTTCCTTCCTTGTGCTGAGTTTGTTCCAAGCCTCCTGTGACAGACCAGAAATGTTTAAAATCTGTTTTAATCCTGATGCAGGTGCTGGTTTGTCTGGTGCTCTGCAGGGCACATTTCAGGGCTCAGGTGCTGCAGGAATGGGACAAATTTCTGGGTTTTGTGTTTTTGGGAAGGAAGGAGCATCCTCAGGCATCAGCATCATGACTCCACTTGTGTTTGCCAAGCTGGTGCTCCTGGCCTCTACATTTATTTCTCTTTTTCTCAGAGGGCTGCTGGTGGTTGGGTTTATTCCCTGCTAATGAACTGTGCAAAGAAATTTTGTTCCAGGCTCATTTTGTTCTCACTCTTCTTGAAAGTGAGTTCTCCTGCACAGTTCTCCTTCAGAGAATTTGATCAGTTCATACACTTGGTGGATTCATAATATTATTTTTTTTTTCCATTTGGGAGTCAGAGCATGTTTTAATGAATTAATTTTCAAATTGATATCTCCTTAATCATCACTGCCTCAGACCCTGCAAAGTATTTGCATCTTATAATTTAAGTGCTTTGAAACTGGCTATCAAGTGAGACTGTTAACCAGGCTGAGATGAAATTCACATTTGCACCTTAATCTCATCTGAGCATTTTCAAGTGCTGGAAGTTAATTACATCCATGGTAGTCCTTTGATACTTGAGTAATTCTGGAGCACAATGACTTAAATTTGTGCTCGTTGCCTGTTGGAAATTTCACTCCTCAGCTGACACGGAAAAATTTCCTTGTGCTGTCTGCTCTTCCTGTGGCTCCAGCTGGATTTGTGGGCAGCATTTGGGTTCAAGTTCATTTATTGAGAGCCCAAACCTGCCAGGGGTGGGTCAGGTGTGTGCAGGTCAGGGGTATTTTTAGCTGATGGAGTTTGGGGCTTTTCTTTGGGCATCCTCAGTGGTTTTTGGCTTCGTGCTGAGCTGTGTGAGCATCCCTGGATGGAAGGGGCTGCACCTCACTCCTGATGGAGCAGGAATTCCTCCCCTTGGCCTTTGTGGGGCAGAGCCTGGGTTCCTTTCCCTTCTCTACTCACATAATTTGCCCACAGAGCCTCAGCTGCCTTTTTGACAAATGGGAAAATTGCTGCCCTTGCACCTCTGCAAAATATTTTGGAGTCCTTAGGTTGAAGCTGCTTCACCTCCAGACTCAGATTCATCAGCTGCTTCATAAAATGCTCTGAAAGCAGCAAATAACTCCCCTGTGCCCTCTGCTCTGCCACCCCCACGGATCAGAGGCACAGAGGTTGTGTGAGCAGGGGGATGCTGGGTGACTTTTGCTTTCCAGCAGGCAGTGGGGAGTTGGAATTTGGGTTTCTGACAATGACGCAGCTTCTTGGAGCCATTCCCCGCTGAAATGGGGTCTTATTCAGCACTGCTAATAAGAGGGTGAAGGCAGCTAAATACAGCTGTCCTCAGTGTCATTTGGGATTTATTAGCAAATATGCAGTGGAATTGAAGCCCTTGTAAGTACTCTGCAGCTAATGGTAGATAGCAATTAGCTGAAATGACTACTGTGCTGCACTGATGCTGCATCACTGAGGGGACAGGAAATCTGGAGCCAGCAGCTTCCAGAACTCCCCGGAGTTTTTTTTCTGTTTCATGCCCTTAGCAAAAGACTGTGGTGGAAATCTCTGGGTGTGGGTAATCCCCGGAGCTGCAGCTTGAGCAAACACCAGCAGCAGTGAGTGTGTGTGGATATTCTCATTTTCAGCTCAGGGGTCACTGAGAGGACTCACTGCAGTGCTGCTGCACTGAAATGTGTGGAGTGGGAACCTCCTCCCCTCCAGATGTGCAGGGATCTGGCCCAGATGTTTGGATCCAGCTCAGAAGTCAGGGAGGATTTGGTGCAGCATTTCATCTCTGACCTTTCCTCTCCAAAACTCAACAGGAGGTTTTGTTTCCTCCCCTCACTGAGGGGGTGAGGTGAAGGTCAGGGTGTCCCAGGGGCTCTGCCCTTTGCCTGGAGGGGACCCAGCTCCTGGGTGCTGCTTTCCAGCTTCCCAAAGTGCTTGGAATCAGGCTGATTTCCTGGATATCTTGATTTGTTTGAGACACAAACCTGCCTGTCAGGAGGGGATTGGTGCTGGGTGGGCAGTGAGGGGCTGTGCTGGCCATGCTCCACCAGAGATCTGCATTTGGGGTGAGAGAATTGAATATTTTCCTTATTTTCCTGCTGGGGGTGTTGGTGATGGAGAGGAGCAGTGTGGATAAGAGGGTCTGAGTGATGGATTGGTGCAGTGCCATGGTGAGGAGATGGCATTTAAGGGCAGGAATTTGAAATCAACTCCATTTAGGAGTGAGCAGTGGGATTTCCTTAAAGGTTGGAGCTCATTTGGGACCAAGTGAGAGGGAGGGGCAGGTGTGGATGTGGTGGACTTGCCTGGGGCAGAGTAAACAGGGAAAACTCAAAACCCCCTTGGGAGTGCCCCAGGCAGAGAAGAGCAGAGGCCTGAGGCTAAATGGGGGTGAATTCACTGTGAATAAACTCGGGCTGTGCCTCAGGAGCATCTGGAAGCTTTCATCAGGTAGGGAAATAAAGGAAAATATGGGGACCACTCCTCATCCCCAGGCTCTGAAGCCCCTGGTGGTGCAGAGCCATCAGTTCCCTCTCAGGTCCAGGAAAGAAAATGAAATTGCTGAAGGGGAATAATTCCCAGCCTGATTGACTGGCAGCACGCCCTTAAAGAAAGTAATTATTTAAATGCACATTTAGTTCGTTAAGCCATTGAATATGCATTTACACTGAACACCTGGTAAATCTGCTCCTTTTTTTGGTTCAGAAGAAACGTTTAATTGCCCGTCACAGTGCTCTGAAATTAGATTTATTTTTTGTACAAAACCTAATCAGATTGCAAGTAAGACACTAAAATCTGTTGCTTCACTAACTCATATCAATAGAAGTACTAAGAGGGATTTTTTTTTACTACTCTTGGTGCTTTTGATGGGTTTTTTTCTGCCTTACCTTCTGTCTAAAAGCTTGGAGTTTTGAACCACACGAGGTCTGATGGGGAATCAGTTTTGCAATCGCCCCCACTAACATGAATCAAATATCTATAAATACCTTTTCCCTTTTCTCCCTTTTTTAAAGGCAGTTTCACCTTGCAGGCAGGAAGAGTTCTCCTGCCCTGTGATATCTGCAATATTTAAGGCAGCAGGAGCTGACCCCAGGCTCTGTCTGGTGCCAGGATAATTTTCTGTGTGCCCTGATGGATTTGTTGTCAGCAGGGCCAGGTTGTTGTGAGCAAGGCAGCCCTGAGCAGGGCTTTGGGAGGTCTGGGTGTGTGGTGTTCCTGCTCTGGGATCTCTATCAGCCCCAATTATAATATCCTAATTATAATGTTTGGCAGCAATCGTGGTGATCTTGCTAATGGCACTGGTGGCACCTTGTTCCTGTTATTTCTCACTTGACAGTGTCCTTGCCTTCCCCAGCACTCCTGGGACTCTCTGCCTTCTCCAAATTGCTGGAAACGTTTGAGATGTAAGAATCTTTGTGTTTCACCTTTTCCAGAGGCACATTTTTGCCTGGAGTTCTTTGAAGGAGCCTGCAGCAGGCAAAAAGGCAATCTGTGCTCCAGCTCCTCATTAGCTGCTGCTGACAGTGATGGGTGACCCTGGGAATTCTTGTTCAAGGCTGCTCCTCCCGTTTTTCTCAGCTCTCTCTGCCTTCACATCAGTTTTCCTTTAATGAAGAGCTTGAGGAGGAGGGAGGGAAGCCCTGCCCATGCTGGATTGGGAGGAGGTTTCCTCCTGCCTGTCACTGCACAGGGAGGGTCTCCCTTTGCTGCTTGTGAGTGTGAGAGCAGCATCCAGCCCTGGACTGGGACTGGCAGGTGTGACACTGATGGCACCAAGGCATCTGCCACCCCCTCACCCCCTGGCACAGCTCTGGGCACATTGCTGAGTGCATCTGTGGCCAAACACTGCATTTAAATGTGGTCTCAGCCCCCCTGCTTCCTTCTGCCAGGGGATGTTCAGAAAAGGCACAGACAGAAGAAAAAGAGGCAGGGAGGGCTTGGACCTCGTTGTCTTTGCCTTTTTTCCCTTTTCTGCTCTGTCAGGGTGGCTCAGGTTTGTTCTTTTTTGTCCTTTCAGTTCTGTTTTCTGGGTGGTTGAGCTGTGGGCTTTGGAGGCTTTTTGAAGTGGAATTTTAGTGTGCTTGAGATTGTTCCTTGACCTTTAGTTGACTCCCCTGCCCTTGGCATTGTGTTCTGAGTGCTTTTGAGCCTGAAGTGACTGCACTGTGTGCACAGGGGCTTCCCAAAAACACCTCTGAAGGGCAGCTGGGGTTTAAAGTGTTTCTGTTGGCAGCTGCAATCCTTGTTTGATGTCCAGGGCAGAGCAGGATGCAGGAAAAGCCTCCTGTCCCTTCCCCCTGTGTGCTCAGCTCCCCGCCCCAGCAGTGATGCTAATTAGATAAGTCAGATCCTCTGCAGAGCCTGTCCAAGGACAAACAGATTTTAATTAAGGGCTGTGTGCACTGGGAGGTCGTGGCACTGGGCTGCTGTGGGAGCACCAGGACAGCACCCACAGAGGGTGAGTGTGGCACAAAGTGGGCTCTGGGGCACAGGAGTCACCCTGGGGATGGCAGATGTGATCCCACCCTTGCAATGTATACCTGAGTTTTGTTTGCTGTGGGAATGGGAACCTTCACTCCAAGCTCCTAAAATCACCATGAGCTGGACAGCAATGCCATGAATTTGGGAAATTTGTTTTCACACCAGTTTTTTGGACTGTTTACAGCTGGTGGACTCAATTACTCAAAGACAGCCTGGATATTGGAAAGTTTGGGTTGAAATTCGAGCTCAAGTTGTTTGCTTCTGTCTCTGCCACCTTCTAACTGGACTCCAGCGTTAACTCCAGTGGAGGTGGCTCATTCCTGCATTTCAGGGCCTCTCAAGATTCATCCCCATTAAGCTGCCTGAAGTTAATCCTGCTGATTGGAGTACAAGATGTTGCTGTCTTCTTTCAGTCCCAAAGCTCCTTTTGGCTGTTTGGGATGTATCAGCAGAGATTTGTCAATACCTGATGATGATTCAGGACCTACAAACCATGGATGTGCCTTGGGACTGATGAAATTTTGGTGGGATCCCCAGGCAGAAACTCATTCATTTTCGTGTGGTCTAGCAAGAGGATCAGCAGAGAGGAGTTAAATGTTTTTAATATTTTTATTCCTGCTATCAAACAGAAGCAGCTTTGTTTTATAGATAGAATAGCCACTCAAATGTGGGCTTTGCTTTGGAATGAAGTGTTTGTGTGGGAGTTTGAGGTGGGAGCTGCTTCACAACCCCCTTCTGCCTCTTGTTACCTGGTGGCTTCGGGGACAAATGAACAGAGAGGCAGAAGAGGTCACAAGTATGTTTGGAGAGAGAGTTTAAAACCAGATTTTACGCTATTTTTCTTTTATTTGGCCAGTCCTTGTGGTTGTCCTGCTTTGCAGGATGCCAAGAGCTGGGTGTTTGGAGCCAGCTGAGCAGGGAGCTTGCCAGGGAAATGGATTGGAATTGGATTTCAGGCTGTGCATGGACTGCTCGTGGAGGAGCTGCCTTTGTTCCCTGGCAGCTGAGCAAGCCCCGTTCTGCCTGTTTGTGTGGAAAACCTGTCAGGGTTGGGGTTTGCTCTGTGCATGTCCCTGTGTGTGACAGGGATGGCAGAAGATGTGGGAACACAAGTCTGGAGCAGCAGGGGCTGTGTCCTGGAGCTGTGGGAGCAGCAGGAGCTGTGTCCTGGGTGTGCAGGGTAGGTTGTCCTCAGCCTGCAGAGCCCCTGACTGCAGGGCTGGGGCTCCTGGGTGGCTTTGGGGACGCCTCTTCCAGGGCTCAGCAGGAATCTGGGCGAGTTGTGCCTTTGGGCTGGGTACCACAAACCTCCTCCAAGTGCTGAGAGCAGACTGGAAACCACCTGTGGGCATTTATCACCTTCTGACAGACCCTGCTCTTCTGCCTCTGCCTCTGTTTTTTTCTCAGCAGATGTGCACCTTTGACCCAGAGAGTTTTGACTTTTCCTGCTGGATTTATTTTTAAAAGAGCAAAGAGAAGCATCTCCTGGAGGAGCAGGAATGTGCTGTGTCCACCCCCTTGGGAAGGGGCTGGCTTTGCAGCAGGCAGGACATTCCCAGTGGAAATTTGGGAGCCCCTTTGGAGAATTTGGGATGGACATGGTGGAACAGGGACAGCTGTGACATAGAGAAGAGCACTCAGAGGGAAATGTTTTCCCTCTCTTAAGCACTGTCACTGCTCACAGTGCTCCCTCTGACAGCGTGGGCTGTGCCAGTGCCAGAGGTGTCAGAAAATGCACAGGAGGAGAGCTGGCCTGGAGGCCTGAGTGCCATGGAAAAAGTGACAGCAGCAGAGTTAATGAAAAGCAGACACAGAGCTGGGAGCTGCTCAGCCAAGAAAATCTGCACAGGCCAGGCTTTTCTCTGGTATCCAGCAAAAACCTGTTACAATTTGGCTTCTTCCCTCTCAGGGAAAATGGTTCAGATGTAAATACCTGGGTTTGTGGCTTCTGCAGCACCTGGAAGGAAAGCAGGTGTCAATCCTGTGATGATTCCATGTCTTGGAGCCAGGAGCCTTGAACTTCACGTCCAGATTCCTGCTGGGAGCCCAGAGGCTGCCTTTGGCTGCTTGCAGATGTGGTCTGTAAATCAGAGAATCTTAGGATGAATTGGGTTGAAAAGGACTTTAAAAACCATTTCATTCCCAACCCCTGCCGTGTGCAGGGACCCCTTCCCCTTGAAGGTGGAGTCTGAATGCTCCTGTGTTGTGAGTCCAGGGGAAAATGCAGAGGTGCAGATTTCAGAGCAGAGTGGGAACACTGCAGCCAAACAATTCCCTTGTTTTTGGCAGGATGGAGGCGTCCTGCCTGGAGCTGGCCCTGGAAGGAGAGCGCCTGTGCAAGGCTGGGGACTTCAAAGCTGGGGCAGCCTTCTTTGAGGCAGCAGTGCAGGTGGGCACAGAGGACCTGAAGACTCTCAGTGCCATCTACAGCCAGCTGGGCAATGCCTATTTCTACCTGAAGGAGTACTCCAAGGCCCTGCTGTACCACAAACACGACCTTACCCTGGCCAGGTGAGTGTCAGCCCTGCTTCATCCTCATCATCCTCATCAGACACAGCCCGGAGTGAGGGCAGAGTCTGTGGGGTCTGCACCCAGAAATGCTCATCCAGAACTGGCCCTGGGGGTGATTGAAAAGGTTGGGACACACCAAGGATGGGACAGCTGCCTTCAGAGCAGGGAGGGGGAGAAGGGGGTGGGATGTGAGGTGGTGCCTGGAGCAAGAGCAGGGCAGTGCCCACCTCTGTGCCAGGTACTCCCAGTAATGACCTGCAGTCCTTGGAGCACTTTGGAACAGCAAATAGGGAACAAGGAGCTGCCTTCAGAGCTGTGGGAAGCTCTCCAGAGGTCTGTGCTGGAAAGCTGCAGCTGAAATCTGGTGAGTAAAAGTCTCTGAGCTCTTCAACACCTTCACCTTGTAGAACCATTGGGGACCAAATTGGAGAAGCCAAAGCAAGTGGCAACCTTGGGAACACCCTGAAAATCCTGGGGCAGTTTGATGAGGCTGTGGTGTGCTGCCAGAGACACTTGGACATTTCTCGGGAGCAGGGAGACAAGGTAACAGCTTCCAACAGGAAATATGTCCTGGCTTTGAAAAGAACCTGTGTGCAAGGCAGGAAAAGTGATCTGGTGAGGGTGGGCTGTGCAAGGAGCTGCAGGGTGAAGCTTTGGCTGCCATCACACATCTGGTGATGCTGTGAGGGTGAGGATGGGAGAGGAGAATGGAGATTGTGGTTCTGAAAGGTGGGGGAAAAAAGTGGGCTTTTGGTCCTGAAAGATGGGAAAGGAAAATGGGGCTTGTGGTTCTGAAAGGTGGGAAAGGAGAATGGGGGCTTGTGGTTCTGACCATCCCTGCCCAGCAGTGGGAGGCTCCACGCTGGGATGTGAGCTGTAATTCTTTGCTGTTGCCTGTTCTTCTCCACAGGTAGGTGAAGCCAGAGCTCTCTATAACATAGGGAATGTTTTCCATGCCAAGGGGAAGCACTTATCCTGGAACACAGCTCAGGACCCGGGCTGCCTGCCTCAGGAAGTCAAGGACACACTGCAGAAAGCTTCAGAATATTATGAGTGAGTATCCAAGCTTGGCCAGCCCCTTCTCCTGCAGGGAACAGAGCTACACACAGAGAATTTTCAGGTTGTAACAAATTAGGAATATTTCCCTGACAAGCTATGTTGGCAAATTAATCCCAAGGAAGGTGAGAAAAGGCTTTCTGTAGAATCTGAGCTAAAATTCGTGCTGGCATTGGCTTTGCAAAACTGGCTGTGGTTTGAACAGTGACCATGCAGTGAGGTGCCCCAGCCTGCTGCTTCCCAGAGCTGTGTTGGGAGCTGAACTCAGCTCCTGTGGCCCCTGCTGCTCTCTGCTGGCCTCGGTGGGGATGGAGCCATCCCTGTCACCCAAGGGAAGAGTCACTTTGAATCCTGGTTCTTCTCAAGGACCTGCACTTTGTCTCATCTGTCACAACCTTCCTTTTCCTGAATCATTTCCAAGGTCACTGTCATGGGCCACATGGGAAGGTTGGCACCAGAATTTTGGGCTCGTGTTTTTCTCCTGGTATTGAGTTCTGCTTTTGTGATGCAGTTTTAAATAGGTTTTTTAAGTGAATTGAGTGATAGGATCTCCTATCCCTCCCCTCATATCTGAGGATGTGACAGTGCCTATAAATAGCTCACACCCTTTTTCCAAAGAGTGGTGCACATAGCATGGCCAGGGGCTGAATTTGTGCCAGTGGTGAGAGCTCCACCACTCTCTGTATGTGTAAAAAGAGGGTTAAAACCAGATCCAGAAATGCCAGGAAGCTCCCAGAGCAGAGCCCTGGCGTGGGACTGTGGATCTGTGCCGCTCTCCCTGGAGCAGGACAGGGAAATCTCCCTGTGCTGGGTCCTGCAGCGAGGTGACATCTCTGGTTTAGTGTGGGATGGGTCAGACCAGGGGTGATTCCTGCACATGGAATGAGGGGACAGAGCAGCAGCAAGACCTGCACCCTGGTTTGCAGCTCCCAGGGGTGCCCAGCACAGGTCACCAGCCTGTCACCTGTGCCCAGGGAGGGCACTGCCCTCTTCAGGGCTGCCCCTGCCTCCTTTCTGTGCCAGTTTCCTCACTGTGCTCCCTGCAGGGCTGTGTCTCAGGGCTGTGTCTCAGGGCTGTTTCTCAGGGCTGTGTCTCAGGGCTGTGTCTCAGGGCTGTGTCTCAGGGCTGTGTCTCAGGGCTGTGCTGTGTCTCAGGGCTGTGCTGTGTCTCAGGGCTGTGCTGTGCTCAGGGCTGTGTCTCAGGGCTGCTCTCCCCTGCTCTCTTTCAGGAGGAACCTGTCCCTGGTGAAGGAGCTGGGGGACAGAGCTGCCCAGGGCCGGGCTTACGGCAACCTTGGCAACACCCAGTACCTGCTGGGCAACTTCAGCGAGGCCATCGCCTTCCACAGGGAGGTAGGAGAGCCCCCTGCCCTCCCTGGCTGTCCCAGGCTGTTTCCCCCTCCTGTGTGAGCCCCGGGGTGCTGCACTGTAGCTGAGTTTCTCAGAATTTGTGGGCATGATGTGCTGTGGGATGGGATTGGAGCTGTTCCAAGCCAGGCCTCAGCCTTGGGCCTGCTAGGCCGCGAACGTCCAACCTACCTAGTGCTAAATAAACTTATTTATAGTAGGAATTGTGTTAAGGTGTGGGCATTGACACAATAGGGGAATCATGCTGGAAATGCAGTAGCTGCCTTAACTTGGGATAGTTTGCATATTTCTTCACGTGCTTTGCCACAAGGAATGCACCTGTAAATGTTATGGTAAATAATGTTATGGTGAACTATTCCTGCTGTATTTGTCGGAGTCCAGGACATCCCTGTGGCCACCCTGGAGGGTTTGCAGGGTTTGGGGACAGGACAGGGGGTCTGGGGTCTGTCCAGGGGGGTCAGAGCCTCACACAGAGCCCAGGAGGACACTGCCTCTGATCCCTGCCATGGCAGTGAATGCCCACAGTGTGTGAAGAATCACAAACCCTAAGAATTTAAAAATAAATAGTAGCTGGTTTGTTATAGAATATAAATATAGAAATTAGGATT
>VXBR01009084.1:237868-310266 GCA_013400215.1 Cisticola juncidis
GCTGTGTCTCAGGGCTGTGTCTCAGGGCTGTGTCTCAGGGCTGTGTCTCAGGGCTGTGCTCAGGGCTGTGCTGTGCTCAGGGCTGTCTCTCAGGGCTGCTCTCCCCTGCTCTCTTTCAGGAGGAACCTGTCCCTGGTGAAGGAGCTGGGGGACAGAGCTGCCCAGGGCCGGGCTTACGGCAACCTTGGCAACACCCAGTACCTGCTGGGC
The DNA here is from genome assembly GCA_013400215.1 of Cisticola juncidis. Taxonomy (NCBI): domain Eukaryota; kingdom Metazoa; phylum Chordata; class Aves; order Passeriformes; family Cisticolidae; genus Cisticola; species Cisticola juncidis. The sequence continues at coordinate 238,079 of VXBR01009084.1, forward strand.
AACTTCAGCGAGGCCATCGCCTTCCACAGGGAGGTAGGAGAGCCCCCTGCCCTCCCTGGCTGTCCCAGGCTGTTTCCCCCTCCTGTGTGAGCCCCGGGGTGCTGCACTGTAGCTGAGTTTCTCAGAATTTGTGGGCATGATGTGCTGTGGGATGGGATTGGAGCTGTTCCAAGCCAGGCCTCAGCCTTGGGCCTGCTAGGCCGCGAACGTCCAACCTACCTAGTGCTAAATAAACTTATTTATAGTAGGAATTGTGTTAAGGTGTGGGCATTGACACAATAGGGGAATCATGCTGGAAATGCAGTAGCTGCCTTAACTTGGGATAGTTTGCATATTTCTTCACGTGCTTTGCCACAAGGAATGCACCTGTAAATGTTATGGTAAATAATGTTATGGTGAACTATTCCTGCTGTATTTGTCGGAGTCCAGGACATCCCTGTGGCCACCCTGGAGGGTTTGCAGGGTTTGGGGACAGGACAGGGGGTCTGGGGTCTGTCCAGGGGGGTCAGAGCCTCACACAGAGCCCAGGAGGACACTGCCTCTGATCCCTGCCATGGCAGTGAATGCCCACAGTGTGTGAAGAATCACAAACCCTAAGAATTTAAAAATAAATAGTAGCTGGTTTGTTATAGAATATAAATATAGAAATTAGGATTCTTAGTATATGGGGCTGAAGGGACAAGCTGGAGGAATTGGGGAGTGGCCCCTGTGCTCCTTGTTCTTGCTCTCGTCCCCCATCTTTTCCTGAGTTGGACTTTAGAGATTGGTTTAGAGTAGAACTGACATGTTAATGTAGGTAGTAGGCATTGGTAAAATTTTGTAAATAAAAAATCCATCTTGGACAGTGGTTGGGTGGGAGATCCCGCACTGAAGGTTTGGGGATCTCTGACCCGCCCAGTCCCCGCGTGTCCTGCTCTGCTGGGGACGCCCTGCAGAGCTGGACAAGAACTGAGAGATAATTTAGAATAAACAGCCTTGATAACACTGCTGGACTCAGCCTGTCCTCTCTGGCTTCGGTGTGAAACACCCAGGGCAAAGAGAAGACTGAAAACCTGATTACCCCGGGGAACAGCAACCCCAGGGAAATCCCCAGGGAACAGCAACCCTGGGGGAGACCCCACTGCCTCGGGGAACAGAAACCCCGAGGAGAATCTCAGGGAGAAGCAATCCTGAGGGTATTTAACCCAACATCTCGAGGAATAAACCAGAGAATGTGTGATGTAACCACATTGGTTGGACCCTGGTTTCTCTCGTCTCCGATCCCTGCACAGTCCCAGCTTCATTGCACCAACTCACACCCAGCAAATCTTACTCCAGTCCCATCAGCAACTCCTCAGCAGCTTGAGGGAGTTGAGGGAAGGGAGCTGTTGGCTTGGAAACCAGAGGAGGTATCCAAGGGCACATTGCAGCTGGGTCTGGCAAGGTTTTTTTTGGGTTTTTTTTTCTGCTCTTAATTTGTCTCAGTCTAGATTTTAATAAATGCAAGCCATGAATTTAATTAAGCTGCTGAAAGAGCTGTTGATCAAGAATAAATGCTGCTTGTAGAACATAATAACTTTCTGCAAAGCTTTACAGGGAGGTGAGGTGACAAAGTCCCTGCCCCAATTCAAATGCAGTTTAGCTTTTCTTGCAGTGTGTTTCTATCAGTTCCCTTGCACTGGTGGAAATTCACTGCTCCTCTGGTTTTTAAGTGCTGGGGGGACACTGGGATGCAGCATCACTCCCACTTTTCCAGGAGCCTTTCCTGATGCTGAATTTGCAGAAGGAGGGAGAGGTTTCCTGCTGCTCCCACCCCAGGTTCATCACAACCTCACTGGGAGGGAGCTTTGCAGTCTGTGGGAAATCAAGGCACAGAAAATTCTCCAAACCCTGTGCATGCACCCAAATATCAAAATGAGCACAGGGATCCACTTGAAGCCTTGGAAAAGACTTCCAGCTTTAGAGAAGGAAGGAATAAGCAGGAATGTGGGTTTGTAATAGAGATAGAGATGTATTAAGCCAGGTAGTGGAAAGCTTTAAGGTTTTAAAGTTAAGATACAGAAGTAATTATAAAGGCAATAAGAAGTTTTAAGGTGTAGTTCTATAGGATTGTGTGTCACTAGATGATTGACTAGAAAAAGTCCTCATTGCAGCAGGACATGGCTAATTAAATTACAGTTTAATTAGCCATTGGTGTGAAAGCTAAAACAATGCATGGCAGTAGATTATTGGCTAATAAACCTTTAAAACCTTTTGTTACCTGTGGTCTTGTGAGCACTGACCACAAACTCCTGGGGTGTCCAGTGAAGATGTTCTCAGTCCTTGAGACTGAGGCAGTAACTCANGTACGGTATCTCCGACCCAACCACTGTCCAAAATGCACTTTTTATTTACAAAATTTTACCAATACCTTCTTCTGCCCTGCTGCTCTGATCAACCCAAAACTCCTGCTCCGAGTGTCTTTCTGGCAAGGCTCACAGCAACAGAGATTTCTCCCAGTGGTCCTGACATTGATATCTCAATACCAGCCCTAAAATTGCCCCCTGGGGGCTGCTGTGGGGCAGGGGGGTGTCCGGGGGGCTGCTGTGGGGCAGGGGCTGTCCCTGTGCTGACTGAGTGTGTCTGTGCAGCGCCTGGCCATCGCCAAGGAATTTGGGGACAAGGCAGCCGAGCGCAGGGCCTACAGCAACCTGGGCAATGCCCACATCCTCCTGGGCAGGTTTGACACCGCTGCTGAGTTCTACAGGTGAGTGCCAGGGCTGTCCCTGGGCTGGCACAGCCAGGCCCTCAGCCCCAGGGATGTCCCTGCACACCTGGGCTGGCACAGCTGGGTCCTCAGTCCTGTGCCAGGGCTGTCCCTGCACACCTGGGTGGCACAGGTGGGCCCTCAGCCCCAGGGCTGTGCCAGGGCTCCTGGGCAGGGGCTGCTCCCAGGGGTGGCTTCCCTGTGAGCAGGGCTCTCCTATTCCCTGCAGGAAAACGCTGCAGCTCTCCAGGCAGCTCCGAGACCAAGCAGTGGAAGCCCAGGCTTGCTACAGCCTGGGGAACACGTGCACGCTGCTTCAGGACTATGAGAGAGCCATTGAGTACCACCTGAGGCACCTGGTGATAGCACAGGAGCTGGGAGACAGGTAAGGGTGTTACCAGGAGATTTCCTAGTTTGCTGAGCATTCATATTAAGTACAAGGTTTTTCACCTGCTCACTCTCATTTTAGGGAAACAGCAATTTCCCCTGAAATGAATGAATTTGAATTTCCCTGAAATGAAATGAAAAAAATATTATCATTGTTTCACATTCTTATCCTTGCAGAGGAATGACTGTGTGACAGTCCCTTTGGCCAATGTGGTTGAGAGGTGGAAATACCACTCTCCAATCCATGGTCACCTTTATGAAAGTAAATAATAAGGAGTAATAAAGTAGGGATTTTCTCCTCTGCTGCTCTTCTTCTCTCCCAAATTCCTAGCTCCAGGTGTCTTTTTGAGCAAAGCTCACAGTGACAAGAGAGTCCCTCAGTGAGGGTGAAGAGCACTGACCCTGCTCTGACCTGCTGTTCTCCCTTCCTGGGGTTAAGCCCCAGTGATGTGCGTGCTTGGAAATCATCAGAAATCTCTGGGCAGCCAGTCCTTAGTCCAGTCATCTGCCAAAAACACGATTCACCCTTCTCATGTCATTCCAACCTGGAGATTGTGCCCTCAGTGCTGTGCCTGTGTGGGCTGAGTGAGATCTCTAACGAGAGGCACTTCAAGAAGAATGCGTGGTGCTGCTGCTGTGTTATCCCAGGAGCGCCTCTGGAGAGCTCCTTATGTTCACAAAAGTTGTATTTTCATTAAAATCTGTGTGTTTAGAGCACACAAGATGTGCCACTTTGCCCTACTGCTCTGGGTTGATGCTGGAAACCTCCATGTACAAATGATGTTGCATAGAGAATGTAGAGATTGTGTTTCTTGGTCTTGCTCCTCATTATTTAGGAGGCTTGACCTTTTAATTTTTCTTAATTTGTTTTTTTGAGAGAGGTTGGTTCCTTTTTCCTTGGATGTTCTGACCCTGAGCTCTCTTGCAGCTGAGGTGGCTTTGCCAGCTCGTTCAGCTGAATTCCCTCGGTGTGGCTGGGTGTCCTCCACTAGATGGAGCAGGGACATCAGGATGGGAGAGCTGTGCCACCACCCGGGCAGCCTCAGCTCAGGGCAGCACAATCCCACCCAGGGGTGAATCATGCTGAGGGGGTGCAGCCTGTGGGCTCCTGCATTTCTGGGAACACACACCCTGTGAGCACAAGGCATTGAACAGGGTGACAAGAAAAACGCTGGAATGCTGATCAACCCGCCCAAACCTCTGAAAAGGGAGTTGCAGTCATGCTGAACCTCCCCCTGCGCCCCCAGGTGCTTTTTTTATCCCTTCTCCCCCCACATCTGCTCGTTTGCAGAGCTGAGCAGGCTCTGGGGGAGCAGGAGGCTCTGCCTGCTCCTGCAAACAGCTGCTGGAGCTGCAGGGAGCCAGGCTGGGCTGCACAGGGCAGGCTCCACATTCCCCTGCTTTCCCGGGCTGGAAAAGCAGCAGCAGTGCCCTGGAGACCTCATGGGAATCCCTGCCCTCTCTTGGGTGCAGTTTCATGCTCACCCTGGTGATGCAGAGCTGGGGTTCAGCTGGAGCTGCTGCCTGCCTGCCCTGTTCCCTCCTTGCCATGTTCTTGCTGCTTTAGCTCTGCTGATGAACCAGAGCTGGGTGTTCATTCCCTCTGTGCAGCTCTGCAGAGGAGCCCTGGTGGTGTCAGGTGGGAGCTGGGCAGGGGCTCTGCCTTCCCCTCTGGGGCTGGGGCTCACCAGTGAAGTCAAACCATGCTGGCCTTGTTGCAGTGCCTGCAGTTTGTCCCTGTAGGTCCAGTCCTCCTTCCCAGGCTCTTGTTCCTCCCCAGCTCTTGCTGAGCTCAGTGCAAGAAAAGTTGAAATATCCAGCACTCCTCATTTTGCAGTGCAGCCCCTCTGTGGAGGTGGAGGCAGAGCAAGGAGGCAGAACAAGAGTTCTCCTCTCTCTGGGCTTTGCCCAGTGTTTCTGTGCTTTGACAGTTTCCTGTTCTGCAGGGTGGGAGAAGGAAGAGCCTGCTGGAGCCTTGGAAATGCCTACGTGTCCCTGGGGAGCCACGAGCAGGCTTTGCACTTTGCAAGGAAACACCTGCAAATCTCCCGAGAGGTAAGAGAAACCAGAGGGAACCTGTGGCCCCTGCTGAGAGCAAGACTGTTTTATCCCAATAAATTCTATTAATGCAGTCACCTTGCTCTCACTGCTCTGTGCTGTGTCAGTGGTGTTTTAGGAACTGCAGAGCTTGGCTGGAAAACTCTTTTGATGGGAGGCTCCCAGCCTTCCCCTTAAGTACAGCAAATATGTGAGCTGCACTTTGCTCCTAACCAATGTCCTGGGTAGAGAAGGGACCTGGGGATTGTCCCCTGGCTGGCCAAGGTGTTGTGCACCTTCACACCCAGCAGGTGTGAAGGCCCTTGGGTTCCTCTTGGTCTCCAGTCTGTAAAATCCCACTTTCCTGAGCACAGGGAGGCTCCAGCTGAGCTGCCCCTGCAGTGTCCTGGTGCTGTCCCTGGTGCACACTGTCCCTGTGCCACTGCCACCCCTGTGTGTGCAGCTTCTCTGGTTTCACCTTGGCCTTGCCCAGCTCTCTGCAGCTTTCCTGCTGTTTCCAGGTGGCTCAGAAGTGCAGAAAGCCAGAATTCCATTGTTTGCTCTTCCCAGTGTGTTGAGGAAATCGGCTGTGGCCTCTTTAGTCTTCCCCAGATGAAGAAATTGCCCTCTTGAAGCACTAATTGAAATCACCATCTGTAAGTGTGCTGGGTGTTCTCCTGCCTGTCTATTAGGTTGGCTAAATCTCCGAGTAGGGCTGACACAGCAGCCTAATTACAGATTTAATTATACTTATCAGACACACAGAAGAAATACTCTGCTTTGGCCCTGTACATTTTAGAACAGATTAACTTTCCCTGCTCTGCACAGGCTGGGGCTGAGTCCTCAGAGCCAGAATTCATCTGAGGGGCCATGGGAGGATCAGCACTGGTGGTCCCGGGGCCTTTGGGGTGGAGGGGAGCCCCAGCAGGGTGGGGGTTCCCAGTGTCCCCAGCTGTGTCAGGAGTGGGTTCCTCATGTCTGGTGGCTGATGAAGTCCCCCCATCATGAATTATGGAGCAGTGCAGAAACTGTCCCTTTGACAAGCACCAGGATTTTGGCCAGGAGAAACCTTGTGCAATTCAACCTTTCCATGCTGATGTTTATAACTCACTTCCCATCACCTTCTTCCCAAAAAAAATCTGATGGTGGCATTGGAATCCAAATGAAACCAGCTCAAGGTGACCACACTGGAAGCTGCTGCAGGTTGATCAGAAGTCACTCACAAAATCCCACCAGAATGAAGGATGTGGACCTAAAAACCTTGCAAGCTGCCCCAGCTCTAGGACCCTGCTCTGGAGTGATTTTTTCATCTCAGAGTGAGCTCCTGGGAGGCTGAGGGCAGAAAACAGGGTTGAGCTGTGCTGTGTGCAGGTCCTGCCCAGGGTCACTGTCCTGCCCAGGGTCACTGTCCTGCCCAGGGTCACTGTCCTGCTCTTGGTTGTTAATGGGGCTTTGGAGATGATCTGAAATGAGTGGAAGTCAGGGAAACACTTCATAATTGAGCATCAAGGACTGTAAGACCTAACATGGACACAGCAATTTCTCTGGAGATGATGTCAACAGCAAATCCCCTGTAATTGGCAGGGGACTTTTGCCTGGTGTTAAACCCTTTGATCTGCCTCCCTTTACTGGTGCTTGGGGCTTTGTCATAAATAATGTGGGGATTTATGGTTTTGTTCCAGGCTGTGGCAGGGGACACAAAGGAGCTGTTGCCAGGCATTTAACAGGAGCCAGGCCCCTCCAGGGGAGCAGCCAAGGTTTTCTCTGTCACACAGGCTGCTCTTCCCTTCCTCTGGAGGTCAGAGGCTGCTCCTGGGTGCCCTCTCTGATGGGCAGCACAGCCATGCTCTGCTCTGGTTAAACTTTGAGGAGGATCCTGTGCTGTGCCCTACAAACCCTCACTTTAAGCAGCAGGAACTGTTTTACAGATCTCTTCCCAAACATGTCACATCAGCTTCCTTGGCCTCAGGCCAGCGAGAGGTGGGAACTGGGAAAAGTGTGGACTTGTAAACGATTTTTTTGGAGTGTTGTGTGGGTGGATCACTAGGAACAACTGGGAGTTGTATGGCTGTGAGCCAGGAGAGAAGGGCTTTGGGGGCCCTGCTGTGGCACTGCCCACGTGGCTGATGCCAGCGTGGTGTCTGTAACTATAGAAATACCTGAGGAAGGGGGCTGGGGGCTGCAGGGCTCTCTGCCAGGCCAGCTGTGGCTCAGGACAGCCCAGATGTGCTCAGCCCTGTGGCAGTGGGTGAGCTGAGCCCTCTGTCCCTTGCACTGAGCTGTGTCTCGAGGTGCAGCACGGACCCCTTCCCAAATGATTCTGGTTCTGCAGAGCTGTGCATCCCTCTGGTGTGTCCAGGCTCTCTTTTGGCTCTCTGTGTTTGATCCTGGGGTGGCACTGTCACTCCCCTTGGCTGGGGGCTGTTTGTTTGTGCCTTTAACCCTTGCCCTGCTGTTTTTCCTGTCACAGATCGGGGACAGGAGCGGGGAGCTGGCGGCTCAGCTGAACATGGCCCAGCTCAGGGCAGCCCTTGGCCTGGGCCCCGGGGATGAGGACGTGGCTGCAGCTCACCCCTACTCTGGCTACGAGGCACAAGGTGAGTTCCTGCCCTTTTGGTGGATTTGGGAGGCCTCAGGAGTTGCTGTGGGATGGGGAAGGCATTTGCAAGCAGGCAAGAAATAGAAATTCTGGAGCAGAATAAGGCTGTGGAGTGCCCTCACCACAGAGGGGTCTGTGATGTGTTATTGGCGATTGATGAGAGACAGGAAGACTGATTCAGGGATCAGAATTCCATTTTACTCAGGTTTCCCCAAAGCTCATATACTATTTCAAACCGGTTAATGATTTCTACTACAATAATCAGGTTAAAAATCACCCAGAAAGCTCATGCATTTTACAACAACTTTTTGCTTGCAGAAGTTGATTGAATCTTCTCTCTTCCGTAAGCAGGTGTAATCCCATCTCCTGTAATTTTCACAGTTCTGTTTGTTCCTGCCATGGCATCTTGGTTCTCAAACCAGCTCTGCTAATCAAGTCTGTTTGACTCTCTGGCTTGTGTAATCCCAGAATGTGTTTGCTCTGTGCATTTTCCACAAGCTGCAAAGGCAGGGAAGGATCCCCAAACAGGGCACAGAAGGAGTTAATGGGATTAATCTGCATTGGGAGTGAAATTCCAGGTGCCTGCAGCAAACTGGCTTTTGTGTCTTTTAAATCTCTGCAGAGCTCTTTGCACTGATTTGACTGATACCAGAGGCTTTCAGGAGTGACTGGCAGGGATTTTTAGCTGCTCTTGTTCTGATTAGTACCCAGGGCATGGGCTGGAGGCAGCTTGGGACTGTCACTGTGTGTTAGGTGACATCTCCCCCTTGGGACACCTGCAGCAGCGCTGAGCATGCAAGGATGTGACAACTCTTGGTCACAGCAGCCAGAGTGGCTTTAGTGGGCCCTGGGTCACTCTGCCTGTGCTGCCAGGGACAGGGCAGCACAGACAGGTCCCCACAGTGCTGCCAGCCTGACCTGGGCACTGTCCTGGAAGTGCCCACTGCAGGCTCGGGTGGGTGCCTGGCACGGGCACATCCAGCTGGCAGCACCATGCTGGGCAGGGTTATTAATTCCCACAGGCTGCATCCCAGGAGGTGTCCAGTGATTAAATCTGACCTTGCTGGCACAGACACGTCCCCCTGGTGGCAGCAGTGACGTGGGGATGATGCTGGGGCTGAGGCACCGTGCCCTGGAGGGCAGGGAGGGGCTGGCTGTGCGTGTGTGCTCCCAAATTGATCTCCTGGGCACAACCTGCCACGTCAGGGCTGGAGCTGTTCCTGGGGAATGGAGCTGTGCTGGGGCAGCCAGTGTGGCCTGTGATGTCCCTCTGGAGCTGAGCTGCTGCCTCAGATGCTGTGGGGGCCACAGCAGCTTCCCCAGCCTCCCTTTGCACGTCAGCTCCACTTTGCAGCTCCTGCAGAGCTCATTCCTGGCATCTCCTCAGGGGCTTTTTTTGGCAGGTTGCTGTGTTGTGATAGGGGCAGAGGAAATGAGCCTCAGTGTTTGTGCAGTGTCTGGGTCAGAGGGAGGTGTGGATGTGGCCCAGGGGCTGCTCCCTGCCCTCTGGGGATCCAGATGTGCTGTGCTCACATCTGGAGCCAGCAGTGGTGTTTGGTTGTGTGACAGAGGCAGGGCTGTGCAGGTCTGTGATCCCTGGAGGATGGGAAAGGGCTGAGCAGCTGCAGGCAGAGCCCTGGAGGCTGCAGTGACCCCGTTAATCCGTGGTGTCCTTGCTCACATTCCCAAGGCTGGGGCTGTTTGTTGAGAGAGGGACAAAGTGTTCTTGGAGGAACACAAGTGCAGGGAGAGAAGGATTTGGAGAGCAGGATTTCCCTCTCCATTTCCCTGGCAATCTGTGGGGAGGTAAAAATCAGCTCTGGGGTGGGCTGGGGCCACAGGGAGAGAGCTGAGATCACACCTGGCTGAGCTGTGGGTGCTTTACAGGTGGGGAAGGTGTGCAGGGAGATGTGCAGAGGGCACAGCCTCCTTGATTTCTCCTTGCCTTTTATCCTGCCTTCAGCTGTTTTACTCTGAACTTCATGAGGATGAGAGGCCACCAATATGTCTCTGAGCCCTTGAGGGAAGGGAGATGTATTTAATGACAGCCAGAAATTTTGGTATCATCCTGTGCACCTATTAAATGATTAGAAGAGCATAATTATTTATATTATTAGTAGCAGCAATTTGCAGGCAGAGGAACATCTGTTTCTGTAATAGGAAGCAGGTGAGAGAGTTGAGATTCAAGTTCTGAACCAGCCGTGCCTTTTGATGTTGACAAATCTCATGGTGAGCAGAGCTTTCCAGTTTTTTTTTTCCATTCAGATTCTTTTTCCTGCTTAAGGTTACAAAATGGCTGCATATTCCTAAGGATGCTAAAATCCTCTGATTAGGCAAAACACCTCAGTTTCATCAAGCAGGTACAGGAAAGCTTCAGAGCAAAGGCTGAGGCAGATTTTCACTGTGATGTCCTTCAGATTGCTGCTGCTTTTGGGGCTTGGGCATTGCCCTTCCCTGGGCTCTGGGGGTGGAAGGAGTTCTGGCTCCCCTTGCTGAGCTCTTCATGACTTTAATTAATATTCTGAGGGTATTTGGATGTCAGAAGACAAAGCTGGAGGCTGGGGAAGCAGGGCAGAGCTGCAGGAGTCTTGTGAAAGCAGCGACCTTGTTGAGCAACACAAACACAGAGAGCTTAAAGCAACAAACTGAAGGAAGCTGGAGAGGAGCTGGAACACGAAGTAAATAAACAGGGGCTGGGTTTGCTTCTCCAAACAACCACAAACCAGGCCCTGAATAAATCTCCTTCTCTTTCACACACTGCAAGCTAAGAGTTGAGTGCTGGAGAGAAGTGAAGGACTTTGCTGTGGCTCCATGGGGTTGTTTTTAGGGGTGAAGGCAGCCAGGATGAGAAGCAGCACTGGGGAATGTCCTGGGGTGCAGACAGGCAGCACTGGTGCCCTTTTCCAGGGGAATTATTTGGGGCAGAAGCTGCAGATCTGCTCTGGGAGGAGCTGCCTGGTCCCAGTGAGGATGGGGAGCCCTTCCCTGCCCCTCCCTGGTCCCAGTGAGGATGAGGAACACTGAGCTGCCCTCCCTGGTCCCAGTGAGGATGGGGAGCCCTCCCTGCTCCCAGTGAGGATGAGGAGCACTGAGCTGCCCTCCCTGGTCCCAGTGAGGATGAGGAACACTGAGCTGCCCTCCCTGGTCCCAGTGAGGATGGGGAGCCCTCCCTGCTCCCAGTGAGGATGAGGAGCCCCAAGTTGCCCCTCCCTGCTCCCAGTGAGGATGAGGAGCACTGAGCTGCCCTCCCTGCTCCCAGCCTGCTGCCTGTCTCTGGAGGCGAAAATCGGCTCTGGGGATGCTGCCTTGACCCTCTGGGGGATCCTGGGAGGGCAGCACAGGGACAGGCATCCCCCAGCACCCACAGGGTGGGGGCACAGAGGAGCCCTGGCCACCTCCTGCCCCTCTCCACAGTGAAAAGTGACTGAGGGCTGATTTTCTTTGCTTTTGGCAGCTCCTCAGCCTTCACCTGTGGCAGCAGCGGTGTCAGGAGACAGCAGCAGCCCCTGCTGGCAGCTGGCAGTGGGTGGGAGGGCTGCAGGTGTTGGGGAGGCGTTGGCATGGGGAAGCCCCCAGAGCTGGCTCCTGGCATGGTTCCTGTGCTGTTTGCAGAGCTCACACACCCCTGCCCTGCTGTGCTTGGCTCTGAGGGCAGGGCAGGACCCAGCCTGAGCCTGGCTGGGAGCAAACCCAGGCTAGGAGGTTGCAATCCTGGAGTACAAGGAGGTCTTGCAGCTCTGAGGAATTGCTGTGGTGTTGGGCACATCTTTGAGTTCAGTTTCCCCTCCACGTGCAATGGGCATCATTTCTCTAACCAAGGCTGGAATAAGCTTATTTGCAAATAAAACATCAGGACTTTGGGTGAAAGAAGGAGCCTGACTTCCCCCTCTGCTCCTCTCCTGCTGAGGGGTGGTGGGCACGAGGCTGCTCTGCCTGTTTGGTGTTCCAGGAGCTCTGTGCTGGGAATGCCCATCCCTGTGAGACAGCCCTGCCTCAGTCCTGCTCTGCAGTGGGCACAAACCCCTCACTCCTTCCTGAGCACTGCTCAGCTCTGTGGGGCTTTGACTGTGGGGCTCTGCATCCTCCATGCAGTTCTGAGCTCATCTCTTCACAGGAATCTTTGAACCCTGGGATCAATCAGACCGGAATAGAACAAATCTGCTTTCATGTTTTCCAGCCTGTTTGTTTTTGTTTGTTTGCTTGCTTTAAATATCTTTGAAGTACCTAAAAACTGTTTAGGGCTGATAAACCAGGCAGGGTTGACCCTGATGCCAGCAGGGAGGGGATGATGCTGCTCCCCCTGCCAGCCTGGGGCTGGGGCTGGGATGCTGCCCAGGGACAGGGATGTTCCTTCCCTGGAATTTGCTCAATTTTCACGATGGAAACTGTCAGCTGAGAGATGTGGCCGTGCTGAGAGCAGATCCTGCTGACAGTGAGCTGTCCCTGCTCCCTCAGGCTGTGATTTCACTGTCTGGGAAGCATTTGCCTTCCCTGGGGCAGAGTCAGGTCACATCCCCAGCCCTCAGTCAGCTGAGGAAGTGCAGCAGTTCAAAGGGCTTCATGTTAAATATCCTCAGCTCCATTTGGTTTTTCCCAGGAGCTGATGGGCTGCAGCTCAGCCTTTTTGTCGCTGTGGAAAGGAAAGCCCGAGGCTATGCTGGTTAATGGCACCTGCAGAGCAGGGGGTGATGGGTGAGGTGCTGAGGAGCAGAGTGGATTTTGGCTGGGTGGAAGGAAGGGTTGGTGTCTGGTGGCTTTGTTGTGCTCCAGCAGGTGCTCAGAGCGAGATTAGGGACAAATATTCCTGTGTGCCTGCAGGAAGGTGTCCCAAAGACCTGCCTGTGGAGACCCAAAGGTGTCCCAAAGGTGTCCCAAAGGTGTCCCAAAGCCCTGCCTGTGGTGGCCCTGCAGGAAGGAGAGCTGCTCCCACAGGGGCATTCTGGAGTGAGGCTTCAGGACTTCTCAAAGATGCCTCTTCTCCCTAATGAGTTTCTTTTAAATCCTCTGCTGTTACAGCTGTTAAATCATTCCAGCAGCACTGATGGGGGGGATGAACCTCTGAGTCATTTGGATTTTAAAGTCAGTAATTTAGCACTCACTTCAGACTGCCCCAGTATTGGCTTTAGGAAGTTTTAAAATACTCTTCCCGAGGATTTAATGTTCCTCTCTCATCTTGCTGTGTGCATGAGCCTCCTTCCCAGCACTGGTGTAAAATACAGCAGGAGTTCTTGGCTCACAGCAGAGGAAACGCTCCAGGACTGGAGAAGATGATGTTGTGCTACTGAAATTTGTTTTATCTTGATGCCAAGCGAGATGGCAAGTGCTGGAAAAGAGGATGAGGATCAGGCCAACTCTTGAAGCCTGTGGCAGAGGAGGCTCAACGTGGCTTGTGGCAAAGCCATCCATTCAATCAAGATCAAATCTCTTGTTGTGGGGAGGGAGAATTTTTTGGAAATCATTGGTGCTGGGAGGGCTGCAGTTCCTCTGGCTGCAGTTCAGACTCCAGCAGCTCTGCTGGGCTGTCTGGTTCCCCAGACAGCTTCCCTGGGTAGGAAATGCCATGGCTGTGATGCTGCTGTGTCCAACAGCACAGCCCTGCCCTAAGGAACAGGATTCCTCTGCTTGCTGTGCCTTTTATGCAGCACAGAGCAAGAAAAGAAGGAAGTTCTCTCTTGCCCAGCTAGAATTTCCTTTTCTCTCTGGATGGCCACTATCTGCTTTGGCATTTCTCTGCCAGACCCTGTAATCTCTGGAGTGACCTCAGGACCATCCTCCTTCCCTGGCAGGGACAAGCCCTGGGACAGGGCTTAGCAAAACCCTGGCTTAGCAAAAACCCCAGGCAGGGCTCAGGATCCCAGCCCAGGGTGCTCCAGCAGCTGCTGTGAGCTGGTGCCTGATCACAGCAGCACCCAGGAGGAGGCATCAAGCACATTCCTCCCCTGTTTAGAGGATTTTCCTGGGGTGTTTGATGCCTGCTAAGCTGGCATCAAAGTGGTTGCTCCTTCTCTGCCCTCCCTGAGTCAGTCTGGAGGACAAAATCGTGTCGTGTCCTTGTCTGGCTGCTGGAGATGTTGCCCCTGTTAATTATTTCGTGCCACTTTCCAGCTAAATTCTGGTTTTGATCTCTGCTGGTGATGGGTGGTGGGAGGTCATGAGGCTCTGCTGTGTCCTGGCAGGGAAAATCCTGCCCCTAGGTGTGGCTGCCAAGTCCATCACACTTCTCTGAATTAGCCTGGGGGTTGAGAGCCTCCTCCCAGGCTGCTCCACCCAGCTCAGTTTATCTCCCAAAAGATCCTTCTGTCCCCACAACTGCTCCTCTCTGAGTGCCTGGGGGGGGTTTGGTTTTTTCCTGGTTTTTTCCTGGGTTTTTTCCTGGTTTTTTTCTTGGTTTTTGTTCCTGTTTTTTCCTGTTATTATTTTCCTGTTATTATTTTCCTGTTATTATTTTCCTGTTTTTCCTCTTTTTTTCCTGTTACTCCTGTTGTTTCCAGCCCCTGGCTCAGCTGTCAGGCTGCATTGTGGAGATGCAGAGCTCGGGTGACACCAGCACAGAGCATCTTCTGCCACATCAGCCAGACAAGAGCAGCTTGATGCGAGGGGAGCTTCTCTTTATTGCCACGGATTGTGTGCAGCTTTTTTAAAGGAGCAGAGGAGGAGAGAACTGCAGGATTCTTGTTCTGGAGCAGGGTTTTGTTGTGCTCAGGACCTGCTGGGGGGCTGAGATGTGTTTGTGCTCTGGGTACAGCTCATCAGAGCCTCCCAGCAGAACATTCCTGTCCTTGTGGTGCCCAATCCTGTATCCTCAGACACAGAAGGACCCAGAGCTGTTGGGATTCCCTGGTCCTTCCCTGCAGGACTGGGGTGAGCAGATGGTCCTGCCCATGGATGGGCACACAACAGCCTGGCACCAGCATTTTATGGCCCTGTCATTGTAAATAACTGATATTATTTGCTTTCTCCATTTAGAAAAAAGTATTGTTCTACCCCAGTAGAACTGGGAAAACAAATGCCAGCATTTATCAGGAGAGTGCTGACAATAATAGAGGTCAAGTGGATTTATAGTGCCAGAACCCATTATATGTTTGAAGACTAATTAAAGCCTTAAATGAGATGCTTGTCCTACTGGAGGCTGCTCTTTTCTTCTCTTTTTTCTTTTCCTGCTGCTGTGCTTGTTTTCCCCCTCCCCCTTCCCTCTTTAGGAGCTTTGCTGTAATAATGGAGCAGGAGGCTGACAGAGCTCCCCTGATTAGATGTCAGCAGGGTATGATTTGGGATGCTCTGGGAGCACTGGACCGTGTCCCCACTGTCACTTCAGAGCAGGGAAGGGTTTCCAGACCAGCATCCCACCCCAAACAACTGCCTTGGCTGCTCTGATTTAATTATCTGCAGCAATATTTGGAGTTGTCTGCCACAAGCAAGGTTTGGCTCTGTACAGATGGGGGAGGGCTGCAAGAGCTCTCCCAAAATCCAAGCCAGTGTCCTGGTTAATGCAGGTACAGGGGGAAATGACCTTTTCATGGGAATCCAGCCTGTCCTGGTGCTGGATTTGTTGTGATGTTTGGGGTGCCCAGCCTGTGCTCACCCAGGAGCGCTGCAGGCAGCGGGGGCTGATGCTCCACAGCCTTTCCCTGTCGGTTTTCCATGGGTTCCCCTGTCAGGTTGAATTCTGCCTGCTCTGACACAGCCCCAGAGGGATCCAGTGTGTTCCCAGTGCTGGTGCTGTGCCTGGGGTGGGCTGGAGGCAGGAGGGAGGCAGAGGGCAGAGCTGGGGCTTATCAAAGCACAATTTGTCAGCCTGATAAGGGCTCCTGCCAGGGCTCCCCGAGCTGCTGCTGCCCATGTTCAGCTCGATCTTGTCAGCTGCAATCTCTTGGAGATGGAGCTTGTCCTTGGAGCAGCAAAGCTCTCTCTGCCCAGCTTGCCCTGGTGCTGCTTTCCATGGGAATGATCCCATCACCATCCCTGATAAAACTTCCTTGTGTTCTCTGTGGCTGCAGGTTAAAGATGAGGATGTGAAAACCGTTAAACTCACCTCAGCAGCCAAACTGTGAAAGCAGAAACTTGAATTTTTTTTTTTTAATTCCCTTGGTTTACGGTGCTGTTGAGATCATAGATGGGGAGGAGGAAGAGATTTTGAAAAAAAATATTTAAAAAGGGAACAACACCCCTGAGCAGTGCAAAGAGCAACATCCCAGGAGCTCCAGGAAAACAGGACATGAATGCAGGCAGTCAGGAGCAGTGCTCAGCTGATGTTCACAAGAAGGTTTCAACTTGCTCTCTTTGAGACCTCAGTAAACCTCCAGGACAGAGAGAGCATTTAGAAAGGCCCCTGAGGTTTTCCATTACTGTGCAGCATGGTAAACATGCCAATAAATGCTGGAGAGAGAGAGGTGGGGGAAAAAATCCTTCCAGAGGAACAGACCTGGGTTTTCAGCTGCTCAATCCTTCACATCTGCTGCTGTGACCAGCACTGGGGAGAAGGAGGCAGAGCTCAGCTTTGGCTCAGTATTAAGTGGTGCTGCAGGTATTTATAAAAAGTGAATTGGGACAGGCTGAAAACTGCATCTGGAGCCATCTGAGGGAATGCAGACAGAGAATTAGAGGGATTCCTCCTGCCGTGGGACGCCCGTGAGTATGGGAAGCTCTGCTCTCCTGGAAGGTGGAGGAGGATGTGTGGGATGGGAAGGGGAGAAGCTCCCACACAACTGGTGGGAGTTCTGCTGGTGTGGATCCAGTTTTTTTTGGTTCTGAGTGATGGGGACCCTCTTAATGCTGCTTGTTTTAGTGGTGGTGACCGGGGACAGTGTCTGCCCCCAGCACTGGCTGGGATTTGTGAACAAACAGCTGAGTTGGATGAAGTTTTTTGCAATTCTCAACTTCTTCCTCTCTCAGCTCAAGTGTGTGTAAACCCCACACAGTCACAGCGTCAGAACAAGAGAAAAAGATGTGTTGTTCTGCTGTGTTTATTAAATTAACACCAGCAGGTTTTCTCTGCTGGGAGATTAATGGCTGCTGGCCAGCGGTGCAGCGCCCTGGGAACACACAAAAGCACCTGAGGATGGAGGTGTGGAATTAATGACTCTTTAGAGGGCTGGAAATGATGTGTGTTTATCTAACCAGGCACACTTTGCTGCTCTCTTGTTTTCCTGGAAGTGGCTGTTAAATGGGGCCGTGAGGCACCCTCACTCCCAGGGGCTGGGTTTGCCTCTGGGGCCCAAATGTGCCTCTGATTTGGGGTTTGGAGGCGACTTTTCCTGCAGACCCACCTTGCTGCTGGAGGTTATTCTGAGGGAAGCCACCAGCAGCTGCAGCAGTGCCCAGAGTGTGTAACTGGGAGCCACTGGGAGCCACTGGGAGCCACTGGGAGCCACTGGGAGCAACTCAGCGCTGCCTTCCCCTCGCTGAGCTCCTGCCTGAGGGATGTGGCAGCACCCAAAATCCCTCACCCATCCCACAGCCATCTCCTCCATGCTGGGGGTGGTGGGAATGTGGTGGGGCAAAGGGTTTTTTTCAGGGATTTAGGAGCTGTTGGGCTTTGGGAGGGGCTGCCCAGGGTGTCACCACCCCTGGAGGTGTTCAAGGAATGGCTGGATGTGGCACTCACTGCCCTAATCTGGCTGACAGGGTGGGAATTGGTTGGGTTTGAGATTTTTGAGGCTTTTTCCAACACAAATGTTCTGATCTGCTGGCAGGTGGGCCCTGGCTTTGTGTGGCAGGGGTAGAGCTTGGTGGAAAGTGCTGCTGGTGACGTGTTCCTCTCTCTCCTGTGTGTTCATGTCTGTTCTCCACCTCCAGCCCTGATGTCAGCCCCCCTGAGCTCAAAGCCTGGCAATGAATCACCTTAAAACAAAGCTGGTGCTCATGTGCTTTGTGGAGTAGAGAGAAATGTGCAGAAATGTTTTGCTGATTGGGGCTGCTAGCAGCAGAGATGCCCTCAGGGTGGTGAGGGGCACAGACAGAGACTTTAGGTCACTTGTGCCTGAGCTGTGATTTGTGTTCAGGACCCTTGTGGGGTCCCAGCTGATCTGAGCTTTTCAAAGCAGTGCTGTGTTGGGGTTGGTGCAGTTTGGGTCTGGCTGTGGTGGCATCTGGAGCCCTGGGAGTGCTGCAGGAATCCCTGGAGCCTTTTCCCATTTAATCCCCACGCTCTGCTCTCAGCCAGCCTTGATTTGTGAATTTTGTGCCCTCTCTCTCTCAGGTCTGCCCAGTGGGCAGCTCTGTGTGCCCTGAGCTCAGAGGGGTGATGAGCACTGGGGGGAGCTGAGGAGTGCTGGGGTTTGGGGACTTTGCTCTGCAGGAACCACACAGAGCTCTGTGGTTTCTGTTCCCAGGGCTCAGCACGGGGCTCATTCCTCCCCCAGGATTTCCCTTTGAGCCTGAAGGTGTCACAGGACCTTGAGAGGAGAGTTCTGGGCTCTGCCCTGCAGGGTGGCACGTGGGGATCAGCTAAACTGAGCCCTCAGGAATGACCAGGGAAGGGCAGAAGCTTCCCCAGCTCTGGTGAAACCATCCCAATTTTTTTTTTTTTTTGACATCCTGGCTGTTTGTCAGCAAGGCAAGAACAGCTGGAAACAGGTTGGAGACTGGGGAGGTAAAGAGAATTTGAAAACCAGAGTCAGAGCTGAACTGTATTTCACCCACTCTGTTGTTGTTGGAATCAAACATCAAAATCGTATGAAATCTCAAATAAATATCATAAATCCTGCCAAGTTTTGATTCCTCTTTCAGGTTCAAGGCAAGATTTTGTTCCCCTTAAGGCTGGGCCTGTGATAGTTAGAAAATATTTGCCCCTTCACTTAGTTTTCCAGCCTCTGTGACGATGGAGAAAAGCTCAAAGTTGAGTCCCAGAAACATTCTTTCAGTTAAAAACATGATGATAAAGCAGAAAATCCCCAGATGTATTAAATTGTCTATTTGTTATGATTTTTCTCAATGCCAGTCCCATGACTTCTGTGGTTTAGGGTGAGGTTTGGAACTCCTGAATTCCAGAGACCTTGTGTGAGATCAGGGTCTGACCTGGCTGCATCTCCACAGCCAGAGCCTCACACAGCCCCGTGGCAGGGCTTTAAAAGGACCCAAAAAACCAGAGAAAAACCCCACATTTGAATCTCAAGGCCAGCACAGCTGCATCATCCCATCCCTTTGACTTTTAGCTGAGCAGAGCAGAGGATTTGTCGTGTTTTGTGTCCTCTCTGTGTGACATTTGTGCTGTTGGGGACACCCCCTGATGTGAGAGTGTTTTTTTGCAGGAGCCAGGCCAAAGAGACTCCAGAGGAACAGCATGGACAGCTTAGACCTGCTCAAATTCCCCTCTGAAAAGGTAAGAAAGGAGTCCTGGCCTCAGAGATTGTCAGTGGGAGTCTGTGCACAGATTCCAGTGGGGTTTGTTGTTGACTGGCTTCATTTGCAGGGAAATATGCAATTAGCAGATATCACTGGAGTCAATGGGATTAACCAAAGAGGGTTTCTGGAGAGCTTGGAGGAGAGGAACAGCTGGTCTGACTAAAAAGGCACTTATCACTCAAAGCTGAAAAGTCACTTCTGGGATTTTTTTGAAAAAGGAGATTTTTATTGGAGGGATCAGTGTGAGCAGTTCAGCCCCTGAGTGGAGTGGCAGTGGCAGAGAGGGCAGATATTTGTTCAGGGTTTGTTCTGGGGGCTCCAGGGATTGTTTTGCTCCTGGGAATGTCAGATCTGAGCAGATCAGCTTTTCCTCTGCATCCCCAGGGCTGTTCCTGCAGAGCTGGGGGCCCTGAGCCTTTCCAGCCACAGGGATCACTTCAGTCTCAGAAAAATCTCAGAAAATCCTGCTGGTGCTACCGAGGGCTTGGCTGTGCCTGTTCCCAGAGGAGGTGGCCAGGCCTGCAGCCATCCTGCTTTTTGGGGATATTTTTGGTACAAATCAGCCACATTCACCCAGTGCTTTCCAGGCACAGCTCTCAGGGAGCTTTTCCCCTTTGCAGAACTGTCACAGAGAGGAAAAGCTCACCCAAGCTGCAGGTGGGTGCAGGTGGTCAGTGGGAAACAGCCTCAGGCTTGAGAAACCATTTAGGTACCTGAAACTCCCAGTAAACACTGGGAAAGCCAGGCAAAAACTCATCCCTGAATTAACTCTCATTGGAAAATAAATTCTGAATGTCCTGATGTGTTTTTATCAATTCTCCCCTTGGCTATTTTGGCTCTTGCCTGCTCTCACCAACGTGACTCCATCTCTGGGGTGTCGATGGCAGGGACAGCAGTGCCCAAGGTCAGGGACAGTGGCTGTGTCCTCATCAGAGCAGCACAGCCCCAGGGGCTGGCCAGGGCCTGTGCTGATGTGTGACTCTCTGTCCATGCTGTTCATGCTGTTGGTTCCCTCTCTTTGCTGTAAAAGCTGAACCCCACTCGATATTCCAGGCAGGGTTATGGATTTCAGGGGTGCCAGGGGGGGATGGAGCAGGCAGGAGCTGTGTGGGCACTGCTGCTCCCCCTGCAGTGCCCTTGGGAGGGGATGAGTTCACCTCTCCTTCAGAAATGCAGCTCCTCTGCTCTGTGCCTCCCAGGAGGGGTCACAGCCTGGCAGAGGCTGCTCTGCTCTGTGCTGTGGTGGGAGTGAGAAGGAGGAAGGATTAAACCCATGGAGTGAGCTGTGACCTCTCCAGCATCCTCTCTGTTCTCTCTGCCAGAAAAGCCAGAAAAGCCACAGACCCCCCTGTTTCCACACCTCCAGGAGCTGCTGCCCCATGTCCCTGCACAGAGCTGTGTGTTGGGGCACAGGGAATGCTCACCCTGGTTCTGAAGCTCCAGCACATTTCAGGAACGCTGCTCCCTGCTCCCCCTGCTCTCTCCAGTGTTCTCCTACTCCTTCATTGGATCTGCTCTGGTTTTACCTCCCAGCCTCTTGTCTGTTCCTTTGTGTACCAGACTAAAACCTCTTTCTCTCACGCTGGCTTCCCCCTGAAGGTTCTTAGGTGCTGTAACTGAGTCATGTCCTGTTGCCATGCACTGAGCCTGTGAGGGCTCCAACCAAGGCACTCCCCAGTTCTGATTTATGTTTTTGAGACGTGGACACTGGCCTGACTGTGCTGGTGCCATCAGCAGGGCAATTAATCTCTCCTTTGTTCTCACTGTTCCTGTTTGGGATCTGTCACCTCTGTTCCCCACAGAGGGGTGACAATCCTGTGTTTCTGTGCACTGAGCACAAGCCCCACATTGACTCCTGTGCCTCCCCTGCTCTGTGGGCAGGAACCAGGAGAACTCCATGAAAACCTGAGCCAGGCAATCACTGCAGTGACTCCTTCTTGCTTTCCCAAGGACCAGAATGGGGACAGCCACCACGTGGGAGAGCTGAAGATCTCAGGAAAGGAGTTCCTGTCGTTACCTGGGAGAACGAGGAAATTCCGGGAGCACCAGTCCAGCTCGGAGAGGAGAGCCCAGGGGCCCAGTGCATCCCCCCTGGATGCTGGGGAGCTCCCAGTCCAGGTGCCACAGTCGGTAGGAAGATGATTTTAATCTCCAAGATGATTTTAATCTCCAGTGCTGATCTGGGAGTTCCTCTTGCTTGTTTTCACCTCATTTCCAGCCGGATGTGGGGGTGGCAGTGGGGACTTTGGGCTGGAACCAGAGTCTGTAGCTGTGCTCTGTTTGTTGGCTCTGGGGGCAAATCCTTTTGCCTTTTGGAGCCTCAGCATCCTTTTAGCAGAGCAATGGTACCAGTCTCCATCACAAACTGGTCTGTGAGGGATTTGCCCTCAGTGTAACCTTCTAATTTATAACCTCCTCTCGAGGGACAGGAATCTGGAGCTGAATTTAGCTGAGTTTAGGATTGTCAGGACTTTGTGCTGCCTTGAATCCCAGAAAAGCACAGCAGTTTGGGACTTTGTGGAGCTTGAATTGATCAGCTCCTGGGGCTCATGAGGAGTGGGATTGGTGCCTTCAAAGACCAGAGCCCCTCCCAAGTCTTTGGTGAGTGACCAGAAGCTCTGGTTGCTTTGGCAAGTGTGGGGCTGTAGATGTTCTCCCTCGTGTTCTGATCACACTGATGGTGAATCTTTGCACAGTGGTCTCTTAGGATTCATCAGAAATGGCAGAAATCATCACCCAGGAGCTCTCCTTTGGAAGCAGCACACACACAGCTCATTTCCTCAAGAGCTGGCCCTGGTGTTGGTGATTTCCAGGTTACTGCTCCTGTGTGGGGAGCTCTGCTCAGTCTGATCAGCTCCTCCCTGGAGGCTGCTGAGGAGCCATGTCCTGGGAAGCCCCCAATGCCTTTTTGCTGTTTTTAACCTGACACTTCTGCTGGTTTGGGCCGTTCCCTTCCTCTTGTGTTGATGTTTGTTGTGACACATGGCAAACACAAATCCTGGGGAGCTTTCTGCAGCTGTGCTGGGTTTGTTCCCAGCCCTGGAAGGGCTCCCACCCACAATGATGGCACATTTCTGG
Source organism: Cisticola juncidis (assembly GCA_013400215.1). NCBI lineage: Eukaryota > Metazoa > Chordata > Aves > Passeriformes > Cisticolidae > Cisticola > Cisticola juncidis. The sequence continues at coordinate 260,248 of VXBR01009084.1, forward strand.
GTCGTGGGAGGGGGCTTGGAGGTGTTTGAACCCAGTGATCTCAGTGAGAAAACCCCAAATCCTCAGCTTGTTGCCAGGAGAGACGAAGCGTAACGGGAGAGATCAATGATCTCATGGGTGCTTGGAAGTATTTAGGATTTTGCTTTCCACTGAGTCTCTAACACACTATCACAGCTCTGTGATCATGCAGTGATTCCAGATGGAATAAATCCAAGCCAGAGAAAAGAGGCCTGCTTTTCTTTTTTTTTTTCTGTGGCATTTAAGAAAAAGCGAAATTAAATATTTTCATGCTGGCTAAGAAAGAGTCAGAGCTGCAGAGCTTGGGATGAAGCCTGACTGTGGATGGGGATGCTTGAAGGTGTTTCTGGCTCTGAGTCCTTTCCTCCTCATCTGTGGATCATGGGGAGAACACATCCTGCAGTACCTGAGTGTGTGAGTGCATGGACACATCCCTTTGTTACCACAGACATTTCTGATTTTCAGTTCTCTGGCCACTGGAGACTGAATTTTTACACCAACTAGGTGGGTTTTTTTGGGGGTTTTTTTGTTTGTTTTTTTGTTTTTCTGGACTTCTCTGAGCTCATTCTTTGCTCCCAACAGTGCTTGTGGAAATGCTCTGCTGGGAAAAAAACCTTTCCTGCAGCTCACCGGTGCAAACATGACCAGTGAGAAGGAAAACAAAGCTCATCTGAGCCAGAGAGAAGACAGCAGCATGGGGGCACACAAGGCAGTAGAAAGAGAGGAAAAAAAACCACTTCTGCCAGAAATAGCCTTGTATTTTTAACTCAGACATTCAGCCAGAGACCAAACAAAAGCCACGCTCCATCAGGAGCTGGGAACAGCATTCCTGAGGAGTGGAGCTGTGAGTGAAAAAAGGGCCTGTGGGGCTTTGCCAGCCACTGGTGACCCCTTGGCAGCTCAGGTGGGGTTTGGGGACAGCCCAGAGGGCTCTCTGGTGGCCCTGGGGACACGGAGGGGTCACTTCAGGGGAGCTCTGGTGCTCCCAGCTGGCAGCTCTGCAGCACGGGCCAGACCTCAGAGTGTTTAAAGAACTCTGGGTTTTGCCATGAGCAAAGCAGCCCCTCTGTGTTCTGCTGTCACAGGGGAGCTGAAAAACTGCAAAATTGCATCCATGGGAGCCTTTGCAATCAAAGGCAGCAAACCCCACCTGGATGGGAGGGAAGCTTTTCCTGGCCAGGCTGTTCAGACAGCAGATTCCTCATTTTGCAAGGAAAAAAGCAAAAATTCTCTTTAATCCATTGGTAAACGGTGAGTGCTTAATTAGATTAGAGGTGATCCCTAAAGGTTGATCTGAGCTGCTTTTCTGGGGTGCCACGATCCCTGCTGTCCCATGGCAGAGGAGAACCCAGACTGTGAGCAGGGAAAAATTAATCCAAGGACTCCCAGGTCCAGCAGTGTGAGCTGTGGGTGAGTCCTGCTGGCATCAGAGCCCCTGCCCTCCATCCCGAGGGGCTCCTGCAGGGGGGACATCCAGGGAGGGGAGATCCAGGACGGGGAGGTGCAGGGGGGGATCCAGGATGGGGAGATCCAGGATGGGGAGGTGCAGGGGCTGACTCAGAGCTCCCGCATTCCCCACCCATCCCCTGGCTGTTGTTTTCCTCCCCCTTCCCCGCGGTGTGATGGGGTAATGCTGCTCTCCTGCCTCCCCCGGGGGGGTTACAGAGGCGTGATGATGATGGCTGTAAAGTTGTTTGAGCTTGGGATGATGGCAGGAGCCGCTGGTGGTTGTTATTAGCATCGGTGATGATGCTGCTAATTACCGAGCTGCTGGGAAACTCCCCATGGGAGGAGGCGGCGGAGGGGAGGCAGGGCAGGGGATGGAGAGGAGCCTGTCCCTCCTGGCAGCTCTGTGGGGCCCGAAAGGAGGGCTCAGCGTGCGGGGAGAGCCGTGGGGATGCAGGGATGGATGGGAGAAGCCATGGCCCAGGTGCTGCAGAAGGTAGGAGAGCGTGGCAGGTCCCCCCTGTGCCTCAACCCTGCTGCCAAGAGGCTGCTGTGATGCTCAGGACCCTGCTGGGGCTGAGAGGGGCTTCCTTACCCTTCCAGGACCCCCTGAAATGGGGGAATTTGGTGGTCTCTAGGAGGAGCAGGAGCAGCCCTGCCAGGCCTGGGGATGGGCAGGCACAGGGTGCTGCTCACCTGAGCTCAGGTGTGCAGGTGTGTGTGTGTGAGCCTGGCTCTTCACAGCAAAAGGGGATTTGGTCTGATGAGTGTGAGGTGCTTTTGGTCACGTTTTTGCTCTGTTGCAGCAAAAGTGGCTGCATTAAAGCTCTGTCCCTGTGGCTGCAGATCCAAATCCCTCCCTGGGCCTCGTGCAGTGCACACCTTCTGAGTTTCCTCTCTCTCAGAAGGAACATCAAAGCAGAGGGTTTGTACTACGTGAAGCTTGCAGACATCAAAGGCTTGCTCGTAAATTTAACCCCTCTCTCCAGTGTGGGGAAGGTCAGAATGCTCCAGTTTGGGTTTGACTTGGGAGCAGATGTGTTTTAGGGGGTTATTTTTTTTTGAAGGTTACTGGAAGGATGGGATTTTTCTAATGCTTCAAAAATATCAGAGATTGTGTCCCTCACTCTCCTCTGTGCAAAAAGGAGAGGGCCCATGGAAGAAAGGGGCTGTGTATTCTGGAGAGGACTTCCTGGGGTCCTGCCCCAATTCTGGGCCTGTGTTTAAGATCAGAGATCTTTGAGGTGGCTGGGGCTGAGCATGAGCCAGAGTTCAAGGGCTAAAACACTTTATTGTGTCAAGGTCCAACAGCTGGAGCAAAACCCATGGGGTGAGACAAGGATCAAACCCAGTCCTCTCTGGATCTGTGCTGGAGATGGTCCTGATCCTCTGGCCTCTCCCCTTCCAGGGAATGATTCCTCTCTCTTCAGACCTGTCCCTGCCCTGTCCTCAGCCAGGCCCATTTATAGTCAGGAGAAAGAGGAGCTGTGTTTGGTTCAGTGACAACTTGCAGGGATGGGTTGCTGATGTATTTGGACACTGAACGATTTTCAAGCACTCTGTATCACCAAACATTCCCTGGGACAAATGTTTTTACAAGGTCTTCTTTATGATTATAGTGAGAAGCCATAAAAGAAAGGAATTTTTTGTAGGTCAATCCCCGCCCCAGAGGCAGGTTGCCAGAGTTATTTTGGTGTTTTCTGTCTCAGGATTTATCAGGGGATTGTTGGGGATGCTCATGGTTGACCCTCTGAGGGTCAGTGGCAGGGAGCAGACCCAGAGGATCCTGCCTGTCCCTGCTGAGCCTGGGGTTGTCCAGGCAGCTCTTGGCTGTCAGGTGTCCCCATCCACCCCTGTGACACCTCTGGGAGCTGCACCATGGGCTGGATGGATGCTGGGGTGCAGGGATGTGTCAGGTTCTGGCCCCACAGCATCATTTCCCTGCTTGCCTTGTCTTGTTTGAGGGGAGATTGGTGCTTCCCCCATTCCCTCTGGAGCTGGATCCCGGGGTTTACACCAGGCAGCCTTTGCTGTTCTGTGGTGTTTGTTCACCTTCCCTCTGTTTTACCATCAGGTGGGTCCCTGCTTCACCTCCCTGCTGTGAGAATCCCACAACACAGGGGCAGTGCAGAGCACACCCTCCTTCCCCCCACAGCCTCTGTGTTTCTCAGCTGCAGGGCTGTAATTATGCCATTAGTGCTGGTCAGACTTTCTGGTGTAAACGTGCTCTGAGAGCCAGGGAGGGGAAAGGAAGGGAGAAGCCAGAGCCAGGGAGAGAAGAAAGGCAGCTGCTGCTAAATTTAAGGCTGTTCCTATGACACCTGGAGGCTGCTGTGGTGGTGTCAGTCCTCTTGGAAGTGAGCAGGTAAACACGGAGCTGTGGCTTTTCTTGGAGTGCTTTATCTTCCTGTTCAGCTGGTGGGACCTTCCAGAGTGCTCGGGGCAGGGAGGCTGTGCTGTTCCCTAGCTGGAGGCAGGAAAACCTGGAGAGCTGGAGCCTGACAGGTATGGAGAGGCTCTTCAGGGATCTGGGCTGGGAGAAGCAGTCAGGGATGTCTCCCCAGAGTCATCTTGCATTGTCTGACCTGTCTTTCTCTCTGAGTCTCTCTTTTAAGCTGTAGGATCCTTCTTACCTCCTGTTCTCCTTGCACAGACGCTGCACAAGCCAGGAGAGGTGTAAGAGCTGCTCTCCCAAGGCTCTCAGGAGTTCTGCAGAGCCCTGGCAGTGATTATTCAGTGGGACTTTGGTCATGGGAGGCAGGGAAATAAATGTGGGGATAGAAAACCTCTGCAAAAAGTGGCTGCATGGGGAGGGTGGGGGGAGGCAGCAGCGTTCTCTGGCTTGTGCTGCCTCTGCTGCATTCGTTGCCTCAGAGGCAAATTATCAGTTTTCTTCCTTGAATATTAACAGCTGCCAGGTAATGAATTCCCCCTCTCTGTTTTATAATGGCATTAAAATTGGGATTTGCCTTGGTTTTCTCTGTAATTATCCAATGAGCCTGTGTGAGTGAGAGGGAGGCAGGGCAGAGCTGGCTCTGCTGCAGGCGAGTGTCGTGCCTGGGGGATTGAACTTGGGAATGGCCCTTCCTGAGGGGCAGATCCACGGGATTGAACTTGGGAATGACCCTGAGAGGGCAGGAAACCTCCCTGAGCTCCCTGGGGCAGGGCAGTGTCTGTAGGGGCTGCAGGGATCAGTGTCCCTGATCTCCCTGTCTTTGGGATTTTGCTGTTGCTTGCACACCCTCTTTGTTTTTTCCCTGCTTTTCCCTCCTCCCAGGCTGGGGTCAGGCTGTGGATCAGAGCTGAGCTGTGTGGATGAGAGGCAGGATTTGTACAAGCCTGTGCCTGTGCATCAGCCACCCTCAGGGGGAAGAACCTACGGGCAGGAGAGTGTCCAAGCCCTGGTGTCTGCAGGGGTGACACCAGGGACACCCAGGGTCTGGATGTTCCTCTGATCCCTCAGATTGAGGATCAGGGGCTTCATATTCCATCCCTAACTGGTTCCAGCTCTGGAGCTAGGAAACTGTAAAAAGAATCCTCTTACCAGAGGAATCTGCTCTGGGAAGGAGGTAAAACCTGAGCTGGTTGTTCAAGGTCACCCAGCAGACTGTGCTGGAGGTCTGGAGGTCAATGGCCCAGGCTGGAGGTGACAAGCCAAGCTCCCCAAATCCTTTCTTCTCCCCTTGACTCACTGTAAGTGAGTTTGCAGTTACTGGCACTTTGAAGCCATAATTGAGGTCTGCTTTGCTCCTTGCACAACCTTTTCTCCCTGCAAACTGTCAGCCATCAAGTGGGATGAGACAGTAAGAGAGATGTTACACTCACCATTTCCTAGAAACTGTCACTTTAAAGAGAGCAGCTCTGAAAAAAAAAAAAAAGGATGAATTGAAGCCAAACCCGGAGTGATAAACCTCCAAATGTTTGATTTCTCTCAAAATCTAGAACTTTTCATTCCTTTCTTGGGTCTCTGCCGTGCCTGGGGCACTTTGTACCTTCACAGTTTTGGCCTCTGGCATTTATTAAACTTCACATGGCAGAGGAGCTTAAAAAATATCATAGCCCAGGTTCTCTCTGGATGTAAATCAGCCTAACTGGGCTTGAATCCCTGGAGCTGGGGTGACAAGGGGGTCACCAGGGGACAAGGGGGCTGTGTTTGATTTTCTGCCAACCATCCCTGAGCTCCCAGCTGTGGCTGGTGGGATCTGGCATGGATGGATCCTGCAGATCCCTGTGCTGGGAAGGGATCAAGGTCTGGCTGTGCTTGCTGGGGCTGCCTAAAGAATCCTTTCTGTACCAATAACTTGTGTTTCTCTTTATGTAGATGATATTTTAAACCAGGAAGTGCATGCTGATGTTATGTTTGCTGGGTTTCACTGAAGGACAGAGCTGTAGAACCAGCCCAGTCCTGTCTGAGCCTTATCTCTGATTGTGGCTGTTCCCAGCTGCTGGGCACAGCTGGAGGCTCCCCAGAGGACACAAACACGGCCTTGGGGCAGGTTTGGGGTTTGTGTTATTGCCCAGCTCTGGGGAGAGCAAATCATCCCCAGAGAGCAGCTCCTGGGGCCTCCTGCCCAGAGGCCACCCTGCTGCCTCCCCTGCCACCAGCAGCTCCATCCTGGGGTCTGTGGTCAGAGAGGAGAGTTCAAGGAGGCAGTGACCTCCTCAGGGTTGTTCCTTAAGTCACTGCTTTTGAATGGAGTTCTCTCCTCTGAATTTAGGGTGACCCTGGGGTGAGCAGAGGCTTTAGGGTCTCCCTGACCTGTCCTTGCTCCTGTCCTTAGGGTGCAGGAAACTGAGTCTCCTTGGGGGCTGTGCAGGAGGAGGATGGGAATCCATAAATCACAGGAGGGTTTAAGGGCTGTTTTGTGGAGCTCTCCTGATAAAACCTGGCATGGCAGCAGGAGGGTTTCCCTGTGCCCAGGTGAGTGTGAAGGCAGCTGAGGGGGGCAGAATTAGAGGTGCAGGCAGCAATTCCTGGCTGGACAGGAGGTGTCCCTGGACAGAAGGGGTCCCTGGACAGGGGGTGTCCCTGGACAGAAGGGGTCCCTGGACAGGGGGTGTCCCTGGACAGAAGGGGTCCCTGGACAGGGGGTGTCCCTGGACAGAAGGGGTCCCTGGACAGGGGGTGTCCCTGGACAGAAGGGGTCCCTGGACAGGGGGTGTCCCTGGACAGAAGGGGTCTGTGGTTTTTGGCTGCAGGCTGGGCACAGCCTGTGTCAGGTTAATGTGGCCTCTGCTCACACATCACCTTCAGCATCCACATTTCCCATTAGCGGTGCTATTTTGAAGCCTCCCTAGGCAGTTAACACAAATTAATCTAGAAAAACCCAAATAATGTTTTTTTCAGAGCCCCTCATTCCCTGTGTGGCCCCAGGAGCCCTGGCACAGCCCAGCCCAGTGAAATGCTCTGAGTGCAGGGATGGCTGGAGAGGCTCCCCTGGGGAGATGTGCAATTACAGCAGGGCCCCAAACCATCCCGTGGATCCCATTTTCCATCCTGGATCGTGGTGTTTGTGCCCCAAGGGAGGTCCCAGCTCCCTGCAGAGCCATCAATGCAGCTCTGTCTGGAGAGCCAGCAGGGCTGGGCACTGCCTGTGCTTGGGTGTAGCAAAGTCCCAGGAGGATTTTTTACCTGTATCCAAAACCACCTGAATCCCAGTGTTCCCTGGGCACTGCCATGTGCAGCAAACCCCAAACAGGGTGTAGTTTCACCCTGCCCTCTGCAGCAGCAGGCACCAGGGCAGGAGATGATTTTTGGCTGATAGGAGAAGCTGCTCCTGCCTTTGCATGTGATTTTTGTCCTGCCTGTTTCAACTCTCCTGAGCAGGTCAGACAGACCATGGCTGCAGTGGCAAACCCACAGGGACCAGCTCAGGAGCCCTCCCTGCCCCAGCAGGGCCAGGATTTCGTGTTTTGTGGGGTGCCTTGCACAACAAGGCCTTGATCTCCAACGCAGCCTTCAGGCATTGCAGGGTGTGAGTAAATAATAATTAAGATCTGGGCGTTTGCTGAGCCAGGGGTGTTTATGTCAGCCTGGATCTGTTATGGGTGCTGATGTGGAAGGGTGTGCACAGCTCCACATCCTCCCCCATCCCAGCACCCCTGAGGAAGGTGCTGCATCTGCTCAGCTCCTTCTTCAAACCTCGCTGTGCTCAGAGCAAGTAGGTGTCTAAATAAAAAGTCTGATTCAGGAAAGCAGCACAGTTTTGGCAATCCAGAGACGAGCAGGCTTTTTTTGCAGAGCGTTTTCAAAGCAAACTGTCAGGAGGTTCCAATGTGAGGAGCAGGGAGTGCAAGGGATGAGGAGAGCAGGGCATTTCTGCAGCTGCAGCTTTGCAGTGTCTCCATCACCAAAGAGGAGCTCACCTGTCCTGCTCTGTGGGGCTCAGAGTGGGGAGGTGGATAGACAAAGTGCTCTAAATATTAACCTTGTGCTAATTAATCAGGAATATGGGTTATACCCTTTCAAGCAGCAGAGTTATTTCAGTTTAGCAAATTAGTGCTGCTCAGCTGAGACTCCTTGGCTGAGCAGGGTCCTGGTTCCACCCCTCTGCAAGGGCAGAGTCAATCCCTGCACTGAGCTGTGGCCAAACCCAAACCCCTGTTTTGCTGCTTGGGTGTGTGTTGGTGTGCACAGCCAGGTGCCACAGCCCTGGGGAGAGCTACACCCCAAAAATTGACTGCTTGTTGTCCTCCACCTCCGAGCTGAGTTGTTCCAAGCACCAGTTTAGGTTCACTCCCAGTTTGGGTGTTTAAGGGATCCCCCAGGTTTTGGGGGATCTTTTCACCTCTGTAGCCTCTCATCTTCTCCAGAGACTAACCTGGAGTGAGAATGCTCCTACCTTGTGTCCTTATTTAGTAAAATAAGCTCCAAGTGCCAAATCCAGGCTGGTGTGTTTCTGTTAAGTGCCAGGGGAACCCAGCCTGGTAAATGCTGTCAAAATCCACGTGGAAAAGCTGCTACATTAACTGCAGAGGACTGTTTGAATGCGTAGAGAATCCAGCAGTAATTCCCACTGGTCTCAGCTGGGAGGGCTGGACTGACCTGTGATTTCAGGACAGGTTGTTGTGTAGCTGAGGAAAAAGTGTAAATCCTGTATTAATGTGCTTATGGCACAAAGTGGCCCAATCTGGTGGTGGTGACAGTGGCTTCCAGACAGTCAGAGCAGCAGAGGTGGCAGTGACACTTCAGCCAGACACCCCCGGGGCTCCCTCCAAATGCAATCAGAAATGACATTGTCACCTTCTGCTGAGCCCCAGGCCGGTGTCTGAGCCCTGTGTGGCAGCAGGGCACGGTCCCAACAGGTCAGCACTCACTGTATTTCGGAAGGAGGGAGTGTGGGTGAGTTATTTAGATTTTGTTTGGAACAATAAAACCCGAGTTATTTGAAATCTTAACAACAGAACCAGCTTTTAGCACCGGCGTTTATAGGGATGAGTGGGCGAGTTGTTTAAAGGGAAAAAAAAAATCTTTGAAAACAGTCCAAGTGAGGGTGATAATTTCATGCTCCAAGGGAAGCGTGTGCACATCCTGGGCCTGGGCAGGGCTGGATGGGCTGTGCCAGGGGCTGGGCACAGCACAGTGCAGGGCACACGAGTGCCCAGGGCATGCTCAGCTCCCTGAGCTCCAGCCTGACATTGTAGGTTGTGTCTCTGCAGATCACAGATGTCTCACTCCTTATTCTTCACTGCATCCTAACTCAGAGGGAAAATGTCATTTCCTTATGTTGTTCCAAGCACCGACCTCCCGTGTGTGGGCTCTGCCCCTCTGTTACACTCATTTTCTGTATTTCTCCCTATGCCAGCTGCAGATTCCCTCTTTCAGAGCCCTCCAAAGGCTGCTCAGCTCTTCAGATCAGGGTTCATTCCCTGTTCCTCTCCATCCATGGGATCCCCTGAGCTCACAGGAGCTGTGCCTGTGCCCTGCCCTCACTCAGCCCTTCTTTTCCTCTTCAGCCAGGGCCAGGTACCGAGCCAGGAGTCCTGATCTCAGGTCCCACACAGTTTCTACCTTTCTCTGGAAATTACTGTGTGACTCCTGGAAATTAATTCACTGGTGTGGAATAGCACGGGCAGTTCCCCAAAGCTGCATTTTTTGTTCAGTTTAAGACATTTCCTACTTCTGCAGTGAAAAATGAGAATGAAGGACAAGTGTGGACAGAGAGCTGGGAGTGCCAGTGGGGCTCTGTCCCCATTTTGCCCCTTTGGAAAAGGGCTGTTCTTCCCAGTGCCCCATTTCATGTAATTCCCATTTCACAGACATGAGGTAAGAGCAGCTCTTTGGCTGCTGCATGGCATTTCCATCTTTCCCTGTTTAAAACCCTATTGCAATTAGAAATTCCCCTCTGTCGAGCAGTGTTACATTTAAATCAAGAGATGCTTATGGCTGAGCAGCCTCGGCTCTTGCAATAGGACAAAAAAACCACACATATCTAATAATACAAGGAGCAGGAGGACTATCAGGAGCTAAAAATGGTCCTTCAGTATTTTGGTGCTTTAAATCCAAACGATGCGAGTGTGTCTGTGCGTGCACAGAGCGTTTGCTGCCGCGGTGCCTGTGCCTGCGGAGCCGAGCGTGTTTGCAGATGTAGTTTGGGAGAATCGATCCCAATCTATTTTTAAGGTAAAGTGAGTGTGGCGGGTGGGAGGTGAGGAGGTGGAAGGAAAGCTAAATATTCACGTAGCTGCACTGTGTGTTTAAGAGCATCATCTAATAACGGGAGGATCGTGGCAGCGAGGTGAGGGAGAGAGGAGCCCTCTCCGGAGCGCCCCCCACACCGTGCCAGGGCACGGAGCGGCTCCGGGAGGAGGTGGCAGCGGGGCTGTCGCTTTAAACCTCGGCTCGCACCCAGCGGGTCACTGGAGCCGGCGACATTCTCTGCTCATCGCTCAGCACAGAGCCCGCTCCGCTCGGCACAGCCCCGGGCAGCCGGAGCATCCCGCGCCCGCATCCCGCATCCCGCGCCCGCATCCCGCGCCCGCAGCGCTCCTGCCCGCGGACATGTGAGAGGGAAGCGCCGGCTGCTGAGGTCAGTGAGGGAAACTCGCGGCTTGTTTGTGTTTCCTTCTTTCTCTGGAAAAACGAGAGGCTGGATCGGGAGGAGCGGGAGGAGGAGGTGGGTGCGGAGACGCGGAGGATTCACTCCGGCCGGGATGTGCCGTGTGTGCTCGGGGGTTTAAAGTTTTCAGGTAGCCGCGGTGTGAACTTTTTGTTATTGATGCTGTTGCAGCTGCAGCAGTGCTCGGGCTGCTGCGGGTGTGCTGTGTCTCACAGCAGAGGGGGGTCAGTGGGTCCCGTGCTCAGGGTGGGGACACGGGGTGTCTGTCACTCTGTCACCAGCGTGGCAGCAGCCACGGGGATCGGCACGGAAAGGGAAGCGCTGTCCTGAGCAAAGACCGGGCGAGTTTTACAGCTCTGCTGCCTCTGAAGCTGTCGAGGAGTGGAGACTCCAGCCGAGGAGCTGGTGGCTGGGGACTGGGACAGCCCCACACGGGAGCACAGGGACGATTCTCCAGGTATTTCATCTCCTGGTAAAACAGGCTGTGGATTTCAGCCAGGGATTTCCTTCCACTCCTCTCCTCCAGCCCCCGCTTGCCTCTCTGCAAACCTCCCCCTCGGTTCCTTTCTCCAGGTGAGCTTGGGAAGTTCAGTGCCTGATGTTTTTGGGGTTTGAGGCTGTGGCCGTGCCAGAGGTGCAGCCCCCACAGTGAATTCAGCGGGGTGAGGTGTGGGGTGGTGCAGGATAAAGAAAAGCCGTGTGCAGGGACTGACACAGCCCTGGATCAGGTGCTCCCAGCACTGCTGGTCACCAGCAGCACCAGCCCTGCTCCTGCCTGGACTTTTGGAGGTTGGCTGCCTTGGAAATAGCAGAGGTAAGGAGTGGTGACAGGTCTGGTTCTCTGGGGACAGGCAGACAGGGCAGGGCACAGATGTGTGGCAATGGGTAACTGCCACACCTGGGGCAGGTAAGCGCCTGCTTGGGCAGGGGCACAGATTTCTGAGGATTGTCTGACTGCTGGGTCCTGTCCCAACTCTGTTACTGTGGGACATGGTCAGGTCACTTCATTTCCAGCCTGTGTCCTTCCTGAAATAAGGTGGAATTGTGGTGGACACATTCAGGTGCTGAGGCAGCGCGCTCTGAGGAGTGACTGAGAGCTGCTGTGTTACCCCTGAACCCACCACTGTCCTCGCTTGTCCCTGCCCTGGGCACTCATCAGACACCCTCAGGGAGCATCTCCTGAGCTGGATCTGCTGTACCAGACCCACCAGGGTCCATCACCTGCAGGTGCCATCAGCTGTCCCCTGGCAGGGCTGGACAAAGCCGGAGCGAGAGCCCTTGATCCTGCATTGGGTCAGGTCTGTAAGAATCTGAGCCTGGAGGAGAGGAGGGGAACCAAAGGCAGGTCACTGCCCTGGGGACAGCTGGTCTGACAGAGGGACAAGGTTTGGCCCTTTGGGTGGCTCTTGGGTGTCTGTGGCTTGGTTTGGTTTGGTTTGGTGGGCAATGCTCCCTTCGGAAGGAATGTTCCACCCATGTTTGGGTGACCATGGAATCGCTGAGGGATGTGCCACAACTTGGCCAGCACAGAAATCCCTGCTGTGCTGTTTGGGGACCTCTGGGTCTCTGTCCCAGAGGGGATCTGACAGGTTTTGGAGGGGGTCAGCAGCGCTGTGGGAAAAGCTGCCTCCCGAGGTGCTGTGGGGGCAGCAGGAAGCTGTGGGAGATGCCACCACCAGAGCGTTGGCAGAGGGGATCTCTGGCAGCAGATGTTGGCATGGTGGGGGCACAGCTGGGTCTGGCTGGGGTCTGGGTTTCTCAGGGTTTCTCAGGGGCCACAGAGAGGTTGGGACAGTGCTGATCCCAGGATGAGGCTTGACAGTGGGAATGTGTCTGAGAAAGGTTCTCTGCAGAGTCCCAGGTGGGCAGAGGGTCCAAGGTGGAAGCCCTGCAGTGCATTTGTGGGCTGTGGCCTCGGGTGTTGGGAGCTGGGAAGTGCTTTAGTTCCTGCAAAGAAGATTTCTGCCTTTGTTTAATGGCTTTGCTGAATCTGAGTGAAAATGGCCAAGGGGTGTGAGGCTCAGGAGTCAAATCTGACTTTGTTTTGCCTTGCCTGGGATTGCTCCAGCCCTGGCCTCACCTGCACCTTTGGAGTGATCAGACTGATTTTCACAAGAGGGATTTCCACAGGAGATGCTGCTCCATGTCCTGCACCTCTGGGGCAGAGCTGGGCAGCCCAGGACCTTCTCAGCCCAAAACTGTGACGGATTTTATTTGGTGTGAGAGTTTATCAGAGAGGAAAATGGGTGGATTTGTGCTTCTCCATGGGCTGTAATGACCTTGGGTCCGAGCTCCTGAGGTGGTCCCAGCGTACAGGGAGAGGGGACAGTGGCAGAGCAGGCGCCTGCCACTCTCTGCAGCTGCTTTTTGCTGCCTTTTCCACACCTTGGCTGTGGTTTTACACATCCTGAATCCACCCAGGCAGGTTAAACAGCCTGTTCCTCCAGCAGCAAGGGAATGTGTGCAAACCCCTGGATGCCTTCCAGTGGCCTGTGTGAGGAGAGGGTGTCCTGTTCCCCAGCACTCAGAAAATGTGAACAAAGCCCTGACCCCATAAGTGGGACCTCCACGTGCTTGGGATGGTGCCAGGCCTGTCCTGCCCGAGGTCAGGGAGCAGGAGCAGAGGCTCCACACTTGTCCTTGTCCCTGTGTGGGCTGAGGTGGGAGTGTCTCTGTTCCCGTGCCAAGGGCAAGCGGGTTTGCAGCCAAATCTGCCCGGGGAGATCTCTGCAGTGCCAGCAGCCCCTGGGTGCCTCTGCCCCGTGCAGATGGGGTTGGTTTTACCCTTTGTGACGGTGTCTGGCTGCCACAGGAAGGGGACAGTTGGCAGAATTTGGGCAGTTGCAGTGCTGGAGGCAGAGGATGGGGGATGAGGGCACACAGAGACAAAAGCCATGAGGTGAGGAGGGGTTTTGGGGCTGGAACCCGAAGCTGGTGCCCAGGAGCCATCTGGGGATGTGGCAGGGCTGTGGCAGGGCTGTTGCTCAGCCCCAGGAGGGGATGCCCTGGCTCCAGGGATGCCCCTGACCCTGGCTGTGCCAAACAGCTCGGGAGCAGATGGCCGAGCCCCAGGGTGTGATCACAGCTCCATCTGCCCTGGCAGCTCCTGCCTCGGGCCTGGGAAGGAGCCCAGCGCTCCCTGCCTTGTGTATTTTCGGCATTTTAATTAGAGAAGTTCAAGCCTGGGGCAGGGTTTGGCTGAGGGAGCCTGGTGCCCTGGGGCTGCCCTGGGCCATCCCGGGCTGGCACAGCCCTGTCAGCACTAACATGGCCCAGGGGCACTGCCCTCCTGCCCCTCGGGTGCCACTGGGAGGTGGCACACAGCCAGCCCCATCCCACACCTCCGTGTGCTTTTCCTACTGATTCAGAGCATCCTTTTCTCTGCCAGGTGCATTGGGAGCAGGGTCCTGACCCCCAAACTGCAGGGTCTCTGCAGGGTTTGGTCTCTGTGGAGGGGGAGCTCTGAGCTGGGGGCTCTGGCCAGGCACTGCCAGGCTGCTCCTGCAGGCTGGGACTCCTCCCTGCATCCAGCACTGCTCTCATTTACTCCATGCAGCCGTGGAACAGCGGGAGGGAGGCTCGGTGTGAATGAACCCGTTTCCTCCTCTACCCTGAAATTTGGGTCACACAACCCAGCATAGCAGAGCTGGGAGAGATGTAGTTCACTCTCAGTTCAAGCCCAAGCCAGCTTTGGTTTCTGAGGTGCAACTGTTGGTGGTTCAGAGGGTCCATTGGAGCTGTGGCTCCATGAGTGGATCAGCACGTGGCAGGCAGGAGGTGAGAGGGGTTTTTCCCCTCCCTGAGCAGCTCCCACATTGCCAATGTTCCTCTCTGGCCCGCTGCTAATTTTGACGCTGCCCTAAATAGAAGCTGAGTGCATCTCATCTGCTTCGCTTAGCATACAGGAAAATTGTTTTCCTTCATTTACCCAATCCAACTGGTGGCTTTAACCCTGTCAGCACAAGTCTCTCCCCACTGCAGAGCTCCCTTGAAGGGCTCTGCCTGCCCCTGCCATGGGGAAGAGCTCTGGTGGGAGCTGCGCCGTGTGTGGTGGGACTGGGAGGGCTCCTGGGCTGCCCACATGGCCACCAGCAGAGCTGGGAGAGGGAATTGGCTTCATCAGCAGCCAAGGGAATCCCCTACTCCGCTGAAAAGTCTCTCTCCATCTCTGGTAGAATGTGCAGCCCCTCAGGAGGGACCCAGTGCCCCTTCCCAGTCTGGCCTCTGCTAGAAAATAGCTGAGATAGACCCAGTTCTAGGAGGTTTTGGTTGCTTTCTGTTGTGGCTTTTTTTTCCCAGCAACTGGTGGCATCAGCTTGGTGTGTAGGGAATATCCCCAAGCCTGACAGGTGCCCCTCTTATCACTGGCTAATTTTATCTCCCATTCCAAGTGACTCCTTGGAAGGATCTGTTGTTCCTGCTGCTCTGTCTGCTCCAGATCAGGACACACAGCCCCTCTCCCTGCTGGAAGTGGCTTGGAGATGCTGCCTCCAACGCGAGCTTCCTGCAGCACAACTTAAATATATCCCTGTCCAGTGCAAGGTGCTCATTTGGGACTCTTGTGCAAGAACTGTTGTCCTGAAAATCTGTAATTTTGTGGCATTTTCAGCTGGGTGACTGCTACAAGTGCTGTGCTGAGGACACAGGGGAAGCGTTGGGGTGTGAGGGGCAGTGACCTGGGAAGGTTGGATTTAGCTGGTGGAAAAAGCAAATGCTGAGCTTGGGCTGAGCCCTGGCTGGGCACAGGGCAGCTCCTCAGCTGAGGTGGCTGCACAGTTCCCCTCATCCTGCTCTGAGCCCAGCCCTTTCCAGCCCAGGAGCTCCCCTGGAGCAGTGCCAGGGTGAATGCTGTCTCCTTTCCCCTTTCCCATTCAGCCTCCAGGTTCCTGTGGCTGCTCTGCAGTGACAGTGGCTGCACGAGGCTCATCCGTGTGCCAGGCTCAGATTTGGGCTGTGGCAGTGCCTGGAGCCTCTGGGATCAGAGGGACCAAGGAGCAGAGAGCCCAGCAGGCTCCAGACCGTGGGGCTTGGCACACCCAGGGCACAGAGCAGGAGAGGGCACGGTTGTACCCAAGGCTGCACTGGATGGATCAATTTGGGGACTTGTTTGGGGTGTTCTGACTTGGACTCTCCCCTCTCTCCCCAGAAAATCAACCGGACTCCTTCGGATGAGGAATGCTTCTTTGACCTGCTGAGCAAGTTCCAGAGTAACCGGATGGATGATCAGCGCTGCCCGCTGGAGGAGTGCCCAGCTGAGGCTGCAGAGGCGGCTGCCACGCGGGTCCCTGCCCTGGGAGAGCGGATATGTGAGCACTGATATTCCCATCCCGATCCTGTGGGATCCTGTGGGATCCTGTGGGATCCTGTGGGATCCCGTGGCAGTGACACTGCTCCCCGCAGCGTGCCCAGCTGTTGTGGTTTGCCCTTCATCCCGTGATGTTTTCCCTGAGCCCCAGCTTGCTGAACTTTAGCAGTTCCTTGGCAGTCTCCGTCAGTATTTAAGGGAGGAAAAAGCATTCTTATGTAAATGGTTGCTGAGGGAAAGGCTGGAGAATGTGAGCTAAGGTTTGGAGAGTAAATTACAGCATACACTTGGATTTTTTCAGTGTGGGTCTTTGGGTCTTGGATTCTGAACAGGGAGGTTGGCACAAGGATTTTTCTAGTACCTCCAGGAGGAAGATGATGATGGTCATTGCTGAGGGAGCTTTGTGAGAACCTGGGGTCTGGGACGTGCAGGGGCCAGGTCAGGCTTTCTCAGGCAAGTTAAAATATTGCCAGTTTTTGTAATAGCGTTGCCATGGAGGGAAAAACTTCTGGATTTTGTACTTTTCTTGGATGCGGTGGTGATAGGTGCTGTGTGAGGACAGAGGAGCCAGAAGGATGGATAAACAGTGGGAAGCTGCTCAGGCAAACAACTCAGCCCTAGGAAGGACATGAATAAATTGAGGAAGGCGCCTGACAAATAGGGCAGGCAGGGCTGTGTTTGCACTTGGGCTTCGTGGCTTTTTCAGTGTTCAGGGCCTTTGTTTAATCCAAGCTGGGGAGAAGCTCTGAAATGCACAGATCAGCCTCACACACTTAATGACCAGCACAAAGGACTCAAACCAGTTATTTAACCTGATGGATTTGTTCATTATCAGTTTACAAGTGAAAACAAAGTGCAAACAGGAGAGAAGACCCCCCGTCACTGCTCCCAGAGCTGCAGCACAAGGAGCATGTGCCAGCAGAGAAGGTCAGGTTTTGGCAGGAAGGCAGGTTGGCTGTGAGGTGAGAGGGTTTTTATCATCTAAAAATAAGGTGGAAATGAGCATTGCTTTGTCAAGGATGTATTTCTGACACACAAGTGCATTTGGCTGTAACAGCTGTGTAATTTAGGAGATGGGGTTGAAAATGTGAAGCTTTATAAAGAATGCACGAGCAGCCCCACATTCTGTTTGGCTCATTTGGGCTCTGAGCCTTTTGGACGTGTTATTTTTGAGGATTCTTTGTTAGATGATGGGGAGGAAACTCATCCCTGCGTCAGCACTGAGATTTTCTTGTGTTTCTGCAGCTCCCTGAGCTGGGGCTCTTAGGACTTGTGTCGGGAGGCTCGGGGAGGGCTCTGCTCCAGGGCTTTGTGCTCAGGGAAAGTAAAGCCACTTGGGCTGGATTTCTGTTTTCCTTTGCTGGTCCCTGCCTGAGTTCAGTGTCTGTTGTCTGGGAGCCTTTCCCTACCCAGCAGCTGCAGGAGCCAGCAGGGTCCTGGCAGGGAGCACTGCCCAGAGGCAAAGGGTCAGTGCTGGATGGTTCTGGACTGGGACCCACAGCACCAGCACGGCCCAGGCTCTGCTGTGTGGGAGGAGAAGAAGCAGAGCCCAGGATGTTTTGCTGGTGCTGACGCAGGTCCTGCAATCCGTGACAGCTGAACTCACCCTGGCAGTGCCTCTCCTTGAGCAAACAGGATTTCTGGGGGGACTGGGAAGTGCTGCCAGGTGAGAGGCTCAGCCAGGCCTGGGCTTTGCAATTATTCCCAGCTCTTGGGACAGCGTGGGTGCCTGTCACAGCCACAGGGACCATCAGGAACTCTGCTCACCTGCGATTGCCCAGCTCTGCCTGTGCCTCTTGGTCCAGGTGGAAGCCAGAGTGGAAGCAGCAGTGCTGGAAACAGCAGGGATCACACACAGGTGGTGGCACTGGATCTCCTGGGCTGAGGTGGCACCTTTGGTGGCCTCCAGGAGCTGGCTGAGCCCCGCAGGGACCCAGCCGTGCAATGTGGGTGTGTGAGGTTCTGCGCTATCGATTCCTGATTCCCCCACCGCTGCCTGCTGGGTTTGTGTGGGGTGGGGAGGAGTTTGGGGAGGGGGATTTGGCTCAGCAGCTCAGGCAGAGCAGAGCAGTGACCCTGCCGTGTGCTCCTCTCCCCAGCACAGTCCACCCTGATGGCCTCTCCACAGACAGAGGAGTTCTTTGACCTCATTGCCAGCTCGCAGAGCAGGCGCCTGGACGACCAACGCGCCAACGTGGGCAACCTGCCGGGCCTGCGGATCACCCACAACAACCTGGGCCACCTGCGGGTGGAGGGGGACGCCCAGGAGCCCGGGGACGAGTTCTTCAACATGCTCATGAAGTGTCAGGTATGGCACAGGGCTGGGCAGCTCTGCACCTCTGCTCCAGCCCTCTGCTCCTCAGCAGGGCTGTGCTGGCCCTGCCCTAACCCCCTCTGTCCCCTGCAGTCCTCCAGGATCGATGACCAGCGCTGTGCCCCCCCTGACTCCATCCCCCGTGGCCCCACCATGCCTGATGAAGACTTTTTCAGCCTCATCCAGCGTGTCCAGGCCAAACGCATGGACGAGCAGCGGGTGGATTTGGCCTCAGCCCAGGAGGAGGAGGAGGAGCAGCAGAGACCTGGTTCCAGCTAAGAACTGGGCTTTGGTCTGGGGGGGTTGTTTCAGCTTTATTTTGTTTTTTAGAAATGAAAAACAGAGTAGGTGGTTTCAAGCCTGAGTGCTCCTGTGCTCCCTGTCGTGTCCTGGGAGCTGCACCTCCATCATGTTCCTATGGGAGAGCCCAATGGATGGGGGACAATTTTTAAATAATGGGTTTTTTGGGACATTGGGCACAGAACCTGGAAGACTTTAGCAGCCCCTTGTTGATCACCTAAAACCCGAGGGACTTGGAGGAGCCCACAGGGGGTAGTTAACTCCAGCCTTGATGTCTTTTATTTCCACAACACTTTTATTTAAACAGGGAAAGGGAAGAACACCTTTTCCATTTTGAAGTCCTTCTGTCTTCCCTGACACAAATGGTTCTGGATCCTTCTCTGGAACATTTTGTTCAGCTTTGTTCCTTCTACAGGAGAAAAGAGCCCAAGTCCTTTAAACCTTACTCCACCCCAGCTGCATCGTGGTCCCACACACCTGAGTGTATTTTAGGTTTGCTGAGGACTCTCTGGAGAGCCCTGGACATTCTCTTCTTCCAGCTGCAGCCCTGCAGGACCTCCTGAGCAGGGGAAAGGAGGAAAGAACTCTCTGCCCAAGTGTTCACCCACGGCAAACAGGGACAGCTCCTGAGCCACTGAGCCGATGTGAGGGTGTCCAGGACAGAACCTGTGTGTGACAGGGCCCTGCCTCAACAGCCAGCAAAGCTTTCTGCCCATGGCTCGTCCCTCCTTCCTTCTGTGTCCAGCAGCAGCTTGGGCCAGTGGCCTTTCCCTCCTCTTGTTTCTCCCCAGAGCAGCGCTGAGCAGCTCCCAGTGAGGTGTTCTGGTTCTGCCCTCCTGTCTGCAGCCACTGGAGCCTCAGGAGAGCCCCAGCCTGGGGGGCTGGCTGGGAACTCACATTTACTGTCATTCCTTCCCCTTTTGGACCAGCTGGAAAAGCTGGAGGAGGGAGCAGAGACCTGACTTGAGGAGGTGAAGTATTTTTCCTTTGGACTTCAGAAACTGCAGCGCTGAGTTGTGCCGAAGCAGAGAATAAATCAGCACTTCTGATTTGAAATCATTTGATGGAAACATTCCCGACCAGCAGGGAGATATTTTCAGACCAGTGATGCTGCTCATGGGGCGTTTACCCTGCCTGCACTGACCATGTGGAGTGGTAGCTGCAGTTTACCTGCTACCTGGAGCACTCACCTGCTGCTTGGCCGAGGCTGGGCCTCCCTCC
Organism: Cisticola juncidis; assembly: GCA_013400215.1. Taxonomy (NCBI): domain Eukaryota; kingdom Metazoa; phylum Chordata; class Aves; order Passeriformes; family Cisticolidae; genus Cisticola; species Cisticola juncidis. Next base: position 279,911 of record VXBR01009084.1, read on the forward strand.
TGGGGCTGGGCAGAGCTCTGGAGAGGGCAGAGGAGGAGCTGCCCATCCCCTGCCTACCAGCCAAGCTGGCACTTGTAAAAGAGGAAAACATTGATGATGATGATGATGACCTGACCCGCTGCAGGCTCAGGCCTGTGCAGCTCTTAGCTGGGTGGTGAACTGGAACCTGACCATTAAGCTTTCAGAGGTATTATTGAGGTATTATTTGCCATATACTTGAATGTATGAGCTTATTTATTTTTTACATGTGCATTTGCTAATGTCATTTTAATGGGGAATTTCCAACCCACAGGTACTTGTTTTTTTTTCTAAAAATAATCTGCCAAATGGATTAATATATTAGAAATGAATACAGCTCAAGGGGAAAGGGGTGGGGGGGGATTGTGCTTAATAAATATTTGTGTCTAAGCTTCAGTGCAAATACTCATTTGCATTATTTCCTAGCTGACAGCAGGGCTAATCCTGGCCCTTTGGAATAGGGAAGGGGCTGAATGGTGGTCTCTGGTAGCAGACACCACCACATGTGCTAAGAAAAGTGTTGTGCACCCACCTCCACATCATTTACACTATGAGCACACGGGGCTCTTGGCAGGCACCACCATCCCAGCTCTGCCCGCCTGCCAGCATGGATGTGACTCTGGAGGGAAGGCACAAAGCCCTGGGAATTCCCTGCACAGAAGTTTCCAGGACAACAGGGCAGACAGAGCAGCCCTGCACGGCTGGGAAAAGGCTGAGCAGAGGCTGAGCTGTTCCTTTCAGGCCCTGCCTGGCTCTGCCCGGTCTCGGTGCCGCCCCGGCGCCTGGCCCGAAGCTGGGCTGTCCCCCAGAGCCAGGGGACAAGGGCAGGGAGTGCTGGGCACAGCCCTGGCACCAGCCCTTGGAGCAGGCACAGAGCAGCAGCACCAGCTCATTCCAACACAGCAGCCATGAGCAGCACTGGGCTGGGAGCAGCAGTTTGGATCCTGAGCCCTGTGAGGACAAACCCTTGCCTGGCTCATTTGTGCTGGCCACTGCCAGCCCTGAACAAAGATTAATAAAGAGCCACCAGCTTGTTCTCCTCGGGTGTTCTCACACCTCTGGCTGCCTGGGCACAGCAGCTCTGTGTGACCTGGGACAGAGCTGTGCCCTCGGGTGTGCAGAGGCTCAGATTCCCTGGGAGTGAGTGATGCTGTCTCACCTCCTGAGCAGCACAGGCTCGTTCTGAGCTGTGAGCAGAAGGCACTGGCTGCCCTGGAGTGTCCGGAGCAGCCTGCAGTGGCAGCTGCTGTGTGGCTCCTCCTGTCGTTCCCAGGTCGGGAAGAGCTCTGTGATGCTGACATCCTCTGGAGAGCCGCGGGATTGCTGCCCGTGCAGTGCTGCTGCTGCTGGGAGCAGGGCTGTCCCCAGTGCAGGCAGGTCCTCCTGATGAAGAACCCTAAAAATCCAGCAGAAACACGAGATCCTGCCTTCTCCTACACCCAGAGGCACTCACAATACACTCCTGGAGAAAGGCACTCAGCTTCTCCTCACTCCCTGCCTTTGGCTAAAGCAAATCCGTGTGCTTACCTGTGTCCCCTTTCCAGACCAAACCCACTGCCTCATGACACAACATTTTTCAGAAAAAACAGCTTCAAAAGGGAGCAAAAAATTCGGGTTTTTTACCTGCAATCTCTCCGCAGCAAATCTTTTTGTATTATGTGCAAATTCCCTCCCCTGATGTTGGCCTGAAGTTCCAGAGCAGCAGCAAGAACTGCCACCCTCAGGGCTCAGGGCTGCAGAGGCAGCCCCAGGGCACAAGGACCTGTCTCTGTCCTGTCCCCAAAGAGCACCTGGTGACAGAGGGCACTGGACAAGGAAACACTAAAATCTAGGAACAGCCAACATAGTTTTTGCTACATTTTTTATTATAACACAGCAAAAATTGCCACCACCTTCCTGTAGCTGGGACCTAGTAACAGGTAAGAAAGGTAAGGAAAACAGTATAAAAAAGCCAGATTGTAAATGAGTTGTTTCCAAGGCAACACAAATCTTGCAACAGCTGCTCTGTTCCACCCCATCAAAGGTATCAGCACCATGCAAGCAGAATGCTGATTTTCAGATTAAAGGTAATAAAACAAACACTTTTCCAGCAGTGCTAATAGATGCCAGCAGCCCAGCTCAGGGGGAGAACACAGCAGTGCTCTGAGATACAAAATCCTGTTTGTCAGTCCTGGGTCACTCCAGCAGCTGCTGCTTCAGGGAGAGCTGGATCTCACCAGGATCTGAGCTGGCTGATGAAGCTCCTGTCCCTGTTTCATCACCCTGCACTGACACACCCACAGGAACATGACAACTTCCCTGCTGCTCTGACCAACACTTAAAATGCAACACAAATAAAATTGTTATGAATGCTCCAGATGAAGGAAATTCATTACTGCCTGCAATGCCCTCACTGAATCCTTGGCTGATGAAGCCCCTGGAGATGCTTGGCTGAGAGAACTGGGTTTGTTCAGCCCAAAAAACAAAGGTTGAGAGAGGTTTTAGTGCTTTCTGTGGCTCAGTGATAAGGAGAATCCATAGAGATTGTGGGACCTCCACCCTTAGAGATATTCACAAGGTCCTGAACATCCTCTGATGAGCAGATTGGACTGGAATCTTCCAGAAGGCTCTTCCAAACTGAAGTAGTCTTTGATTGCAACCTCAAAATCCTAGGAAAGCAGCTATTCCACTGTGCAGAGGAATCAAGCCCTAACAAAGCACAACATGATCACCTCAGTGCCTGATCCACCACTGCCTGAGAGCTGCGTGCTGACAAACTCCTACATCTGTCATTTATTGCTTTTCAAATTTCTAACTAATCTTAACATACTGCAGTGGCACTAATAAGCCCCTCAGTATCTGCCAAGACAACTTCCCAGGTCCTCTACTTCTCTCCACAGCTATTAATTTTGCCTTCACACCCACACTCCCCTCACCAACAAGGAGTTGTAAAACCCCCATGCTGGAGCTCGAGTGGGATCAAAATACAAAACTTTCCATCCTGACACAAGGGGCATAGAAACAAAACTCTGCAAGATGTCAAAAGAACAGATAAAAGCAGCATTTGACTGCATTAAGAGCAGGTGATCTGACCCTCTTGCGGGGTCATTTTGGCTTTAGAATTTTGGGACCCATCTTTTCAGGTGGTATCAACTGCCCCTCTCAGTTGCCACACCTGAGCATCCCTAAAACCTCCAGCTCCAGCTGCACCTCCCTAGGTCAAACACACATAGACAAAGAATTTCTGGCTGCCTTCTCAGCAGGGAACAAAGTGCTGGGGCACTGAAAATTGCCTGAAAGTCAGCAGAACGAGTACCAGGAAAAATACCAACACCATCCCTGAAGACATCAGCTTGAACAAAGGCAGAACTACGCAAGGCAAAGACACAAAACAGAGAAAATCCAACACCTGAATTTATTTTAAAAACAGACAGCTGGAACCAGGGAATGAAGGTGAAAGGTCTCACCACAAGCAGAATTACCCAAATCCCACTTGGCAGGTCACAATCTCACGTGCCTCATCTGTGCCACAGGTCACAATCCCTGGTGTCAGGTGTGTCCCTTCCTGCCAGGATCTGGGGGGGCTTCCCCGCTGTCCCCCTGTGCCAGCTGACCCTGGGGCTCTGCAGAGCTGTCCAGCAGCAGTTCCAGGGCTTCCTCACCAGCCACACGTCTCACCTGCTCCCCTTTGGCTGCCAGGATCTCCTCGATATTCCTGCAGTGATTTGAGAACCATCAGTGACACCACAGCAAAGGCCCACACTGACACTGTGCAGGGAATCACATCACCATGAAAACCACCCAAAATTAACCACAGAAACAATACAAACCTTCTGGGACTACTTGCATCCAGCAGGATCAATAATTTAGCAATTACAGCTAAACAGAAGCTTTTAAAGGAAGTTAGAAATCACTGGAATTCCACAGCAGATCAATCTACACACTTGAAACATCCAAGAAAACCCAGCAGTGAAGTGATAAAGCCTGAGGGGAACAGTAAATCACCTGCTGGCACCACTAAGGATCCTCTGTGCATCCCACAGCTTCTGCTGCAGCTTCACACTAATTTATTTGGATCCTAGACAGTGACAGTCAAATTATAGTGACTGAAAACAGAATCCGTGTGTTTCAATGAAATGGATAAAACTTAGTTTTTAGTATGAGCCACATTAAAAGAAATTTAAAAATCACTGAAACAAGGTATCAGCTCAGGAAGCTGCACCTGGAGGATCCTGCAGGCACACTCACCTCTTTCCCTCCAGGTCGGAGAACCAGCCCAGGTTATCGGCGATAACGTGGTGGTTCCCGCAGCCGGGACATGTCACGATCACCACCCCTCGGTGGTAGGCGGCCTTAGAGATGGACTTGGCTGAGCGCGTCTGGCACACCTGAAAAGCAAAGTGGGTTTGTTGAGCACGGTGACTGCAGCTCCTGGGACTTTTAAGAGAAAAAAAACTTCTGCCATTAAAAGTGTCTTCCCTCCCTCACCTCTAATTAGCCCAAGTCGGCTCCATCGTGTTACGATGTGAGCTCAGCCCGAGACACAAAGGCTGAGGGAGCTTTTATTGCTTTCTATGGCTCCCTAATGAGGATCCACAGAGGCTGTGGGATCTCCACCCTCAGCGATACTCACAAGACCCCGAACCGCCTTCCCCAACACGGTGCTTGGACCTGAAACCTCCAGAGAGCTCTTCCNCGCGCGGGGCGGGCCCTGAGGCGGGGGCGGCCATGTTGGGAGCGGGCGGCGGCCATGAGGGTGTCGGGCATTGCCCTTCCTTAACCCGTAACAAAGCAGCAGCTGAGCCCGGCCCTGCCTCACAGCGAGATATTTAAACCTGTTTATTGACCGAGGGGCACGTCAGAGCCACGCCATGGTGCCACTGTAGCACTTTTCAGAAATGGTTGTTGGATGGTTTAAAGTCTAAGCGGTGCGTTTGAGTGAAATCGGGAGGCACAGCCAGGCTGTACAAGGTGATGTTTCCCTCAGAGAAGCTCCTGAGGGGCCTTTGGTGCTGCTGTCCCTCTCAGGAGCCCTCGGTGTCGGTGTTGTCGCTGCCAGAGGTGTTCTCCCAATCCACCTCATGGTGCCGGTGCTTGGGTGCCCTTCTCATTGCTCTTTTTCTGAAAACAAGACCAGACGTACAACTTTTAGAAGGCGTTTTCTGCAAACAAGCGTCATTTTAGTCCCTTTTGTGGTTCGTTTTGTGATAAATGCCAATCACTCGAGTTTAGAAATTTATGAAAATTTAATAAAGAATAAAATTGGTTACAAAAATTAATGCAAATAAAAATTTTAAAAGTTTTCAGAGACAGGACAAATCATGAGACAATAAAACAAAGAGAGGTAGCCCAGGCTACCAAGACCCCCCTGCTTCCAGGCAAAGGCTGGAGGGAGAAGGGCCCAGGAAAACCAAGGTCTCTCATTTTGAGCCTCCCCTTTATGACTATGCATTTTTATTTAAATTAAGTAATTTCCAGCTGTTTCTTGTCACAAAAGCTTTCTGTTAATTAAGAAAGCACTTTAGAATCTACGTCCTTGAGAAAGTTTGGTTCTGTTGATAAAAGGCCATAAATTCTTCTTAACTAGATAATTTAGAAGTTCCTGTAACTATTATCTCAGTGCTGAGGAATCTCTCTCTCTTGAGCTAAAAAGAATATCACACACATACACAGCTTCTATTTTACTAAAACTTATTGTTAATTAAAAAAATACATTTACTGTATTATTCAAATGTTAATATTACATAACTTTTCTAAATAGCGTATTACATATAGTAAATATCTGCGTAGAGCCAAATACATAATATGACTTTTTCACATTTTTATGCCCTCTGTGAATCCAGCTTGGGGGCAGGAAAGGGGAAATGCAAATAATGGATATTTCCAGGTTAGCCCTGCTTACCTTTGGTAGCGCTCAAAGCAATCCCTCATCCTCCTCCTCTCCTTTTCTGCCAGATCCTCGTTGGCCAAGCCACGCTCCTTGAAATGGAAAGATAAAAAAAAAACCCAAAACCATATGAATTTATTCTTGATCAGATCCGTGTCAACACCAGGTTGCTTCCAGTCAAGTTACCAGCAGGTTCTTTACTGTGTGTGCAGGATGGTAATGCTCCCATTTCACATAGTTTTATTACATTTATTCCATCAACATCTGTCATTCTGAAAGTCTGTTTTGTGCCCCAACAGTAATTCTGCAGACAATTACTCTGGAAAACATCCCCACCCAGAGATGAAGGGCAGAAAGTAATTAGAAGAAGTTTTTATGCACAGATGGAGAAGTGTCCACTGTAAATGTTTTGCTGTTCAGAGCTCACCATTTTTGGAGGGTGGATTCTTCACTAAGAGTTTGGAAAAGCAGGAGCTGCTGACATGCTCTCCAAGCTGACAAATTCATCATTAATGAGAATATTAAAGATCACAAACCCCAGTCATAGTAAAGAAGAGCCCACAGAGATTCTCTTACTCGTGATGATTTTGGGGGCAGATGGCTGTCTCGAGGGCTGAGTTCCTGGTTTTGTACTTCCAGGCAATCTTCTGAAAGATAAAAAAAAAAAAAATCACAGGTTTAGTCTGCAAAGTAACTTCTCCCTCCAGCAGTTCTTCCAACAGAAGAGCTGTGATGTAATTGCTCAGAGTCCACAGCAGAAACCAAGCCCAAAGCACTCAGAACTCCATCCTGTCATCAATCCTAAGTCACTTCTCATTTTAACTGAGCCCTGAATCTTGCCCAGGATGGTTGAGTTCCCCACCACACTCAGAAAGAGACAGAGCTTTCCACTTCCAACTTTAGCAGGAGCAAAACAAACCTTTGCCAAGAAGCTCCTCTGTTCATTGCATTAAAATAATATTAATGTCAGAGGCCACTGTGAGAAATGTGTTAATCACTATTTTATCCATCATTTGTCCCTGCCCCCTGAGTTGTGAATATCATGGCACTTCACACCTGACTCTATTTTGGTGAAACTCCTCCTTCTGTGGTGACCAGGTGTTACAGTATATATTTTTCAACTGAGCGGGGTAGAAAAATGTTTAAAAAAAAAAAAAAAGCCTTTTTAGATCAGTGCTGTTTAGTTTTAGTGAAAATCTCCCAGCTCAATGAATGAAAAAGTCACTTAGGTCTTCCAGGAGAGCAAAACAGAATTGACAATTCTCTCTAGAACTACTCAGTGTTTTCCCCTTACTTTTAGCTGTCTGTGTATCTTCATCCACGTGACTGTGAAGGGCAAGCTGTGGGGCAGAAAACAGAACATCAGGACTGTCCCTCAGTCTGTAGGAACAGATAAAGGAATATAAAATCCAGGACATGCTAGAACCAACATCTCTCTCCCTGATGCTGCCAACAAACAGCAGACTGAGCCAGGAGTTAGATTTGCTCATGGATTTATCTTCCATGAATAGATCCAGCTTCCTTTGGCCTCATTTATACTTTTGGCCTCCAGACAATGTGACAATCACTCCCTCACTGAAGTTATGAACTAAGTGAAATTCTTTACTACAGATGGCCCCAGGGGAAGACTTTTTTTTTTGGCTGTTCTCACACAAGAGAGACAATGAAAAGCAATTCAAAATAATTCAATTCTTTTGATTTGCTTAGACTCAACAAATCTTGCTGACTAATGCCATAACTCAGAACTTCAGGACACAGGGAGATTCTGTCACTGCCTTCCTCCCTCTGGACTTTTTGATATCACTGCACTGGGCCATTGCAAACCAGCTGGTATTTGGGGAACTGAGCACGGGTGAGGAACATGAAACCATCCCAGAGGAAAGTGAAAGGTAAACAAGGCACCCTACTCACTTCCTGGGAATCTCTGGAGGAGAAGTCATCCAGGTCAGAGGTCTGAAACAAAACCAGTATGGATTAATCATTCCTCATAAGCAAGGAAGTGACAGCAAGGGAACAAACAGGAGACTGAGAGCTCCAGAACACAAAGAAGTGTGGACTTGCTGCCTCCTACACTCCTGTCTGGCCACCCAAGAAAGTACACAAGATACCATATTAATTAAAATAGATCTAATTTAGTTCCAGAAATCTTAGCTTCCCATTTCATCCAAATGGCTCACAGCCAGTCTCTAAATAGGGTCACTCTTTGGTGCTTGAGGAACTTTTGGAAATGCTCCAAACACAAACACAGTTGCCTGAGCTTGCATCTGTCCAGCTTCTCCATGCCTGAAACCAGGGCGAGGTCATAGAAACCATCCTATCTTTCATTTTCTAAACCCAGCGTTTGCATGGCAATGGTTTTAATTAATTTTGCTGGTGCCTCAAGCAGGTGTTCACTGCCTGATGAGCTGGAGCTGCTCAGACACAAAGGGCTGGGAAGAGCCACAGTGTGAGCCCATGCTCAGCTTGCCAATGCCATGGAGGGGAGCAGAGTTGTACCGGTGTGGGCAGCTCCAGCTGCAGCCTCTTCAGCTTGGCCTGGGTGGCCAGGAGCTGGCTCTCCTTCTGGAAGAGCTGCAGCTGCATCTCGTCACATCTCTCCCCCAGCTCCCGGATCTGCTTGCGGTAGGCATCCCTCTCCACCAGGTTCTTGGAATACTGCACGTGGAACTGCTCTCGGGTCAGGAGAGCCTGTGCAGAGCAACAACACGTGGAGTTCACACACAGCACAGGCAGGCTGGCACTGTCTGTCCAAAAAGCAGTGATAAGCAGTGAGAGATGTTTTATCACCTGGTCTCTCTCCAAAGCCACTTCCTCCATCTGCTGCAGAACAGCTTCAATCCGTTTTTTGTACATCTGGGAGTCCTTCCTCAGAGATGTGCACTGGAGCTCCAGCATCTCCTTTTCCTCTGCAAACTGCTGAGACAAGGTCAAGAGCACCTGCTTGTGGGCAGAGACTGAGCCAGGCTGTCCCCACCCCTGCTCTGTGCCAGATTGCCCTGGCCAGAGCTCCATGGGGTGTCTGAGCTGTCACTTGCCACACGCAGTGCTGAAATACTGTAGGAGCAGCAGGGATTGCTCCTGAGCAGCTGCTCTGCACCACAGGCAAGGCACTGCAGGTGTTTCACCTGCCTGTCTAATCCTTGATCCCCAGCAGGAATTTGAGCAGGAGCACCTACTTTGTCCTGGAGCACCTTGGCCCGGCGCAGCTCCTTGCGCAGGTTGTAAATGGTGTTCACCAGCTCCCGGCGCTCCTCCACAGTCTGGCTGCTGTCATTCTCCAGAGTTTCCTTGGAGAAACTCTTCTCCAAGTTCTGCTCCCTGGCAACCTGCAGGACAAAGGGAGAGGTGAGACTGGGCCTCCATCTAACTCTGTATCAGTTCACTCAGGGCTCTTGGGTAGCAGTGACCCCCACAATCTTCACTGGAGCCTTTGCTGCCCTGGCTGCTACAAATAATCCCTTGAGTCCATGCTCAACCACCCCACCAACCTGGAGAGTGTTTTCCAGCTCCTGGTTCTTGGCCAGGAGCAGCTCCTTCTCCTGCTGGATCTCCCACACCACCTCGTGGCTGGGACGCTGCTCTATGGCGTGTTTCAGCTTCATGGTGTGCTTCCTCTCCAGCTTGCAGTCATCCTCAGCCTTCATGAGGCTGTGCTTCAGCTGATCGATCTGTGAGAGGGTTCAGAGCTCAGCAGGAGCACAGAGAAAGCTCTGGTCCTCAGTTCCCCAGCCAAATACAGGGCAAGTTTCTCCCCAGCTGTATTTTCCTCAGGACGTTTCGTGCTCTGGGGATCAGAATCCTGCCTGTGTGCTAACAGGGACGTGTTCCTGTGCTACCTTTGTGAGAGCAGCCTTGAGTGAGTGCAAGACTGGTCATCATTCACAGAAAAAAATATGGGCCTACAGGGCTGAGCTACTGGGGACCTCAAAGACATGTGCTAGAGAAGATGCTCTGCTTCACGCTGGACTGGAGCATCCTTGGCAAAGACAAGGTGCTCAGTGCTTGGCAAGGTGCTCAGTCCAGCCTTCCAGGGTTGGGTAGGAAGGGGGAAGCTGGAGAAGCTGTGACTGACCTCCAGCAGCAGGTCTCTGTTCTTCATGAGGGCCGCGCTCTTCTCCTCGCTCTGCTTGGCGTAGCTCAGGGCCAGGCTGTAATTCTCGTCCTTGCACTTGCGCAGCTCCTTGCTCAGGCTGTCCCTCTCCTCCTTCATCCTCTGGGCTCTTTCCTGGTGCTTTCGGAGCAGGCTGTCCCTGACCCACATCTCCCTCAGGGCGTCCTCCTTGGAGTGCAGCCACACCGTCAGCTCCTGCGCCTTGCGCCGCTCCTCCTGCACCGCGCTCTGCAGCTTCATGATCTCGTTCATCAGCACCTGGCTCAGGCCAGACTCGCCAGCAGTGTCTGTTTGTGGGGCAGGGGTCACTCTCTGCTGTCCTGGCTGCTGCCAGGCACACACAGAGCTCAGCTTCCCCTCCATATCACTGCAGACAACCCTGAGGGTGTGTGGGGATTGAATTATCCCACAGTGCCTCCCTGCTCTGTGCCTTTATGCACCACAGAGTCACTGACACAACAGGCAGAAGGAAGAATTCATCCTTCTGCTTCCTCCTCCCCCTCCCCAGTCCAGCCCTCGACATCAGGGCTGTTCTTCCCAGAACCCTTCCAAAGCACACATGGAGCAAGGCAGGGAATGCTCCTGACTCTGCTCAGCAGCACCAAAGGAGGAGCTGTTGCTGAGAACACAAACATTACCTATAATCATAGAGAAAACCCTGCTGGGCTCTTTGCCAGTTATTTTCTTATACAGCTGGGGATAGTAAAGCTCCAGACTCTCCATAAACGCCTCAAAGCCCTTGTGTCCCGTTCGCTGAAGGATGTCCAGGAGCACACCTGAAATCATGGCAATGGGATATTCTATTCAGTTATTTCTCTCTTCACCTGTTTGTAACACAAGAAAAAACGGCTTCACTTTCTCTACATACAAAAGTCCCTGGGATCCAATCACAGAATAAATTAGGTTGAAAAAGAACTCTTGGATCATTAAGTCCATCCTGTGACTGAACCACCTTGTCAACCAGACCATGGCACCAAGTGCTTTGTTTAAACACCAGCAGGGAGGGTGACACCAGCACCTCCCTGGGCAGCCCTTCCAGTGTCTAACCCCCCAGAAAATCCCAAACCAATGGCCTGGAAACTGCACAGAAATATTTGAAGTTGTCCCACCTGCCTTCCTCTTGCGCATGACCAGGCTGGGGTCATTGAGAACCTGCTCCTCATCATCGGGGCTGAGCACTTTGCACTGGCGCAGGTAAGGGGTGATCCGGGAAGGGTCAATCACTGAGATCAGCTTCACACGGAAATTCTCCAGGTTATTCCAGCAGATCTCATCATTATCCCCTTCCTGCATGTCAGCACTGAGGGGATCAGTGAGCAGCGTTGTCCTGTCTGGAAAAAAAACACCAAAAAAACAAACAAGCAGCCCCTGAGCCTCTCGGAGCAGTGTGGCAGTGATGGTGAAATGAAGAACGTCACAGACTGAGAATGCAGAAGTGTTTTAATTAGCTGTTGCCTCTGCTTTACGAGCAGTTCACTCTTCCTTCTCCACCTCCCAGCATGTGAGATCCCTGTGTTCTGTCTGACCACACAGACACCAACACCCACAAGAACTGACACTTTACCTCAGAGCTGTAAAATGAACTTTTATTCCCTGTTAACATCAGCCATTCTGTATCACCAACCTTCACCTCTGCAGTCACAAAAGCTTCTTTGATTCTCCTCCTGTGTCCTGGCTCTGAGGAAACCTGTCTTGGGTGCAGCCTCCCTCTGTATTCTGACTAGAGAAAAGATAATTCCAGGAACAAAACTGGTTTCAGAAAAAAGGGGAAACTACTCAGATATACCCTTAGATGGGAAAGGGAAGGAAAAGACAGATAAATAAAAAAGGGGAAGACAGAAGGGGTGATGGGGGAGGAGAAGGATGGTAATGGCATTGTGAGTCAGCAGCAGCACATAGCCAGTGATTTCAGATTAATTCTGGTTTTGTTTTCTAATCTGTCCCACTGGGAGTCCAGAAAGCTTCTTTGTGCAGAGGTCAGAAAGACAAAGAATGAAAGTCACAGCCATAGGTGTGTGCAGCTGATTTCAGGGAGTAAAACAAGCCCCAAAATCAGAAGAAAGAGGCTCTTCAAAGGCTTTCCAGCTGTTAACATCTTTCTCCAGGAAAACAGGTGGCAGCAAGAACTCACTCTCAGATGAAAAGGACAATTTCTATATTGATGCCTCTAATTTTGGATGTCGTCAGCTTCCAGCATAATTATGACAAGAAAGAGAAAGGGAACCAAGTTTTGGCAAAGCAAAGATCACCTATGATTGCCAAATGCCAGGCTGTGGCCATGGCAGCAAAAAGCAGCCCAGAAGCAGCACTGTGATGATGCTGAGCATCACCAGAAGACCTGAGCCTGCCTCCCCCCTTCCCACAGCCCTGGAGCTGAACTCAGGGCTCACTCAGAGTGATTTTTAAAGAAACCTGGAGAACACACAGGCTCTGATGCCATGGCAGCATGACACATGTTCCCATTAGCTTCCCACTCCACTCTTTGTTCTGCTTTCTAAGTTTATAGAGAGTTTTTTCTATGTTATCATTAGGAGTACGGCAGAGATGCTCAGAAATTCTTCCAGCCTGTGTTTCTTGTCATTAAATAAGCTTTACACTAAAAAAAGATGCTGTACCTGTGTCAGCTGTGTCCTTGCTGAAGGTAATCAGTGTATCTGTTAATTGACCAGTTTTGCCTGGGGAGGTTTTATTCTAGTGACAAATCAATTTAATCCTGAAAAAAGACAAATCCAGCTGCTGCTTATGCAATTTTTCCACAAGTAAATGATAAGGGCACCTTTTGAGCAGCATTTGCAATCATTTATTGCAATGATTCAATTATTGCAACACTGACACCATTGCAAACACACTCTGCCCCCTGCTCTGCCTGAAGAGCCCTCGTGGAAAAGCTTGAAATCCCAACTCCCCACTGCACTCAGGAAGTTCAGTCAGTGCAGTGGAATGAAGCTTTCACAGCCCTTTCCCTCTAGATTTTATCAGCTTTGCCTCAGCTAACCTTGCACCTCTCTGTGAGACAGAAATTGCTGGGTTATAAATGAAGAAACAAGTTTTTTTAAAGTGATTTGTGATGTCTGCATAGGGCAGGCTGTGGAAGAATCAAGAAAGAATCCTAGTTCAATCCTGCAGTTTTAGGCACATGAATATTCATTATCCCCATTTTCCCTGGTTTTCATGCAGCCTGAAAACTTCATTTTTCTCATTAGCAATCACTCTCATACACACATTATTAAAAGCACTATTTACCAGGAATAAAAAACCACACAGAACACATCAGTAATTTTTAAGTGAGAAAAATAAAACATCTGTATTTCAACAAATACTTAAGAGTCGTTTTGATACAAAAGTAATCTGCTGCTTTTTCCACAGTATTCAGTCAGTTACCACGCAAAGCCACTGTCACAACACTAAAAAACACTCAATTAACATATTCTGAACATGGATAAACATTCACATAAATAGGGACTAACACAAGAAGGAAATAAATAACCACCATTGCTTGTTCCCCCAGATTTCCAGCAATATTCCCCCTCAGCATCTATGGCAGGTGGGAGTTTGAAAGAGCAGAAGTCTGTGCCTGAAAGATTCCCCTCCAGCCAGCTCCTTTCATTTTTATGCCTTGCCTACAGATGCAGGTTTTGTTGAGAGATGGGAAAATCAATCCAGCATTTTCTTGTTCCCCAGGTCCATCCAGTCAGCATTGGAGGTGGTAAAAGTGACCAGTGCAAAGATTATCTCCTACTGCCATGAAGGAAGGCAGAGCTCATCCCAGTGACCTTGTAACAAAGCACAAATAGCTCCTCTCAGTCACAGCATTTTTACAGGGAAGTTGCCCTTTTGGAGTTTCTAAAATGAATTTTCAAGAAAAAAATCCCCAACCAGTCTCATCTGACAACCTTGTGAATCACTGCCCATGTTCATTCCATCCAGGGCACCAAAAACCTCAGCAGATATTAGGACATCACCCACTTGTCCCCTGCAGAGGGTGACCTGTTGTAACTGTACAGAAATGAAGCCAAACAGGGAAAAATAAACCCCAAACCCCACCAAGTCACTTAAAGATGAAGTACTAAAGAAAAACTCCACTGTCAAGTGTGTAGACTGCTTGAAACTAGGTGCATACTAAGTAGGGTTCAGGGCATGAACTAAAAGGCTGCCAAATGTTTGAATTTCATGAGTTTATATATAAATTTATCATAGAGACATCAACTTTCCCTCTCCCTTAAGTATTATCAGCTTCAGGCTGTGATTGATGGTGACTGTAGAACTCTGTGTCCTCAGGGAACAGGAGCAGAGATCATTCCAGTCCTTTTCTGGGGTCATGATTCATTGTCTGAGCTGAACCACAGAAAAACGGTTCTCAGCAAGATGTACAAACCACTGAGGAGCTACTAACACATTTCCTGCTCATATCCTCCTCCTCCTCTTCCTAAAGCGGGCACTTCTCCTGATTTGGGGAGCACCAGCATCAGCCACATCAGTGTAGGAGCCCAAGGCAGACAGAGCAGGGCCCTCCTCAGCCCTCATGCCCTAAAACAGAAGCAGGAGATGATCAGCACCACAAATTACAAATAACCCCTTCAGCCACGTTTTTGATTTAGGGAGCTCAGCAAGATTTCTACAACAGCCTTTCATTTACCTTCAAAATGAAGCACAGGACAACATTCCATTACCAATGTCAAAAAAGGCACAGAACATCAGTTTACAGAGTGAAAACAATGGCCTGATTTCAAAAATGCAGGTGTCAGGGCAGCAGATTATAAACAGAAAGGGGAAGGGAGATTTGATACCCCCTTCTGGGAACTGTCATGGCAAGTTTAAGGTGCTCCATAAACCATGGGCTTTCTGCAGCTGAGCTGCAGAGCTTTTCCTTTCATCACCTATAGAACTGTGCTTATTCAAAAGGACACAAATTTCTGCTACACCTAAGAACAGTGGGGGCTTCCCCCTGGAATCCAGTGCAGTATTTATCTGGCAGTAATTTTCTGCTTTTAGCCCCTGGAATCAGTTTTACCTGATTTAGTAAATCAGCATCTCTGTCTCCAGGCTCATCCTCAAGTTTCCAGTCCTTCCGTACTCCTGATAATTCATTCCCACAACTCTCTTCCTCAGACATTTTCTCACTCTGCCACTCCTCGTCATCACTCTCCTCATCTTCCTTCCTGAGGGCTGACAGAGTTGTTCTCACTCTGGGAGGAGGCAGCGTTGCCAGGACAGCTGGCAGTGTGAAGGCTGCCAGGAATCTGGCTTTCAGCAGGAGGTAAGCTGGGTTATCACCCAGTTTCTGCTGCACCAGTTCTTCAATAGCATGGAGAACATCCCCAGTGCCCCCATCCCCACTGGCCTCAGGGGGCAGGAGAGAGGCTGCTTGCTCTTCCAGAGCTGCTTTCTGCACAAGCAGCTTGGAGAGGGTTTTTATGGTGCAGAGGAAAGGTGGCAGGTAAGGCAGCCTGGTCTGCAGTGGTGGCACCTGAACCCCATGTTTCCCACTCAGCCATTCCTTCACCACCCCCTCGTCCTCCAGGGAGATGAGGCTGAAGTCAAGGAGATTCTTGTCTGCCCTGGAAGTGCTTGGCTGTGGGGGGAGGTCAGCACTGGGTGGTTTGGAGGCAATGGGTCTGTTCCTCCGTGCCTGGGCACGAGAGCAAGCAGAGCTCCTTGGGACACTGCAGTGAGGAGCTGCAGCTCCTGGCTGGAGCACAGCCCCTTCCCTGAGGCTGTCTGGAATGGAGGATGATCCATTTGTTGTGGTGGAGTCACTGCTCCTCCCCAAGCTGCTGAGACTGGGCACAGGCTGGGAATCAGAGCCCTGGGTGCTGGCAGGGGGCTGTGTTTGGGGCAGCACCACGGCACACAGGGCTGGGCTGGCAGCTGGGGACACAGAGAGCTCTGAACACACAGGGGTCACAGCAGAAACGCTGGATGTGCTGCACCCAGGACTCACTGAGGTCACGGGTGAGGGAACTGTGGACTGCTCAGCTGCCTTCCCTCCAGGAACTCCTGCCTGCTGGGAACTTGGCCCTTTTGTCTCTGCTCTGCTGGAGGGAGGTGGATTTGCTGCAGCTGGTTCAGGAGTCCCTCCCAAACCAGAGCCATCGCTGTTAGAAGTCACAGTTGTGTGGCACTGACCTGTCCCAGCAGCAGCTGGCATTTCCTGGGGAGCACCCACCACAGTGCTGGGGAGCACCCCCTGGGGGGTTACAACCCACCTGAAGGGCAGGACACTGCTGGGAATGGCAGCAGGGGCAGCCTGGGGGGTGACAAGAGCAGGCAGCAGGTGGAGGGGCCTCTGCTGGGGCCTGCTCCTCCTCAGCTCACAGGTGACTGGTGTGGAAAGGGACACCTGGCCAGACTCCACACCAAGAGGCACCACTGTGACCTGCTGAGGCACAAGAGCCTGGTTTTGCAGCACTGCTGGAGCTGAGCTATTGGCTGTGACCTGACCATTGCACCCTCCCTGGTCTGGAGCCTTCTCTGCTGCAGCTGGATTCACACCTGGAGAAACCCCTCCTTCCAGAGCTTCCTCTTTTAGTTCCTCTCTTGACTGTGGATCTGTCCCTTGTGAGCAACCAGGGCTTCTCCCATTTTCTGGCACTGCTGAGGAATGGTTTTCAGGCACAAGAGCACAAGTCCTTGTGGGCTCTGGTGAGCCCTGTGCTGGGCTGTCTGTCCCAGCAGCTGCTGCAGGTTTGCTCTGTGCAGACAGAATGAGCTGCTGTGGTGGGTGCTGGATTATCAGAGGCCCTGTAAGCAGGACCTGTGGGGCAATCAGGACTGTCCTCTGCATGGCCCTCTTGGCCTGGTACTCCCTTAAACGCTTCTCTCGCAGCAATTCCGAGACAGTTTTAGGCTTCTGCCTCTGGCACTGGGCTGGGGCACGGCTCTCTGAGGCTCTCAGGGCAGATCTCCTGACTGCATTCTTTGGGATGCCCTGCTGGGAATTCCTCTGGGAAGAAGCTTGGGATGAGTTGCCTGCAGAGGAGAAAATTACAATGAATGAACAGTATTTCCAAAAGCTAATTCTCATTAAACATCAAGGAATGTGGGAAAAATTTCTGTGTGTGAGAATTCCTACAACAGCACAGTCCTGGTTTAATCAAGCCATGTCCTGACAACTGAACAAGGGGTAACTGCCCCCAGAAATCAGAGATGGGCCAGGAGTGCACCCCAATACCCCCCTGAACTGGTCCAGTGCCACTGGATCCCCAGCCCTTCAAGGGTTTTTCCAGTCCTTACCAAAAGGGAACATGTTTAAAAATCCAAGAGCTAGCAAAAATGAGCATGCAGGTTTGTCCCCAAAGTTCTCCTTCAGTTAAACTGCTTATTAATGTAATAGTGATGACTTATGTCAAAGTTCTTGCATATCATAAAGATAAATGTTCTGGTAGGTACCTGAAGTAGTCTCTGCATTTTGGGAAGCCTGTAAAAAAAAGTAAATTAAATTATACTTCTGATAAATTTAAAGATGATTAAACCACATCTGCCACTTCCTGAACAAATACAGCCAACATTTTATTCTGCCTCTGAACCAAAACAAACTGCTAACACATTTAAACCGTGTGGCCACACAATTAAAGTGCTTATTTTAGTTAAGACTTCAGTGGAAAAAACTTAAAAACACAATACCTGATTAGCCTTAAGCATCTCCAATTGCCTCAGCTTCCTCTCCTTAATAATCTTCATACAGCCTTTAGTATCAATCTGGAAGAGCTGCAAGGTAGAGAGCTTCATTAACATTTAAATGAGAACAGAAATGTTCTGGTGGGGTCAGTGACAAAGCAAGATAGAGGGGACATGCTTCTCATGCAAGATTCTGGGGATATTTTACACTTAGAGAAAAAGCTGTGGCAGGATCAGACTTTTGGTGCAGGATTTATTTAATATGCATATTCATACCATGAGGGCAGATTAGTCCCGTATTTAATTATTTGTTTAAGAAACAAAGATAAACCATTCATTTAAGCTTCAAATAGTGAAAAAAAAAAAAAAAGACTGTCACTGTCTGAAAGCAGGTAGTGCTACTGAGACAGTCTTACCTGAATGAGCAGTGCAAAGAGGGGAGTGCTGGTGAGGCTGACTGACTTCATCTGCTCATGGACAGCTGCAGCTGGAAAGAAATCCAACACCAAAATCAGCTGGGAATTCCCTCAGAAGGCATCAGAAAGTCGGGACAAAGGCAGGATGGGTCCCCAGTACCTTGTGTGTGGTGGAAGGGCATCCTGCCAGCCTGCAGGGTGCAGGGCAGCAGCACATTGCCCACCCAGGGGGTCACTGCCAGCAGCAGCTTCCTGTCCATGCTCAGCCTCCTCCAGCGCTCCCTGCTCAGGCGCTGGGCTCGCTCTGACAGCCCCGGGATGTCCTGCCCAGCTCCTGCACCCCCTCCAGGGGGCTGGGATAAGGGGCTGCCAGGAGCTTTCAGGATCTTTCATTGCCATGCATGAAAAAATACACAATTAAGAGTTTGCATTAGGAAGGTTCTGCCATAAGTCCCAGGATAAACCATTCACAGGGCAGATAGGAAAAAAAAACTGTGAGCTTTTCCTCTTGGGATTACAGTGCAAGATCTATGATTACATAAAAATAAATTCCTACTAAGCACAGTCTGGCAGTGCTCATGTCACAAGTGCTCATGACACAAGAGGCACTCACCAGTTTCCTCTGGAACCTCGTGTTACTCTTTAATACTTTTCTCACATCCTGCAGGCTTACCCACAGCACATGTTTTCCACTCTGGGAAGCCTGAAGGTGAAAGCACACAAGAAAATACAGAAGGGAAAGTCACTCAAAGAAAATTACTTGCACTGGATATGCACAGCAGGTACAAGTTTTCAACACTCCTGCTGGTGAAGACATCTTATTAAATGAAATCAAATCAGAAGTGAAAACCTTTACTTTTAATCCTTGAGCATCATCACAACACCAAATGCCTGCTTCATAAAAACTACTGTGTGAGGAGTGTTGCCATGTGGTTTTTCCTGGCTGCCTGAGTGTTTCATATTAAGGAGAAGTCTGTACCTTCTCACACTCCTTTAATGCAAACACCAGCTCTGTTCCACAAACACAGCCATTGTTTTACATTCCATGCTGGGACAAACAAGACTGTGTGACAGCCCCCCTAACTAATGAGGTGGGGAGGTGGGAATTCCATCCTCCAAGCCACAGGCCTCATAGCAAATGTATAAAAGTAGAGTTTTGTAAATAAAGTTGTCTTCCTGCCCTGCATGCTCTGTGAACCCAGACTTGTGTCCCAGTCTCATTTTCTGGTAGGCCTCACAGTGATAGAGTCTACCAAAAACCCAAAACCCAGAATTTACTGGGTAATTATCTTCATATTTTCTGACTTAACAGTACAAGGGAATGAACAGCAAAATGTGATCTGCTCATCACATCCTGCCCTCAGTGCAGGAGCTGCACTTTCCTTCTGACTTCTGATCCATCCCATCCCAGCTCACCTGGGCCATCACTTCTGCAGGATTCTCCACCAGCTCATCTGTGGCATAGGGATGTGCAATGCCCCTCAGAACAGTGGTCAGCTGGCAGGACTGATCTGCAGCTCCTCCTCTGTCACCTCCTGCCCTTGGAAAGTCCCTGCAGCTGCTCCCTGCACCAGAGAGGAGGGACTGGATTGTGTATCTCTCTCTCAGCTGAGTGTCTGTGTGTGTTGGTATCCACAGGTCGATGCTGGGGACTGCACACTCCTCCCTTCTCGAGGTGCTGGGCTCCTTCTCCTCTGAGCTGTCCTCCAGCTGCAGCTCCATGTCCTCCTCGCTGCTGCTCTCTGAAGGGCTGGAGCTGTCATCACCGTGGCGCCGCTTGGTTGCCTCAGATCTTTTCTTCTTCATCAAAACAAGCACACACGAGTTTTAGTCAGTGTTCAGCCCTGGCTTGCAGCTCTCTCAAATCAGGAAGTTTCCTTTTCCAAAGGAAACAAGGTTTTGGAAACCAAACCATCTTTAATAGTCCTAAGGAGTCAGAATTTCTTGAGTGCCTGGGACCAAAGGTGGCAACTCGTGAGGTACATGAGACATGTATATGTCTCATGTAACTGATGTCATGTCTCATGTACATGACATGTACCTCATGTACATGATATATATGTCATGTACCTATACCTTTTCATGTCTGAAAACCTACATATATCCCATCCTTACAGACATTTCAAGGCAGGAAAGAATTCTGGATAATATACAAATATATAGCAAATTAACTTCAGCCCTTCAGAATGAAAGCTGCTTTACCTACCAAAAATTAAACCGTGAAATCCACACAAAAATCCACACTGTGAAATCCATCAACAAAAACCTTGATTGTGTGAAATCAATGTCATTTTTAAATTGATTTCACAGGATTCCACTTCTAGTTGTGAGAAACTTAATTGAAGGGATGGGACTGTGACATAACAGGATTTCCACAATACCTTAGAGCCAATCATGAGACTCCACTTGCTCTGGCACTGAGAGGGAGTCCGATGTGGCAGCTCTGAAGCTATTTTAGACCAGCGACCTGAAAAGGATGTGGAGGATGCAGAACACTTTTATTTGTGCCACAAACTGAGCGACAAGCCTTTCAATGCATCCATTACACACATATTATACACTTCCCTGGATAAGAGACAGAGCTACTGAATGAATAGATCTCAAACCCTTAATAGCCACAACACACAATACAAAGAAGCTGCAATCATCAGTACAAAGCACAGCCTGCAGGGCTTACAATGAAAGAAGAGAAAACCTCAATGACACCTCTAAATTTTTACACATTAAGCCACAGAAACACCTACCCAGGCCATGC
This sequence comes from Cisticola juncidis, assembly GCA_013400215.1. NCBI lineage: Eukaryota > Metazoa > Chordata > Aves > Passeriformes > Cisticolidae > Cisticola > Cisticola juncidis. The sequence continues at coordinate 300,694 of VXBR01009084.1, forward strand.
TTTTGAACCAGTTCAATCAGCTGCTCCTCTTCATCCGGGCTCCACTTGCCTTTCTTTAAATCCCAGTGCAATACTTTTAAATACCTTTGAAATGAAAAAATTACAGCCAGGAACATTCAGTTGTGCTTGTCACTGCAAGGCTGAAGAAAAGCAGCATTCCTAATCAGAGCTTTCCCCTCTTTCAGGGGCTGGCACCTGGCCTGAACTCACCGGTCCCGGCACTGGGCGTCGCTCCTGCCCGGCACCTCTGTCCGGATTTTGTACCACTGCTTCTCCCTGTACTTCTGAACTGCAGCCAACAGCATCTGTGTGCACCACACAAAGCAAGAGCTGAGATCCTCACCAGCACCAACCCTAACAGGCTTCAGACAGCAGCAGTTCTATTTATTTATTATTTATTCCTGTGCAAATCTCTGGGCAAAACCCAGATTAGGAGGTTCTAAGCCCTCCTGAGCTGTGAAGTACCCACCTTGCTCTGTTTTACACTTCTCTGTGCCACTGCTGAAGCTCAGATCTGCAGCCATGGCACACCTCAGCACTCCAACACTCCCACCCTGCAATCCCAGCCCCAGAGAATGCAGCTTACACCATCCTCCTCTGCTGTCCAGGGTCCTTTCTTCAAGCTGGGGTCCACACTCTTTGTCCAGCGGTAAATCAGCTGAGCAGAATCTCTCCCTTCCATGTAATAAGCAACTGGAAATTAAAAGGTTTATTGAACTCTCTTGTAATTAATGCTTCTTCCTTTATCTGGACAACAGTTGCAAGCAGTGATTGCCATAAGCAGCACTTTAATCTCTTAAAAAATGGTGCTCAGCCAATATCAGCCAAATTTCCACTATGGATAAAAGTTCCAAGAGATATTAAGTTCTTGCTGATAAAATGAAACTTCCAGATAGGTACAGGAAAGGCAGAGATCACAGCTTCCACCAAGGAAAAGAGAATGGGAGAGTGAAGCTTTCCAGGTGAATGGAGGGTTTGTTACTTGTGGGTCACTTACTTTTCTTGTATGGGATGTGGTTTCCCACTCTCATCTCTTGAACAAGGTCCAAAAGCATCTCATCCTCATCCCTGGTCCATTCTTTCCTTTTTAAATCTTTGTTATGGATTTGGTATTTCTGCAAACACTGGAAAGCTGTCCTGTTTGTCTTAATACAAGGAAAACAGAGAGAAGCACGTAACTGGTTATTTCTGAGTACAAAAAGCAAGAGGGAAAAGAGAGAAAAGTACCAAACCCTTTTGGTACTGTTCTTGGACACTCCTCAGAAAGCATTTAATTAACAGTGAATTAGCATTAACATTGTTTTTTAAACCTGACAAGAGGCAAAGTCAAGCCAGAATGAACCAATTTGCCAGTTCAGACCTTACCCCCAGCTCCTGGGCAATGGTCTGCCAGTCCAGGTAGTTGTGTTGAGCAGCTATCACCTTCAGCCTCTCTATTTCCTCCTCTGTCCATTCCTTTTTGTTGATGCTTGGATGCTCCCAATTTTGCCAAAACTTCCTCAGTTCTTCCGAGCTACGCTGCCCATCAAACTAAAAGAAACAATAAAAATATGTTTAGTCTCATAGCTGGGATTGAGACACCTGGATAAACAGGAAAACCAGTATTTTGCATTCCAGGTATGTCTTACTGCCAAGCTTTCCCAGAATTAAATCACCAAATTTAACAAGTTGAGATCACTTAACAGTGAACTTGGAGAAAGGCAAGATGGAAACACAGGGTGCAAACCAGGTCAGGTGATTCTCAAGAAGAAGGACACAGATATCAGAAGCAATAAAAGAGCTGATCCCCAACTCACGTGGATGTTTGAAATTTTGTCCCAGTCATGCTCATCGAATCTGTTTCCTATTAAGTCACTTTCTGGCAGTTGGCTAAAGCAGAAGGTACAAAGAGGAAGAAAAAATTGTATTAAATGGTTAATAAAACACTTTGTCTTCTTGATCCTGCCCCATCCCATTCCTCCCGCCTGCTCTTGACTTCCACAAGAACTGAACACTTGGTTTAGCAGGAGAAACAATTAATGCCATATCCAAATACTAGATTTGTTCATGATTTGGTCATGAGCAAAAGCTCAAAAATACGAAAAAACAGTCAGAGCTCTGCTCCTTTGTTGGTACAGTAAGAACCAGCACCTCTATACTGGGTGCAGGCACCACACTTTGTGTACCAAGACCCAAACACATTACTTAGTACAGAACTGTGGAGATGAGAGAGCTGCAGAGCCACAACAGCACCAAATTTTTTACCACCCAACACCAATGATCCATCTAGAAGTAGAAGGAGGGAACTTTCAGAACTAAACTCTAAGACATTTCATTTGTCACCAAGAACACAGAAAGACTTCTTACTTAATTGCTTCTATTTCTTGCTCCAGTTCTTTGATTTGCTTTTCCAAGATCTGTTTTTCTATTTCAGTCTTCACTTTCTCCAGTTTCTGGTTCCAATAACTCAACCTGTTCAAAGACATTTTTATCACTACTTAATAGGACAGATGGGAATAAGGTCAATGGCATCAGATGTACAGCAGAGACACCTTCCCCATCAGTATCACTCCCTCCTTCAAGTTTATTTCCACACAAAACTGTTCTCCCAGGTTTTCCCACAAGGAACACTCATTGCTGTATTTTTGTCCCTTCAGTGCAATCCCTGACCCACAACAGGTTTCAGATAAACCATTTTGGTGCTCGTTGCTGCGACAGCCATAAAGATTGTGCCAGCTCCAGCACAGGAATCCCTTGCTGGACACACCATCAGGTCTCACCACAGATCACAATTTCAGCTTCAAGCCCTGCAAAGTATTTTAAATTACACCACAGTGCCAGTGGGAAGAAATAGATGGCTGTAAAACCCCACAAACACAAGCAATTAACCCCACAAACACAAGCAATTAACACAGGAACTTGCTGGAAGAGGGTGAAATCTCCACATCTCCCTTTTCCTCCTTTCCCATGCAGTGTTCTCAGAGGATTTTTGGGCAGCACTCACTTGAGCAGCTTTGGCTGCAGCAGGCGCTGCAGGCGGTCGCTCACCACGGATTTCTGCAGCAGAATCTTCTCTCCAGCTTTCCCTAAAGCAGACAGGGGAGCAGCAGACATCAGTGCAAAACCACTGCCAGGAGACTGCCCCTGCTCCCAGCACCCCTGGGAACGTCCTCAGCAGTGAGAATTCCCTGCCCAAATCACCAAAATCCTGTCAGGCTTGGGCAGGGCACAGCCTCTGGCTCAGTTTATTTGGGATCTCCAAAGAGATCAAATAAAGGAACCACCCTGTGAGCATTGGGAGCTGCAGGTGTCCCTTGCACTCCCCTCTGGGCACTACCCCTGCACCTCCTTACTTGGTTTAGGGGAGCACAAAGGAGCTGATGCAGCAGAACAAATGAAAAAGGAGTCATTAATGACATAATGATTAATTTACAGAGCACCCCGTTCCCTTTTAATGACTTTTTTGTGAGTCAGTAAGAGGTGCTGATGTTTAACTGCAAACAGGAACACACACACACAAACAATATTAATATATACATTTGTTATATGAATGTACACATTTGTTATATGAATATACACATTTGTTATATGAACATACACATTTGTTATATGAACATACACATTTGTTATATGAATATACACGTTATAGCTCTTCTAGAACAGCACCCAGACTTACTTACACTTGGTTGAACGCAGCTGTTCAAAGGATTTTATGCCCTGAGCTGCCTTTTCCTTGGCATCTTCATTGGAAGGAGGGCCCTGATGAGGATGAGAAGGGTTAGATACACTGAGAGTCAGACAAAATTGCTGTTTCTTCTTAAAACCCCACCATGAATTGCTACAAAAATAACTGGCAACTCAAACTTGTGCAAAGTGTCACACTCACACTGCTTAGTTTTCTTTGTTAGCAAGAGCTCACTGGTACATCATTTAAATAGAAATATTACCAGTAATTGCTTGAATATATTAATATATGGATGATGATAGTTGACATCTTGGCTACCACAAAAAGCCAAGATCTACTTTTGCTGATGGCCTTTTAAAAAAACCAAAGTGGAAAAAAAGTACTAATAATTGTTCCAGAAAATATGAAAAGAATTACAGAAAATCTCAGAAACTGAGAAAACTCCATTTCACAGACAGTCAGATTTCAGTGTGTGCTTTAAACAGCAGCATGGAACTGGGTCACAGAAATTAAGACAACTAAAGTTAAGTTAAACAAGAACATTCAAGCCCCTGGTGGCTGCAATTCCACTCCTCAGAACTCACAGGGCTGAACAAACATTTCCAAAAGAGGGAGAATGAAAAGTGAGAGGAAAAGGTTTTCAGGCTGAGGAGTGACATTCAGTTACACACTGAAATAAAAACAGTTTAAACATTACATCCATCACTGAAAACACATCAGTCTGGAGGCTGCTTGTATGTACTTACAATTCCTGTTATTTTATCCTTAAAGTATGGCTTGATAAAATGACCCAAAAAAACATTTGCTGGTAGATTTCTGCCATCTCCTGCCTTGGCTGTTTTTGTGCCATCCAGCTCAGCCATGATTTCCTTCTGCAATACAAGAATGAATTGAAGAGCATCAGTGTCTCCTCCAGATTCCTGATTTCAGGGAACAGAGCCCCAACAAACACCCCAGGCAGGGTTAAACCTGCAGCACCAGACTCTAAAATCAGTGCAGGAGTTAAAGGCAGGATTTGGAACTTCCTGAGTTTGCACAGTGCAGATCATTAAAAAGACTAATAAAATACTAACTTGCCACAACAAGCTAAAATATAACATGTAAAATACCCATTTTTTATTGTAAGAAACATGGAACTATCATGGTTAAATAAACCACTGGAGTCCTGGGCTTGAGGGAAGGAAGGATGACAAATGGTGACCCAGAAAAGCACAGGAATGAGCATTTCACTCCTGCTCTGCTCACCTGCTGCTCTTTGTTTTGTGCAATGAGCAGCTCCACTTCCTCAATCTTTTCCCTGATAACCTCTTGGTACACATGGTTCATCTGCAGGCAGGTTTCTGGATTCTGGGGCAGGTTTTCAATATCATCATCATCATCATCATCATCATCGCTGTCTTCTCCTATTTCCACTTCCTTGAGACAAATAAGGCATTTAGGGAAAAAACAGAGAAAACCAGTTGTTGGAAAAGCAGGTCTGTAACAATCAGTTCTGTAACTCAGCACTCCCTCAGCTGAACCTGCTGTGTGTCCACAGCCTGTGGGGTCTGCAGGGACACAGAGCAGAGGCTTCTGACCCTGGCACAGGAAAAGATATCTGACACTGAATAATAAAATCCTGGGCGGGAATACCCAAAATTCATGTTCTACTGAGCACAAAGCCAAGGCCTGGATTTCCCCAGAGGAGGGTGAGGTTTCCCTTCCTCCTGTTCCCTTCAATACACGGCTGGAAATATAAACTTAAAATGAAAACAATTACCATCTCAGCATGAGACTCTTCATCATCTGCATCGTCATCATCTGCATCATCATCATCTGTGTAGACAAACAAAATACAAATATGTTGATTGTAGTGGGATAAAAAATAAGCTTTAAACACAAATCTTTTCAACTAAAGCACAGAGGAAAAAGCACCAGAGAGATCTCAGGCATGCCCATCAGTGGGTTATTTAGTTATACTCCCCTTATGCTTTTTAAATTTTTTTTCCTGGAGAAGGAAAGCAAGAGCAGCTCTGGATAACTACAGCAAAGCTGACTCGTGGTCCTGCACACGAGAGGCTCCCGGGTGCGCAGCCAAGCGAACTTTCCGAGGTGAAGGAAACAACCTTGGCCCGGCAGCCCCTGAGCATCACCCGAGCATCACCCGGGAGCGGCGCGGGCTCCGGCAGCGGCCCCGGGAGCCGCACGATCCCCGGGCCGCCGGTGCAGCCTCTGAGGACAGAGACGCTCCCTCCGCTGCCACTGGCTCCTCTCGCCTTTGCGAAATGAACTTCAGGCGGTGCAGAGCTCTGCGGGCTCACACAGCAGCCTGCGGGGCCCGCTGAGCCCCGCGGTTTCACTGCTGGCGGCGCTGGGGTGTAAAGGGAACGAGCAAAGCGCCGGTACCGGGAGCGCCCCGAACCCCCCGCAGCAGTACCGGAGATGAGGATGGAGTCGGACAGGGCCAGCTGGATTTCGGCGCCGCCAGGCTGCAGGCTGCGCTCCAGCTGCTCGATCTCGCGGCGGATCTTCTCCCGCTCCGCATCCAGGTCCAGGCCCTGAGGGGAGCGGAGCGGCCCGGCCGGGCCCGGCCCGCCGGACATGGCGGCACCGCCGNCACCGCCACCGCCGGGCGATCCCCGCGCCTTTCCCCCGCCCAGCCCGAGCACCGAACGGCACCGAGGCCGCGGGCAGAGGCGGGGGGGTCTCGCAGAGTCCCAGCCCAATCTGGGGAGTTGTGGCTGCACCGGGAGGAGCGGCCGCGGCTCAGCCCGGCATGAACCGGGCTGGAGCGGCTCCGTTCCGGGCTCAGGGGTCCGCTGGCTGTGGCTGCACCGCGGGAAGGAATGGAGGAGCCGGGTCTGCGGTTTGGCGCATCGAAATGAGGCCACGCACCAAAACTTCACTTTTTAGTAATGGTTGCCATTTGAAAACCAAGTCCTGTGTTGCGTGAGTTACTCAGTGTTCAGCCTCCGATTCGCGTTAGAGAATTTGTCTATGGATTTCAGGATATCAATGATGAGCTGCAGGGTTTCTGCTTCAGACAGCAGCTGCCTGGAATGGGAGAGATACAGGGTTAGAGATGGGGACAGGCAGCCAGGCAGCTTTGGGAGAGTTTTCCCACATTCTGTGATTTATCAAGCAGCATTTTATCAGACCTGGAAACCCAGAGACTCACACTTTCCAATTCTTTTTACTACCTACACTTGGAGAACACATCGCAGGTGAGAACATGGACTAGCTCCTGTGGCACACAACCCCTGCCCTTCAATCCTAAGAAACCCACCGAGGACGTTTCTGTGCGAGCCCAGAACGCAGCCCAGCCCCCGGGAGGGTGTCAGGAGCGCTGTCCCAGCCCGGCTCACCTGATGGCTTCCCGGCAGCTGGCTGTGATCCGGCACAGGTGCTGCAGGGCTGCCTCAGCGTTCTGCGTCACCGCGGGCAGGTCCACCTGGTCCACCTGGTCCATCTGCGGCGCCCTCCCCTGCCTGCAATTCCTCAGCTCAACCTGGGAGGGACGGGCAAAAACCACGTGGAACACCCCCAGAACTCCAGCAGATACCCTACAGCTAATGAAATCATCCACACCGCAGTTTTATGGGTGTGGAATGTAAAAATTGACTACCACAAAGATAGCAATCCAATAAGACGATGTAGTAAAGAATGAGTGGATCCCATAACAAGAGTCTTCCCAGAATCACAGTCAGGGTTGGAAAGGACCTCTGGATGCATCCAGTCCAATCCCCTGCCAGGTGACACAGGAGCATTTGCAGGTGGGTTTGGATGTCTCCAGAGAGGGAGACTCCATGCATTCCCTGGATGGTTTGCTCCAGGGCTCTGCTACCCTCCACAAAAAGGAGTTTTCCCTCATTTCAGTTTCTGGCCTTTGCTCCTCATTCTGTCACTGGGCACCACTGAAGAGTCTGGCACCATCCAGGCCCTCCCAGCCTCTGACAGGACACAGCTCCCCAGCCTTTACTGAACCCACAAACATTTTCCTCAGTGCCTACAAACCCCTTGCAACGTCCTTTCCACTGGCTCAGTTCTGAGTTGTATCCCTGCAGCCCCAGCAATGCTGCTCTGTACCTGGAGCTCTGCATTTTCCTGCCTCAGTTTGGTAATTTCGTCAGCTTTGGCAGCCCTCTGTTTCTGCAACAGAACAGAGATTATTGAAACCACAGAGTGCTGAGGATAAACAAGGCAGCTTGAGCTACCTGGGAATGAGTGATTCCAGCACAGAACTTGGAGGGATACGGTTTGTGTTTCACCACACCGTGTTCTGAATGTTTTAGGAGATAGGAACAGCTCCCTCCTTCCTCACTGCTCCTTTCTGGGATCTGCAGAACCTCCCCACCCTCACAGGGGAGAATTTCTTGCTGACATCTGATCAAAACCGAAAGCAAACACTTACAGTCATCAGCTCGAGAGTATTCTCCACATACTTCTCAATTGATTCCAAATCCAGTGCTTGTTTTTCTTCTTTGACTCTGTTTTCCTCAAGGACCTTTTCAAGCACCATTATCCTTTAAAAAGTAAGAGAAGGCACACTGTTATAATAAAAATAAGAATCATCACTTGTACCGTTAAATACTTTAGGAAGGAAATTCTGGGAAAGGATCAAGAATCTCACAATTTGATGTTATAAGGAAAATGAATTTTTCTCACTCACCTCTCTGCTTGAGTTTGAGTCATCATCTCAAGATCACAGATCCTGCTTCTCAAAACAACATTCTCTTCTTGTAGCTAAAAAAGAAATTAAAAAACTTACTAGGATTGAGATGCATTTTCCCAACAATACAAACAATCCAAGATCAATAACAGAATATTCAGTTTTAACACTGGAAATCCTTGTGCTTTCTAATACACTCAAGCTTAATTTTACCTTCAGTGTACCCATCTGGAAAGCACCGTGGGGCACTGGAATGTGGCACTGAAGCACCAGTGCAAATGTGACTAATTAATGCTGCCGATTCTAAATGAACGTGACCTCAAGGGGCAGGAGGAGCACGACGAAGTCACCTGGGTCATGTGCAGAGCAGCAGGACAGAGAAAGGACTGGCCTGATCACGCTGAAAAGCGCAGTTCCAGACCTATTTCTCTTCCTCGGAGCTCTCGGTGGCCGCAGGTTCTGTAAGAACCCAGCGAGCGCCCAGCTCGGAGCCGCTTTGACACAGGAGGTGCCGGAGGGCTCGGCTGCCCGGGGGACCCGGTCCGGCTCCGGGGGCTCCGAGCGGGCCCGGGCTGCTCGGGCGGTCCCGCTGCACCTCCAGCGGCTCCAGCTCTCGCTCCATTCCTCCTCCTCTTCCTCGGCCCCCGCTCTGCGGGCACGGCCGGCCCGGGCCAAGCCGCCTTCCAAGGGGACAGCGGGGCTGAGGTGGGCGTCTAGACGGGGCGGATCCCGGCCCCCGCAGGACCTTACCTGTGCGAGATTGACCGTCCCGTCAACGGTGTAGGTCTTGTTGGAGCGGCGGAAGACGCTGTCGGAGACGTTGGTAGCGGACAGCCCGGTAGCGGACAGCCCGGTAGAGGACACCCCCTCAGCGGTGTAGGTCTTGTTGGGGTGGGAGAAAGCGCTGTCGGAGGCGTTGGGAGCGGGCAACCCCTCAACGTTGTAGGTCCTGTTGCCGTGGACGAAAACGCTGTCGGAGGAGGGGCTGACAGAGGGCGGCGCGTTAACGGTGTAGGTCCTGCTGGACTGGGTGTACGCGCTGTCGGCGGGGGGGTTGACAGCGGCCGCCCCGTCACGGACGAGGGACTTGGAGTGGCGGAACACGCTGTCGGCGGAGGGATGGATAAACCCCGGCGCGTCACGGCTTAAGGAGTCGGTGTGGAGGAACACGCTGTCGGACAGGGCCGGGGAAACGGGGGTGGATTGGGCCACGATGCTCGAGGGCGGCGACACCGCCATGGCCGCCTGCGGGCGAGGGCTC
>VXBR01009084.1:310342-353609 GCA_013400215.1 Cisticola juncidis
CCCCAGCGTGTCGCTGGCGTGCCCGCTGCCCGGCGTGCCCAAGGCCGTGTTCGCCGCCGCCCAGGGCCGGGAGCGCTTCGAGACGCGGGTGACGGTGCTGGAGAACGGGCTCCGCGTGGCCTCGCAGAACAAATTCGGGCAGTTCTGCACCGTGGGCCGTGAGTACCGGCGGTGCCACCTCGGCTCGCCCCGAGCCGGGGTTTGGGAGGATGGGGAGGAGCGGGGGTGTAAAAATCACGCTGGTTTATTCTCTTCTTTGCACCAGTTCTGGTGAATTCGGGATCAAGGCACGAAGCCAAGTACCTCAGTGGTATCTCCCACTTCTTGGAAAAGCTGGCGTTCTCTGTGAGTACGGCCCTGCCCTGCCCGGGGATCCCCAAATCTGCACGGGGCAGGGAGGGCCTGGCCCGCAGGGCTCTCTGCTCCTGAGCTGTTAAAACAGCTTTGGTAGAGTCACAGAATCTTAGTTGCTTATTAATTATCCTTATTTGTGTCCTTATATCCCTCATTGCTTATTAATTATATTTTGGAAGTCTTTGTGGTTTCACCTCCAAGGCTGGCACGTAGTGATCAAACCATTTGATAACCCAAATCAAATGGGTTACAAGATGTTGTGGGTTACACTGAAGGGTTAGAAACAGTTGATGCTCTATTAATTAATAACACTGGTATCTTCTTCCTTAGTCCACAGCTCAGTTTGGCAGCAAGGATGAAATTCTCCTCACCTTAGAGAAGCACGGAGGCATTTGTGACTGCCAGGCATCGAGGTGGGGTTCTCCTTCTACTGCTACCTGGGTGTGGTAGCACTGACAGCACTTGGAATCTCTTTTTTTTTGCTGTGGGGCAGGAAAAGCCACTTCTTGTTCCCAAGCAGCAGAAATACATTTGTTTGGGCTGCTGGGAAGCTGCAAAAGTGAGCCTGAAAGGATTATAAAAATCAGATCTGTTTCCTTTCAGAAGCATTTAATGATTCAGACAGCTCCATCTGTGATTTCCTCATACTGAGATGACTCTGGAGGAGCCCAGGAGTGACTTGTCAGTGCAGAGCCTGTTTTTTGTCTGGCAGGGACACCATCATGTACGCAGTGTCTGCTGATGCCAGGGGCCTGGACACCGTGGTCAACTTGCTGGCTGATGTAACACTCCAGCCCAGGTTATCAGGTCTGGCAGCACAATCCCCTGCCTGGAAAAATCCCCATTTCCAGCACATGGCTTGTCCTTAAAGCTCAGAATCCTCTCAGGATTCTGGCAGCAGCTGGGGTTTAGTGTGGGGGTTGCCATCCCTTGTTTTGTGTCGTTGCAGATGAAGAAATGGAGATGACCAGAATGGCCATCAGGTTTGAGCTGGAGGATCTGAACATGAGGCCTGACCCTGAGCCTCTCCTCACGGAGATGATCCATGCGGTACAGGCTGGGAGTTCACCCTGCATGCAGCCTCCTGCTGCATTCTCCCCTCGTGGCTTTTGGCAGCTTTGGGGTTGATTTTAGACTGTTCTAAAACCAGATTTTTTTTTTGTTATTCAGTTTCTGTGATGGGAGAATTTGGCTGTGCCTTCACTCTCAAATCCAGCATTTTCCAAATTAGTCTAACCCAAACTGAAAAAAACCCCCAATCTGTAATTTCCCTCTGTTGATGTGGGTGACAAAGTGGTACTGAGTTGCAGTGGCACTAGTGAAATAATGCTCAGCTTTTCCTCTCTCAGCTGTGAGCTTAATTCCAAAGCAAAAAGATCTTCAGAGAGGGCTTCAGGGAAAAATTATCTTTGTGACTTCAATGTGTCTGTTCCCTTCTCAGCTGTGAGCTTAATTCCAAAGCAAAAAGATCTTCAGAGAGGGCTTCAGGGAAAAATGAAGTGATCTTTGTGACTTTAATGTGCCTGTTCCCTTTCAGGCAGCCTTCAGAGACAACACAGTGGGACTGAACAGGTTCTGCCCCGTGGAGAACACGGACAAAATCACCCGGGCTGTGCTGCACTCGTACCTGAGCAGTTACTACACCCCAGACAGGATGGTGCTGGCAGGGGTGGGCATCGAGCACCAGCACCTGGTGGAGTGTGCCAGGAAATACCTGCTGGGGGTGCAGCCCGTGTGGGGCTGCGGGCAGGGCAGGGCTGTGGACAGGAGTGTGGCTCAGTACACCGGGGGCATCGTCAAGGTACGTGGGGCAGCTGGGGTCTGCTGGGTTCTCTACTTTTGTTTTGCTTAAGTTACATTTCATGGGTGTGAACCCCAACTGGCTGTGACAGCTGTTAATTGGGTGGTGTGGTAGTTATTGGGAATGTATCAAACTGGGTACAATAGCTGTGAAAATTGGTGCTGATAATCTGTCCCTTCCACAGGTTGAAAAAGACATGTCAGATGTGAGTCTGGGCCCTACTCCCATCCCAGAGCTCACCCACATCATGATTGGGTTAGAAAGCTGCTCATTTTTAGTAAGTATGAACCTAAAATCCTTCATTTTGTGTGCCCTGTGCTTGGAGAATCCCAGGAACACTGATTCATCACACAAACATTGACATGTTTGCTGCTGCACATAAAAACAAGCAGCATTTCCCATGACATCTTGCTGAAGGGTTTGACCTCCATACTGCTCTTGTGCTGTGTTTTTTTCCCCCCCTTTACTCACCCCAGACCCTTGAGAGCTGTGCTGAGTGTTTTGTTCAATCCAGGAGGACGATTTCATTCCTTTTGCTGTGCTGAACATGATGATGGGAGGTGGTGGCTCCTTTTCAGCTGGAGGGCCTGGCAAGGGCATGTTCACCCGGCTGTACCTCAATGTGCTCAACAGGTTGGTTTGTCCTGCTGTTTAAGGGATGGCAGAAACAATCCTGTAGCAGTTTACATGGAAAAAAAAGCAAATCCCACCAGGTTTTCCATCAGTTTGTTCTGCTTGGAATGTAGGACTGGTGTGTTGGCAGAATTGGTTGGCATTTTGAGAGGGTAGTAAAGGGCAGAAGTGGCCAGGAATTCTGTTTTCTTCTACTGGTCCTGTCCATGATTTAGTCAGGGAATATTAACAGAGTTTGCTTTGTATTGTCCTGGGTTTGGTCTCAAGGATTGAAGTGGAGAGAAAGGAGTAGATGCCACATTCATAAATGGTCAGAGGCAGGACTGATAATTCTCATTGCTCTGCTCAGAATCCTGAAAATGCCCTAGAAGTCAAAATGCTCACTGTCTGTATATAATTTTTACATGATAAATTCTGAGGTTTAAATTTTAAAATGCTGTTTGAATACTCACAGGCACCACTGGATGTACAATGCCACCTCTTACCACCACAGCTATGAGGACACAGGACTCCTGTGCATCCATGCCAGTGCAGACCCAAAACAGGTACAAAGACACCAGTCCTGAAACAGTGACCACATCACTCAGTTCCAGAGAGTTCTGTGGACACAGGAAGCACAATTCTGATTTTCTTTCCGTGATCTGTTTTCCCCAGGTCCGGGAGATGGTGGAAATCATCACCAGGGAATTCATCCTCATGGCAGGAGCAGTGGGAGAGGTCAGCAGCACATCTGAGCTTGCAGATGCTCTTTGAACTGAAATAATCCCTGGAAGTGTCCAAGGCCAGGCTGGACAGGGCTTGGAGCACCCTGGGATGGTGGAAGTGGATGGGATTTAAGGTCCCTGCCAACCCAAACCAGTCTGGAATTCTGTGAATGCATTGCATCGACTGTGCTAGAATGGATTTTAAAGATAATTATTTTATATATTTCTGTATAATACAGCAACATTAGCAATGCATCCACAAATAGAGAGGTGTCTGCAGAACTCTTGGTGTTACCTTGTACTACAGAGCAGCAACCAGAATTCCATTTTATTTCCTGCTCATTCCCAGGTGGAACTTGAGAGAGCAAAGACACAGCTCAAATCCATGCTGATGATGAACCTGGAGTCTCGACCAGTGATCTTTGAAGATGTGGGGAGGCAGGTTTTGGCAACAAACACAAGGAAGCTACCTCATGAGCTCTGTGCCCTCATCAGTGAGTAGACAATGCTCTGCCTCGCCTTGAGGGAACTGTAGGGACAGGTGAAATATTCTTGTAGCACTGATGAATTACCTCTGAAAGCAGAAATACATTTCAAACTGAGCTTGACTGCTTTCAAGCTAACACAGGGCTTATTTTAGTCAGAAGGAAGGAAAAATGAGAGTCATGGTAGAGAGGATAAGGAGCTGCTTTTCTGAGCATCGGCCTAAAGCTGCTTTGAGCTGTTCACAATGGCCTTGTCACAGCTCTGCCGTTTTTCTGTCTGCAGGTCAGGTGAAACCCGCTGATATCAAGAGGGTGGTGACCAAGATGCTGCATAAGAAGCCAGCAGTGGCTGCCCTGGGTGACCTGACAGATCTGCCCACGTACGAGCACATCCAGGCCGCCCTCTCCAGCAAGGACGGGCGGCTCCCGCGGCTCTACCGCCTCTTCCGATAGAGCAGCACCTCCTGCTCTGCTCAAAGCCCCTCTTTTGTAATGGTTTTTTTTCTGATTCTCATGTTGCTGTACCACCCTCCCTGCCCCCAATGCTCCCAGGCATTCTGTGGAGCTGAGCAAAGCTGCTGCAGAGCACTGGACTGTGAAGGGCTCGTGCAAGGAGCCAGCGCTGGCTCTGGAGGAGTTTGACCCTCTGAGCAGGCTACAAGAGAAGAGGGGTGTTGGCACCCTTCTCTTGGCTGTGGGGAGAACAGAGAAGCCAAAATATTCATCACTACAGTGAAAGCACAGCTCTGAGCAGTCCCTGCCTCTTCATCTCCCCAGCAGTGGAAGTGGGGCTGTCACAAGGCCCCCACTGTGCCCTTCCTGAGGAATGAGTGGCACCTTGAACAGCTTGGCTTACACGTCTGAATTCAATATTTATAACTGTTACCAAGGTGGACAAAGACTTGGTCAAACTGAATTAGGAAAATAAGAGTTACTGTCCCTGTGAAGTTAGGCAAAAAGTCCTGCAATCCAGATTTTGTTACAAATCATGGATCCATTTCGTCAGTGTAATTCACCATCTGACCAGGAGTCACCTACCTGGGAATAACTTCCTCATCTTGCCAGAGCTCCAAGGAAGCAGACCCATGACAAAACCAAATTTCTGTGGATTCTCTGCAGAAGTACTGTACATAATGGACACTTGAGAATGAGATCAATCCTGTTCTTTACGTTTTTCAGTTGGACATGAACTGTGCTAAGGAATATTTTTTTCCTCCAGAGTTGGTGTACAAACAGTTATTAAAGGAGTTGCTGCTGCTTCACCTTAAACTCGTGCCTCATTTCCTCAGTGTCACCCAGATGGACTGAAGGCAGATCAGAGACACAATCAGTGTCACAGCACAGATGGGGCTCAGCTGGAAGTCAAGACAACAAAATCACAACATTTAGAAATGAAGTCTTGACTGACACCACATCACACAAAGCCAAGTGCCCCACGTGTGTTGTGCTGAAGAAATGGAGCCTCAAAAGAGGAATAAACCACTGGATTTCTATAATCCCCTAATACCTGGGTTTAAAATTACAAGACAGCTGCAAGCACTGCAGCTCTTCACTGCTAGCTGTGTGTGGTAAGGAGCAGTCCAGCTGGGACAGGGCACTGTAAGGCTGCAGTTCCTGCTTCACCCCATCCTTTCCTCATGCAACTCAAAGAAAACGTTGCATTGCTTCTTGCAGAGCCCACAGTGTGGGGTCCTGTTCAGTTGTTGTGTATGCTTTGAGGAAATAAAGAGACCTCTGAACAACTGGAGCAAGTAGTAAGAGTTCTGAAATTCATCTGCCAAGGGTTTCCTGAACTGGCAAGTGGAGCATGCTTTGTTCAAACAATTACAGAAAAATCTGTCTCCACCCCTCCAGCTGAAGACAAATTGCCCAGGTCACCCAAACATACACCATGCAAAGAACTCTGGTTCTCACAACAATAAAAAGCTGGTTCTCAGTTAAGGTATTGCATTAATTTATTTTTACTCCTTTAAAAAGAAAGGAAATCCAAATACCTGATGGCTACAGACAGGTCAGTGCCATAAATGTACCGCAGAACAGGAGCCTGTCTTGGACAGGTTGCATAGTCAGCAGCACTTCCTCCAAGGTGTTTGCTTGATGTTTTAGGTCCTAAGGTGATTAATGATCCCATCTGTGCCCATGAGCAGTTCTTAATAATTAGCTGTACTTAACATTTCACCAGTGCCATACTGGTCCTTGTAGTATATAGAGCCTTAAGACAACACTACTTCAAAAATAGCAAGTTATTCACAGTTTACTGATCTGGAAAAATAAAACCAAAAGGAATTGAGTGTGATTGGAGGTAATGGAGCTGTGTGGAGCTGAGTGGCTGCAGTTGCTCTGCAAACCTCCCTGGTGCACTCAGTAGGCATCACTTTGGTGAAGCATCACACAGTGCCTGTTCTCAGATCGATGCTGCTGCTGCTGCTGAAGGCAGGTAGTGCTTAATAGCCCTGGGGAGGATGAGTGAGCTCAGGGATTGCTTCAAGCAGTCTCAGCAGACAAATATATGGCCTGAGAGTTTGGTATTTACCCCCTTAGTAACAGAAGGCCTATAGGATGATTATTGAAAGGCAATGTTTCTACACTTCAATGTACAGCAGTACATTCGCACACAATTTGCTGTAGAGGACCCAAAAAGCCCAACACAGGAGCACCATCCATACACAGAAGTGCCATGAACTGGTCCCTGTCACTCCTTGCACAGAATCCCAACACTTGGCTACAGAGGAGGAGCAAACCCAACCCCACACTGGATGGAATTAATCTGACCAAACCAAAGAGAGAAACAAAGAATTCACCTTTCTGCAAGCTTTTCTCAGGTCCCCTGCCCTGGGTGATGCCAGTTCCAGCAGCTGTGCCCCTGCATGGAGGGGAACCAAGGGTCTGCACCCAGTGGCTTCCTAAGATAGTCTGGTTAAAAAGAAATCAGTTACACCAGTTTGGGTTGGATGTCTTAAATAAGAGACTCCTTTTCTTCGGCAGAAGCACTTGAGCTACATGGATCAGCTCATGCAAATGAATCCAGGATGAGGTTTAAGACATTCATCACAAGCCACAGCAACTGCCAGAGGTGCTTATGCAGACAATTCCCTGCAGTTTGCCATGGCCTGAAATCCTCTTTTGGGGCACATCTACCACAAGCAGAGCTCTCAGCTCAGGAAATGCTACAAATGCTGCTGGATCTTTGGTCCTTCCGCTCGCGGCGTTTCAGGAGCTCCCTCGTAGCTCTCCTCCTTATTCCAGTCAAATAGAGATCTCTGTCAAACAGCCCTGCAGCCAGGGGGATGCTGCAAAGGAACACAAAACAGCAGCTCAGGGCAGAAATAGGTTCTTGTTTGCCCAGCATTTCCCTACTACATCCAACAAAGGTCACAAACCTGGTTTTTACTTTCTTAAGGCATTGGGCTGCTGCTGTGGGAGAAACGAGTTGTTCTTCCACAGCTACAAGTTAAGGTTTTTCACAATACTTTAAAATACTGGTTGTAAAAGGGAAATGTACTTCAGATTTTAGCATGAACTCGCCTGCTTTCATATATAGAAGACTTTCTAAATGACTCTAAATTAAAACCCATTCATTTGAAAAGCTAAAGCAGGTTGCTGCTAGGTTGGTGTATTCACTGGTGTGGTTCATCTCAACAATTCTTACCTTGGTCTGTTTTAGAGAGGCCAGAGAAAACTGAGCAGCCCATCATACACTGCTATTTAATGGGTTTTTAATACCCAGAAATAAAAATTCCCACTGTAATTGCACTGCTGATCAAATACTTGGAGAAATCACTTTTTGAGATATCCAGGTCTTGAAATCTCTGACCATGTCACTCACAAAAAAGAAAATAATTCCAAACCAAAATTTTTAAGGACTTCTACTAATACAACAGCCTACAGCAGGACATTAAGAACTTGGAGGATCTCAAAACACTCCCCTGACATCCAGCTGTGCTGAACTGCAGCCTCCACTGGGGAGGGAAAACAGAACTGATCCTAAAGAGGGAAAGAGGAAGAGGAAAGCTGCCTGTGCTGGTAGGGAAAACAAAGAACTGCATCTCAGACAAGACACAGATTTCTACTCAATTCCAGTGGGCTCTGTTTATCCACCTCAGAAGGATTAAGGGACCTGGCAGCAGGGATTTCAGCTGTCAGTGAAGGTTTAAGCTCTGCCTGCTCTGAGCAGCAGCGTGCCCTGGGTAAAACCCAAACAGGCAGCAGGGACAGGCACAGGGAACACCCAGGGGTCTCTGGAGCCACAGCAGTCCTGAGGAGCTGCAGGGGGTACTCACTTGTCCCTGCCAGGCCTCACTCTGACACGGAACAAGGCAAACACGGGCCGGTGGTCCGAGGTTTTGATGACAGGACAGGAGGAGTATTTGACAGCCTGGATGTCGTCCTTGTAGCGGCTGCGGAACACGACTCGGTCCTGGAGCAGGGACAGAGGGACAGTGGTGGTGACTCCCTCTGCTCATCACCCACCCTGGAAGCAGAACTGGCTCACCAGAGACAAATCCATTCATTCCTCATGCTCTACTTAATGAAATTAATGTGTCCTTGGATGGGGATCTGTTAATGAAGTGTCTGACCCCAACAGTTGTGCTGTGCCAGCTCAGAGCCCCCTCAGACAGGGTGTAAGGCAGGGAAATGAGGTTAACACCCTGTGCCAAACTCTCCCTGTGCTCACAAATTCAACAGTTCTTTTTTCCAGAGGTCCCAGCTGCCCTTAAGCAACAAACCCAGCCCAACTAAATCCCCTCTGAGTTCTGAACTCAGCCCTTACCGTGTAGGAGGGAGTCCTTTGTTTGGAAGTGGTGTCGTAGCTGTCCTTCCCTATGTCAAACTTGTAGGAGGGACGGAAATGGATATCAGCCTCTTGGAATCCTTTGAAAATAGACCCTGTAAGGGAAGGGGAGAACAGCATGAGCAAACTCCTCCTTCCTGAGAACTGGGCACTGTGGCTGTTAATGCTGGCTAGAAACAACAGCCATGTGCATCCCAGAAAAACCTGGGCTTGGGCTCCAGAAACAGAGGAAGCTGCCATGGAGAGGATAAAAATAGCCAGTGGCTGTTTGGTCAGTGGTGAATTAAACAAAGAAGACCTGGTCCATGAACTTCCCCTTCCACTGAAAGCTTGTGCTGCTTTGCAAGCACTGTTCAAATCTAAATTCCCTGGACACTGGGCAGAATGATGCCCATGTTATGGAGGAGTCAGATGGAACAGCAGCAGATGGTTTGGGAGGTTACATTAAATAGAGCAAACTGCTACAGCAAAAGGTCCCTTGACACACTGCCACTGTATCTGACAGCTGCTGAGTCCCTTTTTTAGGGAACTTAACCAAAGAAAGCAGCAAAAGTCTCCAGGAAATGGGGCTGCCATTCCTCCTGTGTGCAGGTATCTTTGGAAAGGAGGGAGATGAAGAGCTGCCCCTTACCCCGACTCATCTCACTGGTGAGCTGGTCATAGGCCAGGAGCTTGGACACGTCTGTGCCCGGGTTCTGGCTCAGGATGGAATCCACCGTCTCCCGGTCCTTATTCAGCCTGAAGTTGAAGTCACCAAACCAGAAAACTTCATCAAACCGAGTGGTGACATCACCTGCAAATTCACAGCACAGGGTTCAAGGGATGCTGAATGTCTCTGAGGAACAGGAGGAAATTCTTTTTTTTCACTCCCTGAGGATTTGATATTGATTATGTTTGCTACCTGTGATCACCACTGAATGTGGGAATTAACAACCCAGGAGAAAACAGAATAGAAATGGTTTCTATGGTTAAAAACCATAGAAAAAGCTGAAAAGAGACCAAACTATCTATAGGAGCTAACACCAGAAGGAACACAAAAAGCTAATTCTACACTGCAGATAAAAAGTATATTCAATTTCCTAGTAAAAGGACCTAATTATTTATCTAGGTATCAAGCTGTCAGCACAGTATAGGAAACAATAATGGAACTTTGGCAAACAATGCTCTACATGCAAAGTGACATAATTCTCCTAAATTTTGAAATAAAGTAATTCCTGATTGTTCTAGAAAACACTTGGAAAGTGAAACACATCTGTAATATTCACAATAATTAAATCAAAACTATCATATTGCTAAAAAAGAAATACATCATGTAAAAATTCCCTTCTGAATTTTCTCATTCCCATTTCAATCTTTTTCTCAAATTCCTGATTTCAAGAAAAAATAATAAATCATGGGAGTGATAACCAACCTCAGACAAAAAGACCTGTAGTGTCTTTTTGCACAGTCTCAAATTGTGAATATTGTCTCTTTCTCAGTGCAGACTGAGAGACAATGCACAGACTCTGCTGATCTGGTTTCACACTTACTAGAACTGGATCGATACGGATTTGTGTCCGGAACATTCTTGGGAAGGGTAAGGGCTTGAATGGTTTTATTGTAGTCCAGTTTCCTCTCATTCACTTTGCTGTCCCCAGCTGCAAGACAGAAACCCCATTACTGCCAACAATGAATCATTTTCATTCAATGACCATTTTTTGGTTATACTGACATTTTCCACATGTAAAATGTGACACTCTGGGAGTGTCTGCACTGAATAATGATGGCAGAAAGTGTGGAAAAAGGGATGCAATGGTGCAGAGTTCATTTCTGTTTCCATAATCACAGTTCTTTTGTAAGTTTATTATGAAACAAAGCTCCCCCCCTTATCCTCAGCTCAGCAATCCTGAGCTTTGGCTTCAGCCTGTCCTGCCTTTTTCACCTTGGTGCAGCTCCCTCCCCTCCTCCCTCCACCAGGACACTCTATCAAATGTCTCACATGTGAAGTGGGAGGTGATGAAGAGAAAGGAGGTCCCAAAAAACGTGAAGCTGATCCCCAGAGCCCCCTTGGTCTTGATCTGAGACACGATTCGAGTCGTCACCGTGGCGTACTCCACCTCTGCAAGGACAGAAAGAAAACACTGTCACCAAAACGCCTCTGACAGTGAGCAGGGAGTGAGCAGGGAGGTTAAGGAGGGAGGAAAGGGCAGGGCACAGGGTGGCAGCAGAGCCTTCAATGCCCACACACCCGAGCAGAACCAGATGAGGTCCCTGCGGATGAACACGGACATGTAGAGCACGCCGTGAGCGGCCGAGTGCAGCAGGACGTAGTGCGGGCCCAGCGTCTCCTGCAGCCGGATCTCCCACTCCCTCCTGCAGGACAGAACAGCAGCTGCACCACAGACACCAACCAGACAGCCAGCACAGACATCAGAGCTGTGCACACACAGCAAACCCCTCACACAGAACAGCAAGGCATGAGCAAAACCTCCCTGCACTGAACCAAGGGCTGGCTGCTGCGGTGCCACAGGAATCAGCAGAGCTTTGCCATCAGGATTAAATTCTGCACTCCCAGAGAAGATGTCCCATCCCTGGAAGTGTCCAAAGCAAGGTTGGACAGGGCTTGGAGCACCCTGGTCTTGTGGAAGGTGCCCCTGCCCATGGCAAGGTTTTTAATGTCCATGGATGGGCTTTAATGTCCCCTCCAACCCAAACTATTCTGTGATTTTATAACTTACAGACCTCTGTGATTTTTTCCTCTAAATCCCATTTCCTCTGGTGCTGATGCAATATAATTCAATCTTGTTAAATTTCAATTTTAATTATTGAAATTATTAGGAACATAATGGAGGCTATTTCTAGTGTAATTCAAAGCAAAATGATTAGTTAACAATAAAAGAAGATGGTTCATTACATTGTTTTTGCTACCTGTCTGGACAGCCTTCTTGAACCCCAATGACATACATGTCCTGGGCAAAGTCTGGGTCTGTTGGCAATAAGAAGTCATCCAGATTTGCTGGAAGTTCCTTTTACACAAGAAGGTTAAAAAGAAAGAAAAGAAAAACAGTATTAGTTATGCAAAGATTTAATAGAAAAATTCCTTGTAATTGGACAAAGATGATGACTCAGTTTGACAAGAACATAGTAATAAATATCAAAATATCACCTCAGTCCTCTCACTGGAGCTGGGGTAATTCCCTGCTGCCAAAGGAGCTGTGAAGACCTCTGTGCACCCACCTTCTGCCCCTGCATGTTCCAGGTGGCCACAAAGATTCCCATATTCCGATTAGGGAAATATCTGCTGAGTTCTTCTGCTCCCATTAAGGCACCACTTGCCAGAAGGCTGCCTTCCAAATAGCTCCTGTGGACAGAAGATCCAAAATAAAGCATCTAAGGAAAGGGCATGGCAGCTGGGATATTGATGTTGTAATGTTTGAATCCTGAAGCCATCAAGAATACACTTTTAAGAAGAAGGAATTTAATATTTATAAATTGTTCTGCTTGCCTAAAGTTCCTTCCAAAGCCAGGACACGAGGGTGATTGTGAGGCTGATGCTGCTCAAGTTCTGTGAAGGGAAGGCTGAAGCCATCCAAAGTCTTCAGCCCCATTAAAACTCATCCAGACACAGAACAAAGAAATTGGTTTGATAACCTCAGGGTGCCCAGAGCAGCTGAGGCAGCCCCTGGGTCCCTGGAGGTGTCCAAGGCCAGGCTGGATGGGGCTTGGAGCAGCCTGGGACAGTGGAAGGTATCCCTATCATGGCAGGGGTGAGACTGGATGAGCTTTGAGGTTCCTTCCACCCATTCTGTGATTCCATTAAATTTGAGCACCTTGAAGCAGCTCAGTTTACTTCAAACATAAAAACAGCCCCACCATTCCCAGTGTTCTGGCATCAGGTTTCTCCTAATCAAAAAAAACCTCAAACTCACATCCTTCCTTAAATTCAGCTCACCAAATCAGCTCCCAGAAAATAATTTATGGAGCCTGAGGTCTCAAAATATCCCCTTTGGGAAGGGCAGATGCATCCCACAGCACCTGCCTCTCTGAAGGACACGCTCACAGAGGTGAGGGATGCTGGCACAGGGACTGCATCTTGAATAAGCATTTTTAATCTTGCTTAAGCTCTGCAAATAATGATGAGATAATAATGTCAGGCTGTTCTGGCAACACAACACTGCTCACTTGGCTCCTGCTGCTTTAGGGAGGAATGGGAAAGAAAACACTCATGGCAAACAAATAACAATCCATCTTTGGGGCTTTTTTACCAGCTTGTAACACTTTAACTTATCTCAGAATTACTTCCCTCTACTACTGACTCCCACGCTTTGGATGAAAGATTAAATTTTTCCCTCCTGGAGATGCTGGGGCAGAGGAGCTCCTGTGGGATACTGGAGTAGTTCCCAGCACATAATTTGATCCTGCCAGAAACCAAACACGTGCAACATCTGCTCAGCACCTCACAGGACTGTGATAATGCTGCATGACAATTTAAAATACCTGGTGTTATATTTTCCTGTAATTTATCCTTTTAGTTCAAGCCCAACATACTTTTAGATTTTTCCAAAAAACGGTTTTCCCAGCAGCTGGCACGCACAGCCATTGCTTCTTAATTCTCAAACCAGATTATAATACAAGCAAACTTAATATTAAGTTAATTAATGTTAATATTACAAGCAAACTGATAGCAAATCAGACTCGTATTTATGAAAATACTTAGCTAAAAGGAGCAAATGCAGAGTATTTATGCTGATCTCTTCAATTTCCAACTCTCTTCACAGCAGGTTAAATAACACAGAACGGCTTTTGTGCTTCACCAGGAGCTCAGAAGCTCCCTGCCCCTGCCCAGTGGGATTCTCCTCCCTGTTAACACCCCCAAAACCAGGAGCAGAGCCGGGGGAGCCCTACCTGCTGCGGACATCCTTGGCTCGGATGGGAGTGAGCACGCTGAAGGTGGATCTCATCGAGTCCGTGGAGCAATTGTCATAGAGCGTCCCATTGCCCTGCAGCCTGGAGTCGCTGAGGCTGCTGCTCACCCTCCCAAACTTGTGCTGAGAATAATTCCGGTAATCCAGGCAATCTGAGTCGATCCTATTAGCTGTCCTCAGCGAGTGGGAGGCCACGTTGAGCTCCATGGGAGGGAGGGGGCGGGCCGGCATGATTTGGGACAGCCGGGGCTTGCCCCCCGCGAACCCCTTGCCCCGCAGGAGCCCCCCGAAGGCACTGGAGATCTCCGAGGCTCGTTTGCCCAGGTCCGAGGCGCCTGCCCTGCTCTTCCCCCCGGGACTGGCTTCCAAGGCCTCTGGTGAACTGTGCAAGGAGTCCTGCGGGCAGCAGGGACTGCAGGGGCTGGCGCTGCCCCTGGCGGGAGGGCTGGGGGACGCTTCCTGCAGGGACCCGTTGGAGGAGCTGGTCTCGTTGGGATCAGTCAGACTTTCCTGGCTTGTTCTGAATCGTCTCCACTTCCTCCAGCTCTTTTCATCCAGGGATGCAGCACGTTCCAGCCGGGGCTTCCGAGGGGGCCTTGGAGTGATGGATTTAATTTTCATATTGGCTTTGAGCTCTTCTGGCAGAAGCTTTAAGTTCTCGCTTATGGGCGTGCCTATCTTCGGAGGTGCCCCATCGCCCCCAGCCTCCTTTTTGGCTGCTTTTCCAGCTTTTTTTGCCTGCAGGTCCTGTACTGCTCCACCCTCCATGCTGCGAGTAAGACACACCCTGGAGTGCTGCGGAAATCCATTAGGAGTACTCATTGTCCCCCAGGTACCAGCGGTGGATGCTGATGAAAAGTTCCTCAAAGCATAATTTCCTTCCCTTTATCACCCTGTGGGTTCACAGGGCTTTACTCAGCCAGCAAGGCATGGGAACTGCAGGCAGCTCAGTCTTTCCCTGGCAATGAAGGGCAGGTGAATGTCCAGGCAGATGCATTGTCTGCAAAATTCCAAGACGCGGGATACCTGGATTCCCCCAAGAGAAAGATACAAAAATGAAAAGTTATCGAGCTGCAAACTGCACTCCTTGGTCAGAAAGCATCTCCTTGCAGGACCTCCCTCTAGCACAACTCACACCTTAACGTGACCTTGTTAGAAAATCACTGATATTTCCCGTTTTTTCCCCAAAAGCAGGGCAGAGACCTCCTTCCCGCTGCAGACATCACGGCTGTGTACACCCTTCTTTAAGGAAAGGCTGCGCGCCCTGCTAGCACGAAAGGAAATTTAAGCCGCACAGAAGCCACAGCTCCCTGTCCTTGCTGTACACACGGCGTCACCAGCACGACCAGCCCGCAGCCCGAGGCCAGGAAATTTCCAGTGATGCCACAGCCGGGAAATCGCTGCCGCCTTTCCCTGCCTCGCACCAACCCCGCTCAGCGCCGCTGGCACCGGGAGGATACCCCGGGGGCGGCTCGAGGGTACGGAAAAAGGGCTCGAGTACATTTCTAACCGGGGGGAGCACCTCGTCATTCTGCGGCTACCGCGGGCCAGCCGCCCCCGGCCCTGGAGGGCAGCGGGCGGTGAACCAGCCCCGAGCGCGGTTCGGCACCGAGGGGCCCCGGCCCCGGGCGGGCGGGNGAGGAGCGCCCGGCAGCGATCGCCGAAAGTCGCGGCTCTGTCGCGACACGGGATGAAGGCGGCGTTTAAAAAGCAGCTTAAAGTAAACGCGTTACGATTAAAGAAATTTAAAAGCTGCCTGTATTAGGCCTAAAGATTCAATTTTGAACATTTCAGTATAAACATTAATGACAGAATCGCAGCCTGGGGGTGGTAGGGACCGTGAAGATCAGCCAGGTTCCAACCTTCACCATGGACAGGGACACATGGACAGGGACACATGGACAGGGACACATGGACAGGGACACATGGACAGGGACACATGGACTTCCATAGGCTCCAAGCCCTGTCCAGCCTGACCCTGGACACCTCCTGGGATAAGACAGCCACAGCTTGTCTGGGCAACCTGTGCCAGAGCCTCTTCACCCTCACAGGGAAGGATTTCCTTCCCAGTATTGCATCTAAACCTGCTCTGCTGCAGCCATTCCAAACACCAAAATCACTTCAGGCTGCCTTTCCTCACACAAGATCACTCCCAAACAGGAAAGGTTCCTCTGCCCAGCTCACGAAAGCAATAACCACAAGAAGAAAGTAAAATGTGAAAGTGCTCCAGAGCGCAAAATATTTTATTTAAGAATTTACAGTGTCAAATCTTACACTTAGGAAAGACAGCCACTCCCAGCTCAGAGGGAGCCTCCTTGAATGAAGTTGTTTGGCAGTCTCTACTGAAAGGAGAAAATAATCAGCAGCCTGGCTGGACTAGAGGAAAGCCAAGTGTCTGATTAGGTTTCAATTATAGAAAAGTAAACCACACTGACTGCTGCTGTCCACGTCTGGAATTGAGAATGGACCAGCACACAAAGGTTTCTAATCCCCCCAAATAGTGTTTTACTTGGGCTGCATACAAACCTTTTGGGACATACATAAGGCTATCACGATCTTAGAAAAGTGGTGTTATTCAGGAAAAGAAAAAAAAAAACAAAAAAACAACAGTTGGGGACAAATACTGGCAATTTCACATTCATATTACTTCTACTCCTGGGCAGAAATTCAAGTAAAATCAAATAGTTTGGTGGCAAGTTCTAAATAAAATATGGCCTAATGATTAAATAAATATTTAAAGTTTATTTCTCTCTTTGCAGATAATTCAGATTCTTCAGTGAATATAAACGCTGCATACCATGGTTTTCAAGATTTCCTGTAGTAAACCTAAAGATTTTAAAGTCCATCTGCAGAGGCCTAATCCATCTACTTTTAGTATGAAATTTAGCAGTTAGCTATTTAAGACCTTGGTTATTTTAGTAAGGGAGATTCAAGAACGGATTGTTACACTGATTCTGGCACTCCCAAAAGGAAAAAATAAACAACTTTCAAGCTGTTACCCCCCAGCTGCAGAGTGCCAGCAGTTTGAGAGAAAGCAAAGTAACCGTATTGCACTTAAACAAACACTCATCAAGAGAACAGCGTTGGCTATGATACAGAGCTCCTTCCCACTATACACTTGGCTTTAAAGGTAGTCTAAAA
This sequence comes from Cisticola juncidis, assembly GCA_013400215.1. Taxonomy (NCBI): domain Eukaryota; kingdom Metazoa; phylum Chordata; class Aves; order Passeriformes; family Cisticolidae; genus Cisticola; species Cisticola juncidis. Next base: position 327,157 of record VXBR01009084.1, read on the forward strand.
CCACAAACTACATACAGACTAGGAAAGATCCAAATCAAATCAGGATTAGATTACAGTCACAGTTTTCATTCAATATAGGTCGATTTATTTGGATGAGCTGTGGCCCCCTCCCGCCTCCCAAAAATCCAAACCAGCACGAGGCAGCTCCTGGGTGAGCCTCTCCCAGGGGAACGGCTCTGGTTCCACACTCTGGCTGAAAGCATCACGATTGTGCATGGTCCTCTTAAGGCCACAGTGTTATCTTACAATGTGGACATGGTTTATTTGTTTTGTTTTTACCCCTGCTGGGAGGGGAGCATCCTTCAGAAATTAAGGAATCCCTGAAACTATGTCTCGGAAGGTCACGCTAGTAAAGGTCTAAAATAAACTTAAGGAATAAATTCCCTATGCAATTTACAAACAGGTTTTGTAACAGACAGCAACTATTTCCTCTCTTGTGTCTATTCTTTATCACAGCAAAGCTATTTCTAGCCAGGTTTTGAAAAGGAAAAGTTACATATATTTCATGTTTGGTAATGGTTTGCGTAGATGAGGTGCAAGCATGAAAGAGATCACCCATCACAGATTTCTGTCATGTCAACTGCAGCTGATACCACGTGCCAGAGGCTGAAAAGTTCTTTGCATACTCAGAACATGAGTAAGGATTCCAAATACAAAGCCATTGTATTCTACTTCAATGTTGGATACTTCCTCTGTCCAATTCTTCCCAGTCTTGAACTTCCAGTGGCTGCAGGAGACTAGAAGAGGAATAAACAAAATGTTCTGTAAAAGTGCCATGCTGGAGACAAAACTGATAAAAATGGGAATAAAATTTTGAATGGAAACTTGTTAAATTGAACAGGTGCCAGACTGATCTTTGTGCACATTTAATGCTCTGTGTGCAACAACCCAGATGAAGCTGTTAAAGCACAAAATCATGTTTTGTTCAAAGTATAGAATCAGACTGGTTTGGGTCAGAAGGGACCTGAAAGGACATCCCATTCCAGCCCCTGCCATGGGCAGGGACATCTTCTACTAACCCAGACTACTCTGAATCCTGTCCAGCCTGGCCTTGGACACTTCCAGGGATGGGGCAGACACAGCTTCTCTGGGAAATTTTGGATAATGAGGATAAGGAAAAGGGAAGATGAGGCTTTCACTCACTTGTGCAAATTGAGAGGGGTTGTAGAACGGAACTGCTCCTGCTGAAGGTGCCCCCGAGGGTGGAACAGCAGCAGGCTGGCAAGAGAAAACACTGAAATTAGACCAGGGCAGAGGGGCACTCCAGTGCCTCTCAAACGTGGGCTGCTAAGTTATACAGAGCAAATATTCACAGGAATAATGCCAACAACATGGAGAGCACAGCCTATTGGAACACTCCAGAGTGCTGGTACACTTTGCATCCAGACCTAGAACAGGGCTGGCTTCATGTAGGAATTGGCCAAACAATGTCACATGCATCAACTGCAAACAGCAGGTCCAAAGCATGCACAACCAACACAAGACACCAGTGCAACTCCACTCAATTAGTACCTTCTGCCTTTGTTAGTACACCTTAGCACTTGCCCCAAATAAATGTTCTATGTCAGGTTTTGCTTGACTAAGAAATATCAGAAAGGTTTGTGTCACCCCTTTGTGGTGACCCCACAGCTCTGGAACTTCCAGCAGAGATGAAGCATTCCTTTAATTCCTACAGGGACTTTTGGAGATGGTTTATTCCCAAATTTGAGACTGGCAGCAGCAGAATGACAGTTTTGCTTGTATTGAGGTTTATTCGGTTTGGTTGGAGGATTTTCTTGGTTTTTTTCTTTAAAAATCAACTGATTTCTTAGTATCCCAGAAAAAAAGATGATGAAGTTATGTGAATCTCTCAGGAACATAAATAAAAAGCATGCTTGGATTACATGCACTCTCATAAATACACAAAACTGAAGACCCTGTTTGAGTGTAAAAAGGAACACTACATCACGATCTACTTTCAATGATATTTCTGTGAAATGAGGGGGAAATGACTCAAAGTAGCATTAGTATTTGAGCAAATGCAAAATAAAGAGGGGAAGGGGAAAAGTAAATAAGTTAACATAAATGAGAATGGCCAGCCACATGTACCTGATTAAAATGCTGGCTTACTTCACGTGATAATGAACTCATTGAACTAGAGCGCGAAAGCTACAAAACAGCAAGAACACACAAATACAAAAAAACACAAATAAAAAAAGTCGTCATGCATGTCACTGCCCCAAGCTTCCAGTTGTTTTATTTCATTGTCAAAGTCTCACTGCCAAAGGTTAAACCAACTTCAAGTTAAAACGAAACAAAACAAAAACAAATGTAAAGCCAGAAGTTAGTTTAAATCAAAAGGACTTCTTAAAGCACGAAATTATGTAGGTATAGAAAACATTTAGTAGGAACAAAGGTCATGTTACTCTGCCTGGCACACAGCAACTTGCTCTTCTTGTTTCTTGCACTTAATATTAGTGAAATTATATGCATGCATGGAGGCAAGAAGAGACCCTTCAACTGCTACTGACATTTGACTCTGAAAAAGGCTTTTAAAAGTACTCATGTAGGAAAAAATCACAGAATGTAGGACATGAAGGCAGAACTTCTCATATGGGCTTAGAGTCTTTTCTGTATAATTCTGAAGGCAAAATCTTGGCTACTCATCAGCAACTGAATCAGTTACTTGCTGTTTTAGATGGCCCATTGTAGGACCACTAGAATTAACTGTAAAAAGTCATTAATTAAATGTTTTACATCAAGCCTTACCTCGCCTGACTGGGAGCCATCAGGGTTGGGTGCATGAAGTCCAGATCCAGGAGGAAGGGCTGCAGGGTTTAAGTACTGGAGAAAAACAAGGCACTTCTGTTTATCATCATTACCACCAGGCTATTCCATGTTTCCCTGAGAGACCCCACTGAGGCAGAACAATGTTACACACATCAGGCAGGTGGAACATGCACTGTAAGACCCTTCCCATGTTCCTGACCCCTTTCCTGCACCCAGGAAGCTGCAGTCCTGCCAAATTAGGAAATGCAACCCCCACATCCATTTTTATTTGCATTTCTCTTCTCCTGCTCATTCAGTAAAATGTTAAACCACAAACCCTGCAAGAACATCATGCTTTATGTACTGTGGCTGTGAAACTGCTGCTCAGAATCGTGAGGGGCATACTAAATATTAAAAATTATAAACAGTACTCTACTCTATTTTTGTTGTGTCTAAACTCTATCACTAGGCTTGATGCTGTGTTCTTCTACACTGACAACTAGGACTTAGGTTAAAGCTGAGGGTTAGATTTCTATCTTATGCATCTAAAGCTTTATATATTCTAATTTTTCTAAAGGCTCTAATTAAAAATTTCCACAGAGCTTTGGGTTCTGTCTGCAGGACATTCCTGTGAACCCACCTCTGGCTCCACAGCTGCAGCAGGGTCTGTGTTGGTTTGGTTTGCAGCTGCTGTGTGCTCTGCTGCTCCACTCCCCTCCATGGGCTGGGATTCCCCTGGAACTACAGAGGAAACAGGATTTAGCCAAGCACACCCCATAAACAGCCCTAAATCCTCCCCACAATCCTCCCCACACACCTGAGTTTGGAACAAACACGTTGGCAGGAATGGGCATTGGTGCCAGGGGGGCAAACAGGTCTGATGGTGCAGGAACAGCACCACTTGCCTTGGTTCCTCCTGGGTTCAGGACATCCACATAACGGGCTCTGCTTCCAGCTAAACCAGAAACATGCAGAAAAACAGAAATAACCCTGTGGTTATCATGCCTGTGTCTACTTTGAGCAGTTTGCTGGTTAAAGCATCTCTCAGGATCAGGAAATGACACTCCAGGAATACAAATAGTAACACCCAAGCCATGATACAGCAGTGCAGGAGCTGGGCACGAGCAAAGCCAGCAATGCCACAGCTCCACTGAGCTGCCAACTGTTCCCAAAAAACCCAGGGAAAGTCAGAACTTCTGCATTCTTATTTTATGCAGGGAAAAGTCTTGAAATATCAGTGCTGCTGTACCTGCTCTCCTGGAGAACACATTGACAGAGGCACCAGGTGGGCCTCCAGGCCCAGGGGGAGCAGCCTGAGCAGCTTTGGGAAATCCTGTTGGAGGAGGTGGAGGAGGTTTACTCTGCAGGGAGACAAAAAAAATCCACTCACATCATTGACTGGTGTTGCACATTTTAATCCAAATTCAGTAAAAAGCAGCTCTCTTAAGAGACAATAACAGATTAAAGAAAATTGTGTGCCAAGTACAGATCTTTGTTTTCCACTTGGAGAAATCATGAGGACTCAGATTTTTACCTCTTCTTCTGGTTCATCCAGATTAACCCAGCGTTGTTTCTGCTCATCCCAAACAATCTAAAAGAAAATCACAGTCAAAAACAAAGAGCTCAAAGCAAGCTGCTAAAAAATTTGAAAAAACCAAACATTTTTTTTAAAAAAGCTGGTCTTAGAATAAGAATAATCTTTGAAGTTCAACAATCATTTGTTTACTCATCAAAACAATGTTCATCTGTCATCCAGGAGAATATTAGGAATAAATTCAAGTGTATAAAGGTTTTTGTGACTTTTGGGGCCTTACTGATTTATTCTTGTCATCTGGCAGGTGAGCCTCATTCTTTCCTTTTCCCATCAGCCAACGAAACCAGGTTGCACCAGTCTAAAAACAAATTAAATCTACTCAGTTAATTCTCTCTTTCTCAGTTAATTCTTGTCTCACTTTACAGGCAAATTAACACAAACAAACTTTCATACAACAACACAATTTCTGTTAGGGACTTCAACTCTGAGCCCAGAGTTGTAACTAAGAAGTAGAAATAAACAATTTAGTCAGGGTTTCTTAAGTACTGTGGACCAGGAGTTGTCACATTTACTAAGAAATCTCCTCCAGCTGTAGGTACCTTTTTAAGAAAGTTTACCTTTCTAGGTGCTGTCTCTTTTTTTGTTTCTTTTTTAGTCTCTTTCCCTGCAGGAGCAGAGGGAGGAGGAGAGGGCTGTTTTGCTGCAGAGTTGGATCTCTCTCGTCCCACAGAATGAGCAGAGGACTCTGAAGTTGTTCGGGATCTTTGCCCGTAGCCCTGGGTGACAAAGGCACAGGAAAGCACAGAATTGTCACTGCTGCAGTGATGGATCACATTTCATCTTGATAAAAAAATCCTTCTTTGAAAAACCATAAATAGAATAGATCTACAAGTTCATACAAAATAAACCTAAAGATGGATCTTTATCTTTGTGCCTGGTTAGATATCAAGCCAGGACATAAATGCGTAATAAACAAGCAGATAAATATCTGACACAGCATTAATTTTTTATCAAGAATTTCCACACAAAGACATTTAATCTGGTTCTTTGGGGACTTCAAAAAACCAAGCTTCGAGTCTTGCTGAAGAGCAATACAGAGCCCCCAAATCCCCTTGTGTTTGCATTGTGCTGCAATGCAGCTGAAGAAATGTGTTAAATAACAATACCATGTTGGCCATTCTGCCATAGAAATCATCCTCTCTCTGTTCAGGGAAGGAGTTTTGTGGAGGAGACTCTGGGGGAACTCTCTGCATTCCTTAAAAAAAAAAATTAGATCATGTTAGCAGGAACACACACCAACAAAAAACCAACAATAAACACAAAGCCCCAAGCCCTACAATAGTTTTAAGGCAAAAGTTTTCACCAGTTACGAGTTTTGTGCTAGAGAGAACCTGACCTTTTAAAGAATGAGAGCTGCAATTGCTGGGGATTTTTTTCCTCTCCTGTCTGGGTTTGTGTTTGCCAGAGCAGGCTAAGGGATGCAACCACCAGGATGGAGCAGGTAAAGGCTCCTCACATCTCAAACTCTGCCACGTTTCCCTCCCTCCACATGTGTCAGGCTCTGCTGTCACAGAGTTAAAACTTATCAGGGTCTTAGAAACTCCTGTCCAGAGGCAGAAATCCCTGATATCCCTTGGAAACCCCTTGGAAACAGAACTGCCAATCTCACTGCACTCAAGGATTATCTATCAAGGTCTAAATCATGATCTGCTGAATCTGACCTCTACTTTAAAGTAAGCCAAAAAAGCAGGATGAATACTACAACTTTCACAGATGTTTCTATACCATTATATGGTGTTTTTAATTTTCATTACCCAAAACATAACTATTTTGTAAATACTGAGGTATTTTCAATTATTCCCTGAAACACTTCATTCCCTTTCTAAGGAAGGAAAGCTGTTTGTTAAGATCCCAGACCTGTTTCAAGGTTTTTTGGCTCTTCTGGCTGTGGTTCCATTTCTTGTGGTGGCCCTCCTGGGGGTAGTGTTGACCCTAAATATAGCGGGGATGGTTCAGTTCCATAGGGATTTGAAAATCCTGGAGGTGCAAAGCCAGGTCCTGGGCCAAGAGGCTGAGGAGCCACTGGGTAGAAGGGGACACTTCCTTGGTCACCAGGAGGAATCATGGCAGCTGAGCCATCAAGGACAGCCTGAGGTACTGCAGCATGAAAAAAAACCCAGAGTTAAGAGTTAGAATTAAGGAGAAATTCCAGTGTGAACCTTTTACTCTGTGAATGACACAATGCAGAAGTGAAACCTCTCTGTTCCAAGCAGCCTCTTAAGTGGTTTCTTGTATCAGAAACCCAACCCCTTTGTTTTCTCTCCGTCATAAAGGACATGAAACACCAACCTGAGGGCATCAGCTGCACGCTCTGCATCTGCTGGGCCATATTGGGTAACAGGGATGCCAGCAGGGCATTTTCAGCCCCTGGCCCCACGTCACGGCCACCGCCCCCCTCACACTGGCTGGCACGGTCCAGCTCAGAGCTGGGAGTGCTGCACTCGTAGGGAGGGGGAGTGGATCTGTCTGTGGTGTAGGCTATTGCACCCTCCTGCAGGAAAAAACAAGATATCATTAACTGATCTGCACCACACATTCAGTTCATAACCAAGGCAACACAGAGTGAAGGAAATCTTAGGTGTAAAAACAGTTTTTTCATGTTCAGTCAAAAAAACCCCAAGTCATCAGCCATTTATAAGCCAAGATCAACCAATAATTTAAAGGGTTTATTTGTTTTTAAATTGAAACACAGTTAATTAGCTCAGGATTCAAATTTCTAAGGTGTATCTTTAAATAAACAATAATTATTTCCACTCTATTATGATCTAACAACACCAATCCACACACAAGATATTTTTATGGCAAGCAGATCCCCTGATCATTGCAACCTAATGAGTCTTGCAACTCTCCTTGCAGTATGGTATTAACAAAACCCTGTCTCATGTAATTTTAATTATTCTGTGTTTAATCTCAGGGCACTAAAGTGTGCTAAATTCACTTGGTTTACACCATAATATGCACAATTTAGGACTTGAATATATAAGGTCACTTTCCATGTTTCTGTGATTAAACAAAACCATTTAAATAACTGGATTTACACTTTAAATTACTGGATTTAATCCTTTAAAGGGAATGATTCATGAAAAGCACCCACCATACCTTGATCTGCCCATCCACATGTCGCAGTGTCACTAACCAGGAGGGTTCAATAAAAGATTCCTGTTCTGGTTTTTCTTTTATCTGAGGGTCAAACAGGCGCAGCTGGGATGACATCTGAGCAAAGGAACCATTGCAAAGTGTGAGTTCATCAGCTCCAGCTTCCCACCAGCAATATCCAGCCACAAACACTTCATTCCCCCTCCTGTTACCTGGATGAGCTGGCCAATCAGCACAGGGGAATAGTAATGGGGATCTTTGAGGACAGTTCTGGAAATCACCTCACAGTAGTGGAAAGCCTGGGCAGCAAGGCCCATCTCAGCCAGCCTACAGGCATAGATGAACTTGAAAACCTGGGGAGGAAAGCAGGACAAATAAACAAAGTGATCACAACACTCTGGGTGCTAACAAATAAAAGGCAAGCTGATATATCAGCTGAAAGCTCAGATATCTCATCATCACATCTAAAATTAAAGGAAAAACATTAAATTCTCCTCTTCCACCTAATACAACCTGTGGAAGTTGTCTATCTACCTACAGCTATTGCCAGCAAATTCTGCTGGATTTCTTTTTGGAATACAGAATTACAATTTATAAAGTTAAAATTCAGAAGTTCAGGATGTAGAGATGAAAAATGTGAAAATGAAATGATAAGAAAACAGCTATATGGCATTACTATCCATGAATATTTCATGTTATAACAGAGAAAATATTTGCCACACAGCACATGAGAGATTAAAAGCATGACATCTGCCAAAACAGAAAGCAAACCAAAATAAGAACAGCTCCTCACCTGGAAATTGGGCAAGCAGCCAGGCTGACTTCCTAGAGACTGTGCATATTCATAGGCTTCTGTTCTTTGAATGGCTTCATTGGTGGCAAACTTTAAAAATGGCAAGCTGTTTCAAATAGAAAAATATTATTTGAGCTGACAATAAACAGATCTGTCAATGTCAGACACACAGCTCTGCTAGGCACAAAATATCAACAACTTTTACAAGACAGGACATCAAATAGTTATCTCAAAACCAGCTAGTGAGGATAAGGGGAAGAGTGCAATTTATTCTTTCATTTTTGCATGGAGAAAATTGTGTTAAAACAAAAAAAAAAAAAGCCAAACCTGTGATTTGATCCAATCAGGACAAGCTTTGTTGTCTTCCTTGTGTAAACTCCAAACCCAACTTGGGCCATAAGGTAACAAAAATGAGCAGCATCCAGCAGGCCTTTAGAAGCTGTAGAGAAACAAAGGACAGAGGTCAGGATATTTCAGTGGCACATTCAGTGTCCTGTATTGCTTGGCTTTGCATTCACAATAGAGACAACCCCATATAAATCTCTTTTATGCTCCACTTTATATTTTATAAAGAAATTGGCTGTTTTTTAAAAAACATGCTGAGCAATCAAGCTTTTCCTTCAGTCATCACCCTGTTCACTTCCCCAAGAATTACCTAGAGTGTCTCCCATGGTAGCAATGGTCCTGGATTCCAAGTCCACATTGTTGGTCAAGTTGGATAACACCATTGCTAGATGAGGCCTCCAGTCTCCCCATTTCTCATCTCCACAGCACTAAAATTAGAAGAATTACTAGGTCAAATCAGTGACTGGAGCTCTGCATGGGTGTTTCAACCTAAAAAGGACCACAATGAGTTCTCTGACATTCTGGGAAGGATTTCTGTTGGGAATTCACCACTCCCTGCAGTGAATCTTACCGTGGAGGCAGCTGGCATCCTTCCAGACATGAGCTGGTAAACAGTCTGCAGAGGATCATTAATTGGGAGGCTGTTGGCAAATCTGCAGAGACATTGCAGAGAAAAACAAAACACAAACGTGGGGTGAGCAGTTAAAATGTACTTCAGCTCTCAGTGGCAATTAATCTAACCCAGTTCTACAGAAAGAAGTGCTGTGTGAAAATACTACACTGAACAGGAAATTACCCAGTGGATAATGATCAAAAGTGAAATATTCCCAGTGAACTGGTTCTGTCACTCTAACCTCACTCAGTCCAGACTAGGAAAACCTCTGTATTCTCCCTGAGCCAGCTGACTTTAACAAAATTGACAGTTGAGTTTTTGCAGTTTTTTCCAAGCAAGGCCACAGATGATATTGTTCAAATACTCCTTGAATGGATCAGGTGGCAGAGAACAGCTTCTCAGGTTTAAATTTATAGCCAGAAGATCCAAGAATAAAAACTACCAACTGACAAATAAATACACAGGTAAAATTAAAGCATGAACCACTATGGACAACCCATGAGTTTGACATTCTCCACCTCATTAGCAGAACAGGCAGCCAAATTTCACTAATTAAGAAGCAACCCAGTACCTGGTCATCACTCTTGCATGTGTCCTGCTGTCCATTTTGCTGGCAAGGAGCAGAGCATGACCCCACAAACCATGCTTCATGGCAGACTCCAAAGCATCCTAATAAAGACACAAATTAATTTTCCTGGGAACAGCTTCATGTATTACTCACAAAAACCAGTTTTACAGCAGTAATTTTGATCAAATCAAAGTATGTTTGTGTAGATAGAGCTAACACACGACTGTAATTTTGCTTTAGATGATGAACTGTAGGGTGTAAACTCCTCTATCAGTGTAATAAAGTGCCATGAAATATTACTATAAAAGTAGCAAAAAAAAGCAGCAGCACAGGCACTCACCTTCTTACGGCCATACAGCAGCAACTCCCTGAATCTCTCAGTCTCCTTCTCAAAACTGTCAACTGTGGTTAGAAGGTTATCAGTGAGAAACGAGAGCTGGGCTTCACCAGATTCCTCTTCCACTTGTTCCAAGGCCTCATTAGTGAAATCAATCAAATTTGCCTCATTAGGGGACTTCCCAGGAAGCCACACTGTTTTATGATCTCTGAGCAGAAGTTCAGCCAGGTCTGTTCCCACAACAGTCTGTGTGTGTGTGGAGAGAAAACAAAAATTGAAAAATCTGTTATTTCAACAATGCCTGCACTTTATCTGGCACTTTACCAGCAGTATGTGAATATCAGCCTCTCTGAGGATGAGTGCCCATTTTACACCCTCCTTCAGTGTGTGATTTATTCCAAGATCAGTGACTATAATACATATTCCTGACCTTTGCACACAAATTATTTGTGTACAAAATACTCTAGGATAGGTAAAAACTCAAGCAGTGAGACTTACCCCATTCTGCCTGCACAACAGTACAATAAAGTCCCAAAGAAGACTTGCAGATTCTTTGTCAATTAAATTTTCATTCTTAAAGCACTGTGCAGCTTTACTTTGTGCAAAATTAATAACATCCACTTTATGGGTCTCATCCCTGAAAAAAGAAAAGAAGAAGAAAGTTTTTAATGAGACAAATGTAAATATTCAGATCATTATTTGTGATTAGTCTGAGGAACAAATTTAAAGCTCATTTATTATTTAAGCAGGTGAAAAGCCAGAAATATTTTAAGTCAGTTTAAATCCTGTAATTTGCAATGAAGAAATAATTTCTGAATGTATTAAAATCATTTCTGAAAACTGTAGGAACATACTTAGCAAGAGGACCAGGAAAGGCTCTCATCTCTTCTTGCTCTGGAGAATGTTGTAACATGGTCTAAAACATAAATATAATCCATAAGAAATTCTTGTAACTCTAAATTTTGCTTTTTACTGCTAAAACCCCCAAAGCTGAACATAACCCATGCTGTAATCAAGCCTCTTAAGCAAAATAACAAAGGTGACTTTGTGACAACCTGCACAAGACTGATAAATTATGAAATCTATGCAAATTACTCTGTACATCATCCTGTACAAAATTATAAGGAGCTGGATGATCTCATCATGACTAAGTCATCTCTCAGAGGAAAGGAACTTTTAAATTTACTGTTTTACTGATGATTACAGCCCAAACAGATAAAGATACATGCACTGACATAAAAAACCCCAGGAAGTTATAGATTCAAGTTCCCCACTGCCAAAAGAAACACCTTTATTCCATTACTTCCCATTTTTCCTTTTAAATCTTACCTCCATGCTGTGGATTTCAACCAGAGCTGGCTGACCCTCAGAAGGAAGGTTTGGCAGTGCTTTTATTAAGAAGCCCCCAGGCCCAAACCTGGCACAGATATGAGGCACTGAAAATTTCTCAGGTGTTGAGGGCCTTAAAGGTGCTGAAATGGAGAGAAAAGACAAAATAAGAACAGGTAACCTGTCCTGCAACTAAATAAACTTGCTGATGTATTTATTCAATTCAATAATCCTGCAGTGTTAGTGGAAAACACTGTTATTAAATCTGACTGAATTTTGTAAGAAACAATCAGTTCCTTTATAACCCCAAAGTCCCAAACCTGAAGATTTGCAATAATTAGAACAAAACTGGACTCCAGAACTTTACAATCTAGATTGTTTGTATCAGAGACATTTCTGTCATCTCTGTTCAAAAAGATAACACATCTTCCAAGAGCTAAACAGACATCACCGCTTTGGAAAAGCTTTTCCCTAGGAAGTGTTCTGTATGCACAGCACGATGCTTTCCCTCCCTCCCCAGCGTGTCCATACCTTGCTCCACAGCTGCCCAGCCCGTTTCTGCAGGGTAGCCATAGTCTGGGAAAGGCTGCTGCCCATCAAAGCTGGGCTCATACCCTCCGTAGGGATAATCTGCGTGGAGCGACGCCGCCTGCACGGGGGGTTCATAGGCAGGGCCAGTCAGGTCGTGATTGCTCCTGTAGAGCTGGCTCTAGGCAGAGCAGATTAGTCAGGGTTAGCTGGGGTTAAACAGAGCAAGAAGCACTGCAAGCAGGACTGCAGGCAGGGAGCTTTCCTTCCTGACAGCTTCTGTTCTTGTTCCTTTCTGCCTTGCAGAAAGCCACCCTGTGAGACCCTTCTGTGCAGATAATTAATTATCTTTGTCTTCTCCCCCAGTGTGTTTTGACCATCATTTGATCTGTTCATATCCAAGCATGTTCACTTCTCTCATAACAGAATTTCTATGTGCTTGTGTGAAAAGTTAAGATTATAGCATGAGTTCTGTTACCAACAACTGTGGGTCAGAATGAATGTTCAGCTCTGCTGTAGCAGACAGAAAATCCCAATTGAAAAATCCCAAGAAATGCCAAATGACATCAGGTGCCTAAAGATTAATGACTAAATGATATCCAATACTACTTCAAACGTTATTAAATGAATTGGAATTCAGATTGGAAAAGTACCTAAACTTCCAAGAAACATGATGAACCAACTACAGGTAAAATGACCCATTACATGAGCAAAAACCATACCTCAAAAACTAGCCAAATATTCTCTGAGGTTTTCAGGTATCTGATTTGTGGTGTGAGTGGATGAGTAATCAGTTAGCTTTGGTTTTTGCTTTTAAAGTCAAAATGACATCATACAAATACGGAGTTAGTCCTTTAATACACCCCAAGTTCAGTAACACAGCCAAGCTCGTGATGAGAAAAATGACATTATACAAAGCCAGGCACACCATCCACTACAGCCAAGCACAGGGAAGGCAAAATTCTCACAAACAGCAAATGGACTCAGCGGAGGAAATTTTCCATTTCTCTGTGTGTGGCCATAAGGAAGGAGGAGTAGGAATTAAGCACAGGTAGTGCTTAATAGGAATTAATAGGAATATTCCTATCAGCACGGCTGAGTGCTGATTTTGGTTAAAGTTCTCTTGACAAACATTAAGTTCAAAACAATATCACAAAACAGCCTTAGCTTATGGAATTTTTGAAAACACACATTCCCTGTTGTAAGCCCAGTAATATTTTCTTGTTTTCTTGTTTCACCCACCCCAGGAGAGCCGAGTGCGGGGCTGGTGAGTGCAGCTGGGACTGACCTGCTGCGAGCGGGAGCTGAAGCTGCTGTGGTGGCTGTGCACGCTGCGGGAGCTGCGCAGGCTGTGCCCCGAGTGCTCGCTGTGCACGCTGCGCCGGTCAAAGTCGTCCCCGTAGGGGTCGCGCTGCGGCTCCGAGTCGTCATCGAAGCTGCCGGCGAAGCGCGGGTCGTAGCGCCAGGTGTCCTCATAGCGGTCACTCCTGGGGACACAGAGAGCAGAGCCAGCTCAGCCACAGCCTGAGGGAGGGCAGGGTCAGGGGAACTGCATCTCACTCCAGACAGGTTCTTACATCACTGCCTACAAGGGGGTTGTTACAGTAAACAAACTGGCATTCCTTATGGAGCTCCATATGTGTCTAGTTCTGGTCCCCTCAATTTAGAAAGGATATTGAGATGCTTGAGCGTGTCCAGAGGAGGGCAACGAGGCTGGTAAGGGGCTTGGAACACAAGCTCTATGAGGAGCGTTTGAGGGAGCTGGGGTTGTTTAGCCTGGAGAAGAGGAGGCTCAGAGGTGACCTTGTTGCTCTCTACAGCTTCCTGAAGGGAGGTTGTAGACAGGTGGGGTCGGTCTCTTCCACCGGGCAGCAACTGACAGAACAAGGGGACACAGTCTCAAGCTACGTCACGGAAGGTACACGTTAGATATTAGGAAAAAATTTTTCACTGAAAGAATAATAAAGCACTGGAATTGTCTTCCCAGGGAGGTGGCGGAGTCACCATCTCTGGATGTGTTTAAAAAAGAACTGGACATGGCAGTGCTATAGTCTAGTTGAGGTGTTAAGGCAGAGGTTGGACTTGATGATCTTAGAGGTCTCTTCCAACCTCATTATTCTGTGATTCTGTGATTCGATATGGAGCTCATCCATATCCCCTCATCAGTGTAGGGAATAGGGTAAAAAGCTGCCTGGCATTTCTTCTAAGTGCTGCTAACAAGCAATTTGTAAGTTCACATATGAAGGTATTTTAAGAATGAGAAGTTCCTTTAATACAACAATCTATTCTGAGCGTGAAAAATAAGTGCACCTGTAATGAGAAGGGATTTGTCCCGTGAAAACCAGTAAAGAAAATGCATAAACAATCCAAGAATAGATAGATTTGATAGATAGATTTGATTTTCAGTAAAGAAAATATGTAAACAATCCAAGAATAGGTAGATTTGCTAGATAGATTTGATAGATAAATTTGATTTTCAGTAAAGAAAATATGTAAACAATCCAAGAATAGGTAGATTTGCTAGATAGATTTGATAGATAAATTTGATTTTCAGTAAAGAAAATATGTAAACAATCCAAGAATAGGTAGATTTGCTAGATAGATTTGATAGATNATTTGATAGATAGATTTGATTTTCAGTAAAGAAAATATGTAAACAATCCAAGAATAGGTAGATTTGCTAGATAGATTTGATAGATAAATTTGATTTTCAGTAAAGAAAATATGTAAACCATCCAAGAATAGGTAGATTTGATAGACAAGTAAAACACCTTTTACTAACCAAGAGGATAATTAACAAAAAAGCTATTAACCCATTAGAAGTTACCCTTGAGGTTTGTAAAAACTGGATAAAGGACAGCACACAGCCATAATAAAGAGCTTTCTGAAGAGATTCTGTTGTGTCACTGTATGCCATGTCTGCCCTAACAATGACAATTCAAGATCAAGATCAAGATCAGTATCACACTCAGAGTGTGTTCTAAAAACCCACACAGTGTTCAAGTGCTCTAAAAACCAGTGCTGCTACCTTCAGTCCTTCTCTCAGAGTGATGTGACAGCTCACCTGGTTTCCCTCAATGACCTGTGTTAAAGCTACAGAAAGAACTAGCAACACTCTGAAATATGTGTAACACTGCATTTTAATAATCTGCTCCAGAGAACCTGCTGCCCCAGCTCTGGAAAGGACACTGGGAGAACATGGACTGAGTGACAAACCTGCTGCCATAGGGATATGATTCTCTCTTCTGGTAAGGGTTGTGCTCAGCATCGTACCAGTACCTCTGGTCGTAACTTCTGGGGTCTCTGTACCTGGGGTCATACGGGTATCGTTCCCAGCGACTTGGATCTTTGGAAATGAAAAAGAAATGCTTCAGACCATAATCTTTTTCTACTCCTTTCTCTTTAATTACAAGCTGGTTTTGTCCTGAAGCACAGAGCAAAATCAAATCGATGAATTAAAGCTACATAAATATGTCCACTCCTTTTTAACTTTAAAAAAAGCTTAAAAAATCAATTTCACACCTTTCAGAGAAACATGGGTGTTAATAGTTAATTACTCTTGGAGGGGGTTAGTGGTTGCAATCAGATCTTTTCTGACATCTTTAAAACTCAATCCTGCTATTTGTTCACATGACATTCACTGAATCTCTGTGATCAGTCTGCAGAGTGCCAAGAAAAACACCTCAGGATGTGGACAGATGTTGCTTCAAACCCTCCCACAAGCAATTCCCTCCAGATTCCCAATGCCAGCATGTCTCAGTGAGCACTTAGATAATGATGGACAAAACCAGACTCCAGTTGTGAGTCAACTTCTGTTTACACCCACCTAAAATTCACTTTACAGGTTGCCTTCAGGGCACACACCAAAGACACACCCCAGTGAAAGGCAACACATGGAACAAAATTGTTCTGTACCATTCCAATGGAGTGTTTGCAGAAAGGAAAGGCAAGCTGAAGGCTGAAGTGAGGAAAATCTATGGAAAAAAAATCAGAGTTCTTTTGCAAACCTTACCTCCATAATCATAGGAGTTTGGGTAATAGCCTGAATAATAATCACTCCAGCCACCTTTTCCATAATAATCTTCTGGGTACCCTTGCCTGAAAGAAAGGACAAAAGTATTAAAAAAGTTGTTATTCCTCCTTAATCTCTTCTAAATTCAGGAGGAAGTAGGAAATACTCTATTACAACTGATTAGACAGAGTTTCATAGTTAAAATAATGCATTTCCAAGAAACCAAGGAATCATAAAATTAAGACTTTATGACCTAATATACCACTAAATTGTTGTGTGCCATCAAAAGCTGACAGCCCTTAGCATACCATTATTTAGTGGCTTTATAAACTGCTTTGGTGATAAGTTTAATTACTTACAGACAATTAATCACAAAAACTACTGCTATAATTAGCATCCATTGAACTTTCTCAACAGAGAAGTTGATAATTTAACAATTCATTAAGAAATAATAGCTCCTCCAAATTTAACAGTGTTTTATTACCCAGCTTACGATGATAAAAATACTCATTTACAGAGCTGATTGTCCAAACAAGCACAAAAACCTGGCTAAAACCAACACAGCAAAGTAAGAGTGTACAGAAAGAGATGATTTCTTCTGATGAAAAAAGAAAGATTGAAATATCATGAGCCTTTATTATACAACATTTTCAGGTCATTACCCTAGAATTTCTAAAAAAAGCCAGAGGATGAATGCTGGATGAAAAATGCAGAGTCTACATGCATGTGCACACACATAAATGTATATACATGTACACATCCATGTATGTTTGTACCTACACAGGAGCATTGATCTCACAAACACACCTGTGCACAACACAGTAAGGGAAGATATTTAATGAAGATATTGAGTGTGGAGTGATGGAAACTTCCACCTCTCCCTACAACTGAGAGTGCAAACTCCAGAGTGGCCCAGCGAGTGCAGGAGTGTGGGAAGTTGCTAACACAGCACTCACTCTGCAGAGGAGGAGCTCTGATCTTATCAGAGCAGGTTTAGCCACCCAGCCAGTCTCCCCAGCCTCCTCCAGAGATCTGATTCCTTTCTCCAAGCAGTTCAGAGCTGCATCAGCCCCACTGCACATTCAGGGCAGTTCCACACACACAGCTCTGGTGCCCTGCAGCTCCACAGTCCTGTCTGGCTGCACTGGCACTCACACATCAGCCCTGACACAGCCACTTCTAACAGCCTTTGATCTGCCCACTGCCACACACAGAAACTTCAACCCCTTCTAAAAATAGGAGCTCAGGAGAGCACACACCAGCAAGTGCTACCAGAGGTTATCATCTCGTTTCAAGAGCTCACAGCACACTTCAATTCATTTAAGAAAATGGTAGAAGTTATCACACGGAGCTACAGCCAATTGTTTCGTTCTCCTCAAGACCAAAATGCATCTATAATCTTCTGGAAATGGTAAATAAAATGTTGTATTTGTAATTGATCACTCCTCCATGAGTGAATAACCAACAACAGACAAACATTACAAAGGATTTAATCATTTCCAGACAGGTAACAGGAATTTCTCTGTTAGAAACTGCAAATCCCTCAGCAGGTAACAACAGTAACATTTTGTCAATGATTTGAAGTTCATACAAATAACTTAGACAATTATCATCAGCAATCTCTTCAAGGTAACTTGCTGCTTCTTGCTTGAGTAGAGATTTAATCCTGGTTTTATTTAACATTTTCAAGTAGCATCTGAACACATTGTTCCTCTCTCTCAAATATCTTTATTTTGTATTAATCAGACAGATCAAGGCTTTTAAGTTTCCCTAATCAAAACCTGCAGTGAAATGAATCAGCACCTCTGCCACCCAGACATTCTGGGAGCCTTGTGAGGAAAGCTCATCCACAGCTGAGGGAATTGTCACACAAATGGACCTGACACAGCACCAGGATGTTGTCACCTGACTCACCACTCTCTCCTGAGCACCTGAGCCACTGTGTATCCATGGTGCCTGCAAGGCAAATCCCACACAATGACCAAAAGTGCCATTCATTAACAGAATGAGGGGCCCCTGCTTAAGTGCAAGGCAGAAAATAAATGAGTATTGATTAATAACCCCATGGCCTGCACTGCTCTTTCACAGCAAACATCAGCACTGAGGCTATCACAGCGACTTCCTGCCTGGCAGAAACACCAACAACCCCCAAAGACCTGAATGAAAGGAATAACAAGCAGGAGAAAAGGCTGGGGAACTAGATCCTTTCCACACATGGCATTTGATACCGTCTGTCCCTAGGGCAGCGCACAAAGAGGTTTGGAATTCCTCCCTGTGGTTTATGCTGTGAAACCTGGACAGGCATCACTTCACTCCCTGCTTTGGGGTATCCAAACCTTGACTGAGCTCAGGAGTTACCCACCTGGAGGAAGGTCTGTCGGAGCAGTGGCTGGCCCTGGAGCTGGGCCGCTCGGGCTCGGGGTAGCGGTAACCCCCAGGCTCCATGTAGGCGCCGCTGCTGCTGTCGTAGGGCCGGTACCGGGGGTCGTACTGCCCGTAGCTGTCCTCCTGCAAAAGCACAGCCAAGGGGAGAGGCTTCACACCTCCAAAATCAACAGTTCAAACCAAAAAGCATCACCATTTACACCAGTGGTGGCACCTGAAGAGATGCATGGTAATAAACCACAGTTTAGCTTTCATTACTTCTTGCGGCAGAAGTTATTGTCAAGTTATTAATATCCTAAACTCAAGGGGAAAATAAAAAAACATTATGTCTGGGCTAAAGGCACTTCAACTTATCTAATAAACCATCAATAATTCAGGAGGCAGACAGGAACCAAGTTTTAACACCTGGACACCCAAGCCAACTTTTTCCAAAGAACCAAACAAATGGCTATGAGCTGACATCTGTGCCATTGGAATTGCTATGAGCAACTACTTAAGTTTTCATAATCTTTGCAGTGTGACTTCTGTTCCTGCTGTCTGGATTTTCCCTACACTTAAACACTTAATGTGGATGTTCTGCTGAATGTTGATTGTGACATGACTGTTTAAATAACTCAAAAAAGATCATTAATAACAGATACAACGGGGGATGAGAGGGAAAAATAAAAACTTACCATGTAATAAAGGTGAGCTGCTGTCCTGGGGTCTGCAGGAGGATAAGGTGGTGGATATGGGGCCTGGTAAGCATCGTAAGGATGTCTGTAGTAGTAGTAAGGGTTCTGGGGAGGACCAAAGGCTTCCTGAGGGGTCTGAGGAGGGGCTGGACGCTGCAGATCCTGCTGCCCGTTGGGTGGGACTGCCTGAGCAGTGCTGGCAGGAGGGGCTGTGGCAGCTGGAGCACCTGGAGGCTGTTCTGACACCGGCTGCTTCCCGGGACTGGTCTGCTCGTACCTTGGCTGTGCTGAAGCTGCCTCTTGGGGCCCCTCAGGCTGGGCACGGTTACCCAGCACCTGGCTCTCCCCCTGCTGCAGGGCTTTAGCCCCTGTGGAAATCTGGGAGTCTGGAGGAACTGAGGACTGCCCGGATGTTAGTGGCTGCATTTGAGCTGCCTGCACGTGTGGCTGGGCTGGTGCAGCCTGGTGCTGTGCATCTTTTGTCACCTGTTGGTAGAAATGTTGCTTGTCAGGCGCCTCAGCTCGTGCCTGGCCAGCACCACCAGCTGCCTGCTGGGCTGGAGCTCCAGAGGGTGACTGACTGTGCACAGAATGACTTGGGTTGCTTTTCTCCAATGTCCGTGACACTGTGAAGTCGAGAGCTCCAGCAGCTTCTTTGCCACTTGATTGATTTGCAGAATTATTAGCCTGTGCTACGGAATTAACAGGGCCACTCGCACTCCCACTGGGAAGATTTGTCCCAGGAGAAACAGATGAGTTAGACCCAGGTTTGCTAGCAAATTCAGGAACAAGGCCTTCCATATTAACATTCTTTTGCCCTTCTGGAGTCAAATTAAGAGGAGTTTTCATAAGCAAGTTTGCAGGCTGATTAGAAGCAGCATCGGAAGAATTAACAGGACTTTGTAATAAATTATGTTTTAACAGATTAGTATTTGGAAGTGCATTAACTAAGAGAGATCCAACTTGCATCACAGGCAATGGAATGTTTTCCCCACCAGCATGGGAAGTTTGGGGACCCATCGCAGGCTTGTCCCCAACTCCAGAGTCCTTCATTGGCTGATTGTTTTCATTGTTGCTTAGCTGATTAGATAGAGAAAGAGAAAAATTAATTGGCTGAGCCAAGTTATAGCTTTGATTAGGCTGAGCAATCAGGATAGGCTGATTTTGCAAAGACTCTGTAGGTGGAGAAGACAATAAACTTGCATAACCAGAACTTGCCTGAGACTGAAGTGCTTCCTCTTCTCCCATTTTGGGAGGATTCTCAAGATTTTCAAAAGTTAGATTTCCATCCTGGGAGTGCTGCACAGCAATAGTCCTTGGTTTACATGGCTGATTAGACAGGCCTTCTTCTGGAGGCTGAATGATTTCCACAGTCTGTTTGGCAGGTACATACACTGCAGGAGCAGCAGGAGCTAGGAGAACATTTCCTCCAAAATTTGGTAACTCATTGTGAGCCCATAAAGTTGTTGCTGGGCTATCACACTTCTTAACTGCTCCCTGAGCTCTGGTGGAGGACCTTCTCTCAGACACTGATTGTATATTTTCCACAACAGAGTGCAGCGTATTTCCAGCTTCCCCAGCACCTGCAAGAGGCCCTGGGTGTACCTGAGGCATGTAAATCGTTTCCAGATTATCTGGTGGCTGTTCAAGATTGCCAGGAGATGCAGCAGGCACTGCTGTGTTCTTCTTGATATTCTTTTGGTTTGAGTGGTTCTCTCTTAATTCAACCACCATCTTGGCTTGGTCGATCTCTGCAGGTTTTATACCAACTCCATGGGACCTCACAGGTTCAAAAGAACTATTTGCACTTGTCTGGAATACTCCTGTAGGCTTAGGAGGACTGGGAGTGGGAGGCTGGGACAGATTGCCATGGTAGCTCTTGCTCAGGTTTAGCTCACCTGAATCACCTCCCAGAGGAGAGGAGTCAATCTGTTTGAAGAAGCTGGCAGAGGATTCCTCCTCAGGCTTCCCAATTTCCTGCTGGATAAATGTCCCGGCTGGCTCCGGGGGCCGTGCAGAGCTGGAGGTGCTCCTGTGGCTGAGGGTGCTGTAGGTGGAGGAGACGCTGTCTGGCCGGACAGGGTGAGGTAAGGAATCAGGTGCCTCCAGGTTTGGTCCTCCTTCAGCGTGGCTCACAGCAGCGTTCTTGGGAAGCACCTGGCCCGGGAAGGATCCGTACCTGTACGGGTCGGGACCAGCAGCAGGGGAGGAGGCGCTGATGCTCTGGGGTCCGCTTGGCAGCACCTCCTGATTCTGGATGCACTCCAGGTTCTCCACGTTCTCATACTGGGACCCAGCAGCTGAGTCACCTATCTGTGCCTTGTCATCAGCAAACAGAGAGTGCTTAGCCTGTGCCTCCTGATGGCTGACGACTTTAGGGAAGTACTGCACATCCATTCCTTTCTGTACCATCTCACCAGCTGAACCTGTACCCAGCTGTGCCTGAGACAGAATATTGGTTGCCACCTGCTGAGGATGTACAGGCTGGTGATACAGGGAGGCTGAATTTTGCTGACAGGCATCAAACTCTGTTTTCTCCATTACGTAGTTTTTTTCAGATGAAAGTATTTCTTCATTTTCTGCCTCATCCCCTTTGAAAAACATGGAGAGAGTTCCTGGATCTTGATCTGTGGGAATAGATCTATTTGACGTTTCAGACATAGCCGGAGACTGGTTTTTGGGGTTGTTTTCCTGAGCTGTGGGAAGGACAAAACCAGAGTCTTGCAAAGGTGGCTGTGGGTAAAACTGTTCCTGGTAAGGTTGGCTTAACCAAGGGTTAGCCATTTCTGCGTTCTGCCTAAACACATTGCCAGGCTGGATGCTGTTCATGTGATGACTGCTGTTTGCAGGGCCATTTTTGCCATTCCTCTCACAACCAGCGGATAAAGGCGCTTGCACATTTTGTGGAACACCTGGGTGCCCGGGACCCTGCGGGACACTTGTGTGTGGAGGGTGAGAAATGTTGTGAACATCAGTCTGAGGAGACAGCTCAGGATAGGGCACAAAATTCCGAACTGGAGACTGCACATTCCCCCCAGGCCTCCACTGGGAGCCAGGCTGCTGGGGAGGTGGTGGGAAGAGCACTGCTGCGTTGGGTGCTGAAGGTGCATTGTTTGCATCTCTGCCACCATCCTGCCTAGCCCCAGGTTTGTTGGCGGCAGACACCATTCCAGGATGCACACTGAAAGAATTTTCCACTGCTGCTCCTGGGTTATAATGCACCGCAGGCCCACGGAGTCCGGGATCGGCGTTGGGATGCCCCTCTGCAGCACTATTCATAGCATACCCCAGGGACGGAGAAGGAACTGGGACATTAGAAAAGGTACTGGTGCTAATCCCTGCCTGAGAGCCAGGAGCTGGCAGGGATGTGTGTGGTCCGTGAGGGCTGTCCCCGGCGCGGGCGGGCGGATGCCCCAGGGCTGGCTGCGGGAAGGCCGGGGCGCTGCCCTTGGCTGGGTTATCCAGAGGGGGGCCCTGGGGGGTTTGCCTGCCGAAGGCAAACGGGTCTGTCACGGGCTGCACCGGCGCCGCCGCCGCGTTGGCCCGTTTGCTGAGCGGGCTGTTCCTCCAGTACATGTTCCGAGCCACGCCTGTGGGAGGAGGAGCCGCCCCCGGGGGGACAGGAGGGACAGGCTGCGGTGGCTGCTGCATGGTGGCCGTCCCGCAGGGTCACACGGTGACAAACCGCCCCTGGAGGCAGCGGAGAGACTCCTTCTTCTGCCCTGCTGAGACAACACAGGTACAAGTCAGGTGCCTTTCTCGCAGTACGTGCAACACTTAAGTAACTTTTATTTTAGAAACAAAGTCACTCAAAGAATTTGAAGTGGAAAATATCTCGCTTTTCTTCAGAATGCATAAGGAACTGACACGCTCCACTGTATTTCTAAATCCAAGTCCAGCATTAATGAAGTGTAAGGCTGTGTGATATCAATGCACATTATTTAACAATTCTATTAAATATATCCAAGTAAGACTAATGAAACACAGTTCAGACCTGCACTAGTGTCAGACCCTTCAGTGGTATCCCACTGTTGTATTTCCCAGAAATACACATCACAGACAGGACAGCAACCAGCCTGGAACAGAGCCTGCAGAACCATGCCCTGCTCGATTTAATTATGAAGGGTTGAGAAGTCATTATCTAACTCTAATTCTGTTAGAGATGATCTTCAGCCCTGCTGTGCTGGCACGCCATGTGAATGGACCTTTCACAGGTAAGATGAGAAGCATCCCAAGAAGGAATTCATCAGATGTTATCACCCTCAACTGTCCACTTTTGGTTCAACCAAGAAAACATCGTGTGGCACAGTATTGGTATTTTGAGAAAGGTAATTGCATCTTCATCACAAATATTCTCCCTTCTAGATGAATGCTTCATAGCAAAACTGCATTTAAGGGCAGAAAAACAACCAACTACCCCCACTTCTTTTTTCTCATAATACACAACAAATATTGTTTACAATATTCAGAGTGAAGTACCCACAGCAATTGCTCCACACCAGATCCACTTCTGCGTATAAAAGAAAAAAGCTGTGCAATTCTTATTTGGAGTTCTTCTAAGATTCAGCATCTTGTCATAAGAGTAATAAAATGGGAAGCCAGGAATGTCAGATGTTTGTAATCAGGACAAAACTGTAATAGTTACAGAGAAATTCAAATGCAAAGCACTTCTGGTTTCTTGTTATCAAAAAATACTACATATATTTCATAAAGATTTATACCTGAAGAACTCCAATAGAAAGTACACTGACAGTACCACAGCACTCAGACTTTACTGGACATCAGTACAACTTCTAAAGAAAACTGTCTCTCAATTTCTCCCCTACATCCACATCTCCCCTACATCTCCCCTACATTCCACAGCCATATCTAGAGTTAAGACTCCATAAATTTGTGCTTTATTACGATGGGAAGGACAACACAAATCAGATTTTAACAGAGGCATTAGAGCTCCATCAGTTTCATGCATCACTTGCATGTGCCTTCAGCATTCTTTTTAAAGCACAGCTGCTGAATTCCATCAAGGAATGGTCACAAAAAGGTTTCAGAACTTTGCAATCTTTTCTCCTGTTACAATCCTGAGGTGAAGGTTTTCCAGCTGGCCATGCTCACCAGCCTTGCTGCCAACCACGTTTCCAGGAAATCCTGCCTAAACCCCCCTCCCAATTCTCACATGCTTAAGGAACCTCTGGCTGTACTGGGCATCCCCATTTCTTTTTCATCATGTTCTTTGTTGCATTAACCAGATTTTAAAAACTGCCCTCTCCCCTCCAAATAAACACAAAGGTTTATGCAACATACTGTGGCTAGGGGAGGAAAAAAGCTAATTCAAACATCTGCCAAGGCACTTATGTCCTGGAAAGCACAAACTTCACTGAACAAAATATTGGTGTCTACTAAATAGCTCTGTTGCTCATAGAAAAGTTGTTTCTGAAATACAGCTGAGCACAAAAGCCAACTTAAATACCCACTTCCAAATGTCTAATGTGGACTTTACTCCTTGCAGTGTCTTATTAAAAACAAATCCTAATACTAAGCCCTATTTTTGTAACAGCTGCTACCAGTAACTAGCTAATAAAAACAAGTGTAAAGTCCTACTTTGAGGCAGAACTTACCATTCTTCTGACAGGATCTTTGATGGTGCATGACAGAGGTTCAGTGTGAGTGATCAGCTTCCTCAGAAGCAAAGTTAATATTAACAGACTGCACACAGTAGTAAAAGCAAGCAAGATTTGAGGAACTGAGTCCAAATAAAATGAACGTGCCCATGTCAAGTAATTTAAACAGAAGATAATCAGTGCTACTGACCTGGCCCTCCCTTGTGCCTCGTCCAGGATTTACAGAAATGCTGATTTTTAGGAATTTAGAAATAACCACACAAGTTAAGGGCAATCCGTCTCTGCTTTATCTAGTCTGGAAATTCTTAACTTTCAGCAGGTTTATTAATTGATATTAATTGATAAAGCAGAGCAGCTTGCTAAACATGAGTCACCAGGAATAACAATTGTAGAAGGTGTTTCCAGGCCTACCAAAAATACATTGCCAAAGAGGAAAAAAAGATGAAAACCCCTCTAGACAAGGCCATAAAATCAATTTCACCTGATGACCTTATAGCTTCATCTATAAAGAAATAATTTCTTTGGGGGTAATTAATTTAAACCTATCTAAATAAATTACTCTTCACCAGAATAACTATGCCCATAAAGCAGGTTATAGAGCACTAATATTAACTCCTATCCTCACACATGAGCCAAACCATAAATAACATGTTCACATACATGAATTTCTAGTAAGAACAAAGTGACAAAACTAAAAAATCAACCCACTGCAATCTCAAACACAGGAACAGCTGGGGAATGAGATTTGCAGCTTTAAAATCAGCAACTACTTTTTGGAGTTTTATCTTATGTAGACAGCTGCACATCTGCACACATGTGGCTGACAGATTGAACACATTCTACATCATTCACGCCCCTGCCAGATTCCTACCAGGCTTTTCCTAAACAGCAACCAGAGTTACAAATGTAACAGGACAAGGGGGGAACGGCTTTAAGCAGGCACTGGGCAGATTTAGTGAGATCAGGAAGAAATCCTGCCCTGTGAGGGTGGGCAGGCCCTGGCACAGGGTGCCCAGAGCAGCTGTGGCTGCCCCTGGATCCCTGGCAGTGCCCAAGGCCAGGCTAGAAGGGGCTTGGAGCAGCCCGGGACAGTGGAAGGGGGTGGAAATTGATGATTTTTATGGTCCCTTTCCAGCCTCCACGAAAACAAATTAACCAGACTCCACGGAATTAACTAGACTCACTCCAGTGACTTCACGAAAACAAATTCTTTTTGATGCTGGGAATCAAAGGCACAGGAGCGGCACAAAGCATCCCCGTTTATTCTGAAAGGAGCCCGGTCCTTCTCCCCAGCGGGTCCCGACGCTCTCAGAGCCGCACTCCTGAGTCAGCACCAGTTGCACAGACCTGTGGCACCTGACAGCTCGGAAAAACAACCCTGACCTGGACCCAGCGCCGTGTGCTGTCAGAGGGGATACGTGATAGCCACCATCAGCAGAACCCCCTCCCTCCGCACCCCACGGAGCAACCTTCGGACCCCGCAGAGCGTCCCTGTCCCGCCACCCACTCGAAACCACCCAGAGCGACCCAAATCCTGCGGGAAAACCCCCGGGCAGCGCAGCCCCGCGATGCGGCAGCGCCTTCGCCCCTCCTTGCGGCACCCACAGCCCGCCCCAGCGGAGCCCGGGGCTGCGGCACCCGCGGCTCCCGCGCTNACATCCGGCTCGGGGTTCCGCCGCCGCCGACGTGTCACGGCGCGGCGCGCGATGACGTCACGGCGCCGTGCGCACGCCGGCGGCGTTGCTGTTCGGCGGCCCCTTGGAGAGAAGCGGGGGCGGGACTGGCCGCGGGTTCGAGTCCCGGCTGGGGCGGC
>VXBR01009084.1:353619-386087 GCA_013400215.1 Cisticola juncidis
TGCGGGTTCCAAGGTCACGGGTTCGAGTCCCGTTCGGGGCGCTTCGTCCCGGTGCCTCCCCTGTGCCGCCGCGGTCTCGCCCCTAGGCCGGGGAGAGGCGGAGCGCGGCCCGGTGCGGGTCCCGTGGAGGTCCCGGTCCCCTCGGTTGCCCGGTGCGGGTGCAGTGGCGCGGGCGGCCGCCAGGGCGGGACAGAGCTCCGCCGGTCCGGTGCTGAACATCGCGGGCTGGGGGAGCGGGGCGGGTCAGGGGCCCCCCAGGGCTGCTGGAACTGAGAAATCCCTGTTTATAGACACGAGAAATGAGATTCTGTCTCACAGAGCGAAGCTGTGACTCGCTGCGGAGCGAGATCCTGTCCTGCGCGTCCATAGGGACTTAATTAGGCAAGGCACATTAATTGGGGAAGGCTAAGGGTGCACGTGTCCAAAAGCATCAGAAACGAATGCCGGAATCCTTAAGGCTGAAAAAGCCTGCTAAGATTACCGAGCACCGGGTTCTCCGCTAAGCCTCGTCCCCAAGTGCCATATCCGCGTGTCCTTTTGAACACTCCGGGGATGATGATCCCAGCGCTGTTCCAGGGATGATGATTCCAGCGCTGTTCCAAGGCTTAACCACCCTTTCTGCGATGAAATTTTCCCAAATAGCCAACCTAAGCCTCCCCTGGCACAACTCGTGTCCCCTGGGAGCACAGCCTGAACCTCACCAGTGCCCATCCTGCTGCCAGGGAGGTGTGGACAGGGAGAAAGTGCCCATGGCAGAGGGTGGGATGAGATGATCTTGGAGGTCCCATCCAACACCAGTCTGTGGCTCCACAAAAACAGCTCTTTGGGAATTAAAAGCATGGAAACAGCACAAAAAAAAAAAAAAATCCCTCCTGAGCCTCCTTTTCTCCAGGCTGAGCCGCTCCTGGTGCTCCAGCCCCTTCATCCCTTCATGGCTCTGAGTTGAAGCTCTATTTTACACAAACACTAAGCTTTTTTGGGGGGGGTTAACCAGAAGAATGCCTGTCATTCACCAGCCTGATACTGTCACACCCCGCGTCCAACAACAAGCCTTGGAGAGGAAAACACAAGGAGCTAAACAAACATCTTAATCAAGGGTCATTATCGGTGCGAGAGCTGTTCCTGCACGCTTGATCATTAAAGCAGGGGAATATCCTCAAAGCCTGGCCAAGCAGGGGAAGCAGCACTTTGATGCTGGTGTGGGAACCAGAGGCAGCGCTGTGATTTTTAAGTGCCTTTCATCTCCCTCTTTTGTAGGAACATTCTTATAAACCAGCTTGTCAAATACAATTTCCCTGCGCAGGCATGAGTTGCAGATAAAGCCCTGGTTCTCCCTTGATATTTCCCTGAACAGGTGTAATCTGAGGAAACATGGTTTTAATTAGCCTGATTGGCTTTTTGTGTGCTAAATACCATCAATAGCTCAATTCTGTGTCTATAGTTAATATTTATGTTACATATTTAACCCCCATACACAGGCGTACACAATGCAAACACCAACAATGGGATCTCATTTTTGCTATTCTCCTGATAAATATGTGATTAAAAAGAATTGCCACATTTAAGCATTCAATCCCTTTTTAACCTGAAGTTTTCCAGCTGGTTTTCTGTACTCAACAGTGGTTTTGAGTGACCCTTTATAAATACCTTTCCCGATGAGGACAGTGTGTGTCCTTCTCTGCTGCTTCACAGAATGGTTTGGAAAGGACCTTAAAAATCATCAAATTCCCCCCCTTTCCACTGTCCCAGGCTTCTCCAAGCCACTTCCAACCTGGCCTTAGACACTGCCAAGGATGGGGCAGGCACAGCTTCTCTGTTCCTCAGCTCACCTGGGATACAACACAAACGATTCTGACTTTTTCTGGTAATTTCAGTCTTCAGGGTGCACACAACCAGAAACACAACCTTACCCCACAAGCTTGCTATGAAAAGGATCATTCTTTGAGTTTAGAACCATGGAAAAAAAAAAGGACAGTATCTCTATCCCTTACCAGTATTCTGCATCGTGTTGGCCAACTGGACAATCTGAGTTTTATTTATTTACTCATTCAGTTGCTGCGATTATTCAGGCTACCCCAGCCACATTAACCCCTGTGTGATTTGAGCAAGGTGAATTCGGCTCCTTTTGTACATTTTGTGAAATCAGGGGCTGATTTCAGCTGCAGCAGCAGCAGTTCCTCAGTCAGGGCTGCAGCAGCTGTGAGCAACTTTGTGAGCAAACACCAACAGCCCGGAGGGAGAAGCAATACAGAGTAGCAGTTTCTAAATGTCCCATCTAATTGAGCAGGAATAATGAAAACAAAGAGTGAAAAAAAAAGCAAAAAACCAAGCCCTCCAGCATGTAAACAAATAGTTCAGGTGCAGGGATTCCTCAGAGCACCAGCATACCTGCCGTGGCAATAGCCAGTGCTAATCTTGTTTTACGCCAACCCTCTCAAACCCTTCCCTCCCCTGGGATGTGATTTTTGTGCTTCTCAGACTTTTTCACCTGGAATGCTGAGACTGCCGTGCTTGCCATGATCCAGGGATGCAGATCCTCAGCATCTTCTGCTGCTGGGAAAGCTTGGAATTCAGCTCCCAAAAATCTTACCCACATGAGGTGAAGATGAGCTTGTGGTGGCTTGGGTGGAGTGGGAAGAAGCTTAAGTGTGAAAGGAGGATTTGAATCTGGGGCCATTTCTTCTGTTTCTCGTTTAATTGTGCCTTGATCCCAGCTGGATCTGTGACTCCACAATCATCTCATTTACCCACAAGTTGGTTGGTACCAGAGGCCTTTATAAATCAAAGTAATTTGGGGCTAAACACTTAAAACCTCCAGTTTTGCAGCCTTACTCCTCTTCTTACAAACATTAACTGACTTCTAGTTTGAACTACCTTGTGGACAATTAATTAGTATCTATCCATTTGCTTCTTTCCCTGGTATTTAGCCCCCTCTTTTCTCATCCTGCCCCTCTGACCATTCCTCATGGAAAATCCCATTCTTTGCAGCCCCTCTTGTTTGATAAGCCACATGTGTTGTCTCTTGCAATATCACATTATTTTCCATGTCCTCATAACCCCTTTTTTTTTCTTTTCATCTGTTCCAGGCCAAATTTCTGCCTTGCCCATGAGTGATTTGTTTTTTACAGTGGACCAGGCAGGAGAGGATCCTTTTAATGCCTCCTCACTTTGGGATGAGGCTCTGCCAGCCCCACTGGGCTGCTCCTGGGGATGGGAATGTGTGGGAGAAGCCTGGGCTGTGTGGGATCCACCTTGCAGGGGAAGAAGGGTTTGTTCTCCCTTAAAACACCCCTTTCCATGGAGTTTGATGCTCCCTTTCCTGGAATGTCACCTCCCTAGCCTCTGAAGGTGCTGTGGGTGGCACATGGAGTGCCACTGTCACAGCACCAGCAGCTGAGCACTTGCAGAGCAGGTGGTTGGTGGCCCTGGATCATTTTGGGGTTGGATACCAGCCCCTCTCCGTCCCCAGCCACCGAGTGGAAAATACCAGCATTCCAGGCTTATGTGATTTGGGAGGAGGTCAATGGCTCCACTATTTATATCCAGTTATTTGGGGACTTTGCAGCTGCATTTGCACTGCAGGGTCCCTGTGGGGTAGAGAAAGAATTAAATTAAATTAAATGACCTTAAAAATCTTGAGCAAAAAGGACAGCAAACATTTCTGGGTGGTGTTTGTGCCCACAGTGGCACAAGTAAAATTGTCCCTCTGGTGCTGCTGGTTTGTTTTTTTTTTTTTTTTTTTTGAAGATGCATGAGGGACATTTTTTACAATTTTTCCATGTTTCCCCTTTTAGATCTTGACCTGATGGTCTGAGGATATCACAGCACCCACTGCAAGTAAAGAGTTACCTGGGCAGAGCCCCTCCTGCCTCGCTCAGGTGTCTCAAGCCAGTGAAAAGAGAAATTTTCATTGTCCAAAGCTCTTCTCTGAGTTTTTACACAAGGAACAAGATGTTGAGGAAGTTCCAGCCCTCTGTGCAAGGAAAGACAGCAGGCGTCAAATCCAGAATTCAACTGACCCATAACAAAAACACCAAGTTCCAGTTTTAGTAAAATCTAGATGCCCAGAAGCATCATTTATTGCAAATCAGTTAACCAAAAAAAATACATCATTTTTGCAAACTACAACTTTGCATGGAGATAACTTTATTACAGAAGATATCTTTTCTTAAACTACACTCTAGTTTATAAAACATAGGAAGATTCAACACCACATGATGTTTTTATCACTCATATTAGGCGTGTCACAATAACAATGGTCTGAAATGTTAACTAAGATGAGTGCTCAGCAAGGCGCTGTGCCTTGAGAAATATCCATTTTATTTGGTGTTCTAATAGAAAGGAATGAGGAAAAGGAACCCTTTTCTTAGGTTTTCTTGATTAACTGCTATCTGCCTGTCCCACACACATTATCTAGGCTTAGGGTGTCTGCTTGCCTTTGCACCCAAGTGAGTGATATTCCAACACCTCTATAAGGTGATATATTTATGATATATTTAAGACTTGCTCATTTAGATTTTTGAAACAAAATCCACCTTTTCTTGAAAAAAAAAAACCAAAACAACAAACCAAACCCCCCCCCCCCGTATTTACAAACATTAAATCTGCCACAGGCTTATACTATATTTTTACATGATACACAGAAAGAGTGCACATCAATATAAAAAAAGATGCATCACTCCAGGCTAAGGTCACAGAACAAAATGTCAACGTTTCACAGCACAGCTCTGCTGGTCCCTCGCCCTCCAGTTTGGCCAGTCCAGCCTCCCACCAAAACCAGCAGCACATCCCACTGGGCACCCAGTGAGGGCTCTGCCAGAGGAGCTGGGGCCGGGTGGGCACTGGGGGTGGCAGAGTGAAAAAGCTTTGAAATCTCACTCAGGGTGGCTGCACTGCCAGACACACCTTCTCTTAAAAAAATAGGCAGGCCATCCTTAAAATAAGGATGTGGTTTACAAAGTTTATATTGGCATTTCTTTCTTAAAACAGTTACTCAAACACGAAAATGAAACAAAACAAAAAAAAATCAGTAAAGATATTCAAAGTAAAATGAAGTCTCCTTTGTGTATATACTCCATAGTTATGGGCTTGCTCTCTTGGAAGTTTGGCAAATATATTTCTTTTTGATGGGGGACAGTATTCATGTTTTGTAGGGTGGTTTTTTTTAGCTTAGAAACTGTTCTTACAGGTCTATAATCCTGATTATTTTTTTTTTTAGATCATAAAAATCATTTAAATATATATATTTTTATATATATAAAAACAAGAGAACAAAAATTTCTATTATCAAGGCAAATGTACAACTATATAATACTGAAATTTAAACAAAGATTCATGACTGGTACCATAAAATGTCCTCTTATATAAATGCAAAGGAAACATTTTAAAGTACATTTAAAAAATTTGTCCATACTTTTTTCCCCTTAAGAATTGGTATTTTTAGTCAGCTTTTCCTTCCCCTCTTCTTTCTCACCTCTCTTTCTGAGTTGAAAGAGAAAAAAATAAATTAATGGCATTTCAGAATCACAAATCGTTGCTTATAGCTTTACATAAACATTTCCTCTCAAATCAAACACATTGAACCCCCCCAAACAAAAGAGAACATCCTATAAAAACCTAATTTGTTGATTTCTCAAAACACAACTGGTGTCCCACATTGAGTTCTTAACAATAGAACATATAAATAAAAAGGCAGTGTTCTCATGTAAAATAAAAAGTACATAAATAAATACTAAAAAAAAAAAAAGGAATTAATTTGTCTTTTTCTTTTCTTTTTTTTCCTTTTTTATAAAAACATATTTAAAAAGGATCCTTTAATAAAAGCATCCGGAGTCCTTGTAAAAAAAAAAGATCTCCCTCGAGCTTCTGGCTCCCAATGAGAGTCTAAAACATTTTTTTTTGTATTTTTTTTTTACTTGAAGGCCTCGGGGATGTGTCCCATCTGCGACTGCATACTCGTGGGAGGGCTGGAGATGCCGTCGGACCAGTCGGACACGTTGGAGTGAGGAGAGGAGCTGGACCACTGATCCGGCGACTCCGGCGAGGGCGTGAGGAAGGGGTGGTCGGGCACCTGGAGCTGGTGGCTGGGGGTGTTGTCCAAGGGGGAGGAATAACTGTGCTGGGAAGGCGGCGTCAGGAACTGCGTGGTGGTCATGGGCTGTGCCAGCGAGGAGGGCAGGGAGGTGGGCAGCAGCTGGGAATCCTGCGGCAGGATGGTGTGCACGGCCATGGCGCCGCCGCTCACCGGCGGCAGCTCCGCCTGGCTCAGCTCCGTACCCAGGAAATTCTGGCCCATGTGGCCGCTCCCGTTGGAGCCGGGGTTGTGGTGCTGCTGCTGTGGTGGTGGCTGTGGTGGCTGCTGCTGCTGCTGCGGTGGCTGTGGCTGCTGCTGCGGTGGTGGCTGCAGGCTGGGCTGCTGGAGCTGCTGCTGCTGCTGCTGCTGCATCTGCTGGAGCTGCTGGCTCTGCATCAGGTGGGGCTGGGAGGCCAGGCGGGTGTTGGGCATGGCCTGGTAGCTCATCATCTGTGACAAGCTGGTGGTGGGCAGCCCGTTGTGCAGCGAGGTCATCATGCCGTGCTGCAGGTTTTGGGGCTGCTGGTGAGCCCCTGGCTGCAGGTTGCCTCTCAGGGGGTTGTACTGGCTCTGCACCATGCCGTTCTGCAGCCGGGTGAGCCAGTCACACTGCCCGTTCAGCCCGGCCCCGCTGCCCACCGAGAAGCTCATGGGGGCACTGCTCATGCCCGTGCTGGGGCTGGACACGGGCAGGTGGGACAGGCGTGGTGGCACCGAGTCGAAGCCCATCCTGCTGGAGCTGCCCATGGCCATATCCTGCTTGCCCGCCATGTTGAGGTGGTTGATGCTCAGGTGGGCATCGGGCATGCCTGGCAGGTGGTTCAGAGGCATGGAAGGGGACTGCTGGAATGGGGAGGTCATCAACGGGGGAGAGGCCACATCCGAGAGGTACCCATGAGGTGACTCCAGGGAGTCCACTGGAGACAACACCCCGGAGCTGTCGAGCAGACACCCCTTTCCATCCTGGGACTTTTTCCTGCGGGCTTTCAGGTCTTTGGCATCCTTGCCACCACAGCTCAGCCCCTTGGTGCTCGGCTTCCTGGCCTTCTTGCCCTGCACGGCGGGTTTGAGGTTGCCGATGTAGCTGCTGGGGGAGCAGAGCGGGGGGGACAGCGTGGGTGCCCCCAGGGGCCCGTTGTGCAGCGTGGGGCTCCGCACCAGGTTGTACTCGTCCAGCAGGCGCACGATGTCGTGGTGCATGCGCTCCTGCGCGATGTCCCGCGGCAGCCGGTCCATGTGGTCCGTGATGTCCCGGTTGGCAAAATGGTCCAGCAGGACCTTGGCGGTTTCGTAGCTCCCTTCCCTGGCTGCCAGGAACAGTGGGGTCTCCTCCTGGAAAGCCAGTAAAGGTTTGGTTAGGGTTGAGGTCACAGAGGTCACAGATTCTCCTGGGTGGCGGAGATGGTTTCCCATCATCTCTCCTCTGGGGAGGGTTTGGTCCCTCTTTTTCCTACCCTGCTGAGCCTTGTCCTTGTACTGGTATCAAACCAGGAACCCTATGAGTGACCCAGAACATGCTGGAGGTGGCCACAAAGACACTGCTCACCAGGCACTGCATGGCCCCTCAATATCACCCCTACAACCAAATCCCACAGTGCTCTTTTGAGCTAAATCCAACCTCATTCACAGCAGAACAATCAAATCAGAGTCTCAGTGCCAGACATTTGTATGTTAGCCAGAAATTACTCTTTAACAGACTCCCCAAATGGTTCTTGCCTTGCATATATCAGCCTAGGAGATCCTACCTTATTATTCTGCATGTCCTTATTGGCACCATTCTTCAGGAGGACCATTGCAGCTTCCACATTATTCACAGCAGCTGCCCAGTGCAGGGCTGACTTGCCTGGAGAGGAAAGCCACGAAATACAACACATATTAGAGAGTGCTGAGATCAACAGCAAGCAGTCCTTTTGTCCCACATCTGGGTGAACTGGTGTTTTAGCTGCCTCAGTACCTAAATCATCCACGGCATTGACGTCAGCGTGGCAGTTGATGAGGTCATCCAGCATCCCCTCCACAGCCAAGCGAGCAGCCAGGATCAGGGGAGTGGTCCCGTCGTGCATTCGGGCATCCAGGTCTGTTGCCCTGTTCCTAATCAGGATCTGCCACAAGAAGGGCCAAAGCAGAGGGAACACCAACATTAGGAGGGGCAGACAGAAGGCACTCCAGGTATCCAGGTCTCAGGACCTGCCATGCCCTTTCCAAAGGTCCAACTCTCCAGTTCTCCTAGTCCAGGGGAGCTGCCATGGGGTTGCTGCTTTGCTGTTCCCCGTGAAGTTACCATGAGGGTTTTTCCTAGCTGCCTGAGCATTCATATTAGAGGAGAAGACTCTACCTTCTTACGCTCTGTTAATGTAAACACCAGCTATGTTTATGGAACATAGCCATGGCTTTGCATTCCATGCTGGGACAAACAAGACTGTGTGACAGCCACCTTGACCTATGTGGTGGGGAGGTGGGAACTCCATCCTCCAATCCACAGGCTTTATAGCACCTGTATACAGGTGCCCTTTTTGTAAATAAAGGAGGCTTCCTGCCCTGATCTCGGTGGAACCCAGAACCTGTGTCCAAGTCTCTCTTTCCCTGGAAGCCCCGCGCGGTGATACCCGTGACAACAGCAGCTTCATTTTTGATGACTGCCACCCCACACTTTGCCCAAGTGATCAGACTCTTCACACAGCACCACTATTCCCCAAAAACCCCAAAACCCTTACCTGGAAGACGCCCTGTGCGTCGGCGGAGACGGCGGCGTGCAGCGGCGTCCGGCCCATGTTGTCCTGGATGTTGGCGTCGGCGCTGGCCTCCAGCAGGCGCTTGGCGGCGTCGNAAGACTGTGTGACAGCCACCTTGACCTATGTGGTGGGGAGGTGGGAACTCCATCCTCCAATCCACAGGCTTTATAGCACCTGTATACAGGTGCCCTTTTTGTAAATAAAGGAGGCTTCCTGCCCTGATCTCGGTGGAACCCAGAACCTGTGTCCAAGTCTCTCTTTCCCTGGAAGCCCCGCGCGGTGATACCCGTGACAACAGCAGCTTCATTTTTGATGACTGCCACCCCACACTTTGCCCAAGTGATCAGACTCTTCACACAGCACCACTATTCCCCAAAAACCCCAAAACCCTTACCTGGAAGACGCCCAGTGCGTCGGCGGAGACGGCGGCGTGCAGCGGCGTCCGGCCCATGTTGTCCTGGATGTTGGCGTCGGCGCTGGCCTCCAGCAGGCGCTTGGCGGCGTCGGAGCGCGAGTACCTGGCTGCCAGGTGCAGCGCGGTCTCGCCCGTGCGGTCAGTCTGGTTGTGCAGGCTGGCACCCTGGTAGATGAAGTCCGAGATGACGGCCGGAGCGTCGTCCTCCTCCTCGCTGTTGCCAGTCTCCAGCCCTCCCCCGCTGCACGAGGCGATCATGAGCGGGGTGAAGCCATCTGAAAGGTAAAAATAAAAAGGGTTTNCTTTTTCCTACCCTGCTGAGCCTTGTCCTTGTACTGGTATCAAACCAGGAACCCTATGAGTGACCCAGAACATGCTGGAGGTGGCCACAAAGACACTGCTCACCAGGCACTGCATGGCCCCTCAATATCACCCCTACAACCAAATCCCACAGTGCTCTTTTGAGCTAAATCCAACCTCATTCACAGCAGAACAATCAAATCAGAGTCTCAGTGCCAGACATTTGTATGTTAGCCAGAAATTACTCTTTAACAGACTCCCCAAATGGTTCTTGCCTTGCATATATCAGCCTAGGAGATCCTACCTTATTATTCTGCATGTCCTTATTGGCACCATTCTTCAGGAGGACCATTGCAGCTTCCACATTATTCACAGCAGCTGCCCAGTGCAGGGCTGACTTGCCTGGAGAGGAAAGCCACGAAATACAACACATATTAGAGAGTGCTGAGATCAACAGCAAGCAGTCCTTTTGTCCCACATCTGGGTGAACTGGTGTTTTAGCTGCCTCAGTACCTAAATCATCCACGGCATTGACGTCAGCGTGGCAGTTGATGAGGTCATCCAGCATCCCCTCCACAGCCAAGCGAGCAGCCAGGATCAGGGGAGTGGTCCCGTCGTGCATTCGGGCATCCAGGTCTGTTGCCCTGTTCCTAATCAGGATCTGCCACAAGAAGGGCCAAAGCAGAGGGAACACCAACATTAGGAGGGGCAGACAGAAGGCACTCCAGGTATCCAGGTCTCAGGACCTGCCATGCCCTTTCCAAAGGTCCAACTCTCCAGTTCTCCTAGTCCAGGGGAGCTGCCATGGGGTTGCTGCTTTGCTGTTCCCCGTGAAGTTACCATGAGGGTTTTTCCTAGCTGCCTGAGCATTCATATTAGAGGAGAAGACTCTACCTTCTTACGCTCTGTTAATGTAAACACCAGCTATGTTTATGGAACATAGCCATGGCTTTGCATTCCATGCTGGGACAAACAAGACTGTGTGACAGCCACCTTGACCTATGTGGTGGGGAGGTGGGAACTCCATCCTCCAATCCACAGGCTTTATAGCACCTGTATACAGGTGCCCTTTTTGTAAATAAAGGAGGCTTCCTGCCCTGATCTCGGTGGAACCCAGAACCTGTGTCCAAGTCTCTCTTTCCCTGGAAGCCCCGCGCGGTGATACCCGTGACAACAGCAGCTTCATTTTTGATGACTGCCACCCCACACTTTGCCCAAGTGATCAGACTCTTCACACAGCACCACTATTCCCCAAAAACCCCAAAACCCTTACCTGGAAGACGCCCTGTGCGTCGGCGGAGACGGCGGCGTGCAGCGGCGTCCGGCCCATGTTGTCCTGGATGTTGGCGTCGGCGCTGGCCTCCAGCAGGCGCTTGGCGGCGTCGGAGCGCGAGTACCTGGCTGCCAGGTGCAGCGCGGTCTCGCCCGTGCGGTCAGTCTGGTTGTGCAGGCTGGCACCCTGGTAGATGAAGTCCGAGATGACGGCCGGAGCGTCGTCCTCCTCCTCGCTGTTGCCAGTCTCCAGCCCTCCCCCGCTGCACGAGGCGATCATGAGCGGGGTGAAGCCATCTGAAAGGTAAAAATAAAAAGGGTTTTACCCTCTGTAATGCAGGGGGCTCTGCCTGTGATAGATGCTTGCTCTCCTGGGTGCACCGAGACTGAGTTCCTGACTAGCTCTGAACATCAAACACGAATATCCTTCCTCTGATATGGATCTGGAATTCCTCAGTGGTATCTCACTGCTCACTGCTTTCCCTATTTTATCTGCTCCACGTAAGGTGCAGTTTGTAAGGAAGGCTGCTCAAAGCAAATGGAGTATGGTAAATACTTTCATTATTTCAGAGGACAATTTCACAGACATGGGGAAGATCAAGTGTTTGTCAGAATCTAAAAAGCTATTAACCATTGCTAAAAACCTTAAAGGAAGACTGTGAAATGTACAGCTGGATGGGAGGAGAGGAATATAGAAGCAGTAGAGAGATAACCTGAGTGATTTAATAGGTACTTCTGTAATTTCCACCTCACTCACTGAATAAAAGAGCTCTCACGGAAAGCAAAATGAGACAGGGTCTCTCTCTAAATCACACAAAACAGCATCCCTGTGGTGCAGAGCTTGCAGCAGTGACAGGAAGGGCTGTGTGGCTGCTCCTCTGCGGGGCTGAGGGAGGGTTTGACACAACACTGCAGGAGTGCAGGGGGTGCTTACCCGGCCCTCTGACGTTGACATCCATGCAGTCAGCATCGATCTCCCCCTGCGGAGGCGTCGGGGCCATGGAGGAAATGCGCAGGTCAGCGGCGTCCAGGTGCTGCTGTGTCCACTGCCTGTGATCCGTCTGGTCATCCGTGTCCGGCAGCATCGCCTGCTCCTCAAACTGGGCAAACAGCAGGGAATCAGCTCCCAGAAACACCCCCAGGGCTGAGCTCCAGCCTGGGAAGCTCTGCAAGGCTCCAAGGTGTGTGTTTGTCACAGGCAGGTCTGCAAAGGAGCTGAGAGCAGCAAAGAGGGGCCCTGAGAGTCCCTCTGCTCCTTCCGTGACAAACCCAGGAGCAGCACAGGCAGGGAATGTGGTATAGGGCTTACCCTGAACTTCTTGGTGTCCAAGGTCTCCTCATCACCCCACTCATTCTGGTTGTCATCCATCAGTGTGCCATCCGAAGCATTTTTGAGGGGTCTTTAAAAATAAAACCACACAAAACATTATCTCCTCTGCAGGAACTGTTTGTGCCATGTACAGGCACAAACTGAAAGAAGAATCAACCGATTTCCAGGAAGTTCCCCTCATTTCATTTTTTACCCCCTGTATTTCATTTTTTACCAGGTGCAAAAAGATTACAGAGCACGAACCAGACAGAACACTGCTTTTTTCCCCATGCAGAACTTTAAGACCCCTGACTCTTCTCCTCCCTGCCACACCACTACGACACACTGGAGAACAAAACCCCGCCGGGCTCTCTCAGAAGAGCCCTGAGCAGCAGGGTTAGCAGGCAAATTACTCACTTCAGCCCAACAGAATCCTCCCCCAGGGGCTCCCGCCGCTTCTTCTTGCTGGACTCTGTCACTTTGAAGCCTTCTGGGAACCAGAGCTGCCCATGCTCCCTGCGGCGCTTGCGGGACACCAGCACTCCCAGCCCGATGAAGGCGAGCAGGACCAGCGCAGCCACCACCACGTACATAGGATACAGCTGGGAGTTCTTCGTGGGCTCCGCTGTTTCACCTACAAAACAGTGGGGCACACACAGATGCTGAGGCATTAAGCTGCATAGCAAACGAGGGACAGAGTGGAAATGAAGGAAAATTTGTTAATAGAGGCACCTAAGTCTGATCTAAATCAGCCAAACCCCCCCCCCTCAAAATAAGGTCATTTTATACGCTATTAATCAGAATTGCAAACTATCGGCAAATTCTCGGCTGCACAAGGCAGCCTGCACCAGGAGACAGCTTCACTTTTTTCTCCTTTAAGGAAAAGGATTAGCAAACTTCAAATCATTGCGCTTGCATTGAGCTGTTAAGACAAAAGGATTTAGGAGGGATTTTCAAGATACAAACTTCAACTCCTTGCATGTCACTGATTGATTGGAGCTGCTTGGGTTTTCTTTTTCTTTTCTTTTTTTAATAACTTTTAGAGTGATAATGATTTTGAAATAAAACCTGGAATAAGCAAAAATAATAAAGTGGGCTTGCAATTTTTTAACAGAAAAAACTTAAAGAAAAAAAACCCAAACATGTGAGGTTATTAAAACCAGACTGTGCTCAAATGCAACCAATTGACAGATAAGTAAGCTCGGGGAAGGCTGGAAAGTTTTGGCTGTCCCTCCTCCCCAGCTGACCAGCTGTACTTACTTTTGACAGCCTCTATTTTGTAGGGAATGTTCAGGTTGCCAAGGGAGGCCAAGGCTCCCAGGAATGCTGCCACATCAGTGGCACTCTGGAAGCACTGGGAAGATGACTGGATGCACTGGCGGTTATCAATTTCCAAATAAACGATGGATCTGTGAGAGAGAAGAGTCAATAAGGAACAGGGAGCCATGACCACACTGAGGACACGTCTCCCTTCCCTCTTTAACCCCCATCAGTGGGAATTAGAAGGTGGGGAACCATCTCCCTGCTCCCCTGTGGCCCAAAGCCTGCAGCTCACAGGCATGGTCTGTTGCATTTGCCTCAGTGAATGCTGCAAAATCCAGCTCTTTATCTACAGGAATGGAAAGGAGTCTCTGCTTCACAATGTTTTATAATTACCCAGACACTACAATATCTTAAATAATGCTGTTTGGGAGCCTTCAGATCATCTCACATCAGTTTTGCTGCTCTAACCCCTTTGCTTTCAGGGGTTTTTGACTGAGTCCATGGAGAGGGAGCAGGTTAGATGTGCATGTTTACACCAAAGATCTCCAAACACAGATTGCAGTAATTGAGTTTTACAACAAAGCTCTAGAAAGCATTTCCCAGGGAGAAAATGAGGCTTAACTTAATGACTTCCTGAAGTCAGACAGTCGGTCAGGCCAACCTCTGCTTCCAGGTCCCACCCAGCCCAGCCCCGGCTCCCAACAATGCACAGGACTCCTTCAATCGTGAGAGTCAGAACAGCATTGTACCAGGGATTCCTGAATGATCACTCCATTTTCCCACATGAGAGCAGAATCCGGTTTCTGTTCACACAGAAAGCAGCATCTAAATACAATTATCTGGCCTACATCCTTCCCTTCCTAGCGTGTTACTATTACCAACACAGAAAACACTCTGAGTGCTGCTGGGAGAAAATGGAACCCTCTTACCCTCTGATGTCCATCTGGTCCAGCTCCCTCTTCTGCCTCCTGCCAGCCCTGGAGTAGAGGCTGCTCTTCACCTTGTTGATGACAGCACTGGACATATCTGACCAGTCCTCTGTGGACCTCTTGATGTAATGTTTTTTCAGCTCCTCCTCATTGCCGTAATATGGGAAAATCATGTACTCCCCCTTGGGGTTCTTCTTGAAGACCACATTGGTGTGCAGCACGTGGCTCAGCTCCCGCAGGAAGTTGAAGGAGTTGTTCTTCAGGTTCTCGGGGGTGATGAGGACCACCACCACCAGTGTGCCATCTGCCAGCTTCTCTGGCATGTTGTTTGCACAGTCCAGACCGTCCCACTCGCACTCAAAGTTGTTGCAGCCCTGGTCACAGTGGCCATCTGAGAAGTGATCTTTGCAGTACTGGTCGTACAGAGGGCTGGGTGGAGGGAGAAGCAAGGAGAAGGGAGAGTTAGACCAAATACAGCAGATAACACCTATGAGCTGAGAAAAGCAGCGGTGGTCTCTCTTTTGTATAAATATTCTTCACCCTGAGAGACACCAAACCAGTTTACATGGAAAGCAGATGTTTCATGCAGCACTGTGAAGCATTTGCTGCTGCAGGTGAGAGAGAGCAGCTGTTAAATCATAAAAGAAAAAGGGACAAATTAATGTGACTCAGAGAAGGCAAGGGCTCACAGAGTAGTTACTAAGACCACAGTTGGTCCAGGAATCTGGGACTAAGTTCCTGCTGTTGCCAAAGACAATGTTTGGGAAATGCTTGGATGTTAACATCATCATGTTTCCTGGCTGCTCTTCCATCTGGGGTCTCCCTGCCTTCAAACTGACTGTGTTTCTGCTGTGAGCTGGAGAATTCACTTCTGTGAAGCGATACAAGCAAAGACAGGGAAGCCATCTGCAGTGAGTCAAACCCAGACAGCTTCCAAGTGGATGTAAACTCAGAAGGACCACAGGGAGATGTGATTGCTTGAGTTGCAGCCCCACAGGCAGCAGAACAGAGAGTTGGGAGTGAACAGCAGGCCTGAGTCTAGGAGTTTTACCAGCTACAACCAGAAGAACCAGAGGATCACCACTCACAGGCTTTAAAACAAGAAAGTTTTCAAGAAGCCACTTACTTGCATTGCCCCTCGTATTTCTGGCAGTCGAACCCATCGTAGAGGCAGCCAGCATTATTGCACTGAGAGTCACACTTGCCATCATTGAAATACTTCCAGCACTGCAGAGACTGGGAGCAGTTCTTCCAGGGGTCGTTGAAGTTGAGGGAGCAGTCGCCGCCGTCCCAGCCGCAGGCGTGGTTGTTGCATTTCCCGTCGCAGATCTTGTTGCCGGCGTAGCCCGCGCACACGGCGATCTCGCACTTCTCCTCGATTTTGGGGGGGATGATGTCCTGCCCGATGCCGCCCTGGAAGTCGAAGTCCAGGATGTGGCAGTTGAGGCCGTTGAAGTTGGCGGGGCAGTTGCAGCGGTAGTCGCCGAAGGGGGAGGTGGCACCGGAGAACTCGCAGGTGCCCCCGTTGTAGCAGGGGTTGGAGGTGCAGGGGCTGCTGGCCGGGTACTGGCACTCGGGGCCCGTGAAGGCCGGCGTGCACATGCACTTGGAGCTCTTGTGGATGGAGATGCAGGTGCCTCCGTTCAGGCAGTGCAGGTTCCCGCAGGTGCGGGAGTCGTTCTCGCAGGTGGCACCCACGAATCCCTGGGGAAGGCACAGCAAGGAGGGAGTCAGAAACACTGATGCTTGTCCTACATATGTGTGTTCTGGGAAACTAAAGCTCGCCCTCTAAAACTGGTGATGGGCAAGAATTATCTTGAATGTGAAGCTCGTTAGAGCATCCCCTCAAAGGGAAGGGAGCTCTTCTCCACAGCTGCCTGTCCCACTTTGTGTGGTGGAAATAATAACCTGTTCTACCTTCAGGCCTGAGTCCTTTTCTCTCTAACTCTATTCCACCATCCTTGCAAGAGTGGAGAGTGCACATTTAGGGATGCACCCACAGCAGTTAAGTCCATGAGTGCACATTTGTGGATGCACCCACAGCAAAGCATCCTCCTATCCATGCCTATCCCAGCTGGAGAAGCCTCAGGGGCTACACTGGCTTCTTGACCACTCCTCACACCCACACAACAAGATGGAGCTGGAGAGGAGCAGGCACCTACCGGGGGGCACTTGCAGATGAAGCCACGGCCCGTGTTGCTGGCAACAGCACAGGTTCCCCCATTCCTGCAGGGTTTGCCTTTGCAGCCGTCCACCACGGTGTCACAGCGGCGGCCTGCGAGGGAGAGGAGTGTGTGAGGAGCAGAGGAAGGTGTGCAGGGGTGGCCAGAGGGGCTGGGGCTGCAGGCTGGGCCCTGGGAGCAGCAGAGGAAGGTGTGCAGGGATGCCTGGGGCTGCACGCTGGGCCCTGGGAGCAGCAGAGGAAGGTGTGCAGGGATGCCTGGGGCTGCAGGCTGGGCCCTGGGAGCAGCAGAGGAAGGTGTGCAGGGATGCCNTCTGGGAGCAGCAGGGACTCCCAGCAGCAGTGCTCACCTGCATAGCCAGGTCTGCACTCGCATTTGTAGTCGTTGACCCGCTGCACGCAGTTCTGGGTGCCGCGGGCGTCGCAGGGGTTGGACAGGCACTCGTTGACATCTCCCTCGCAGCGCTCCCCTACAAAGCCAGGGGGGCAGATGCAGCTGTAGCCACCTACC
Source organism: Cisticola juncidis (assembly GCA_013400215.1). Lineage (NCBI taxonomy): Eukaryota > Metazoa > Chordata > Aves > Passeriformes > Cisticolidae > Cisticola > Cisticola juncidis. The sequence continues at coordinate 370,606 of VXBR01009084.1, forward strand.
CGATCCTTGCACTTGCCATTGTTAAAGCACTTGGGCCCCAGGGTGACAGGATCAAAGAAAGGGCTGCAGTCATCCACATTGATCTCACAGTGCACCCCTAGAGAGAGGGGGGAACAACCCACACAGCTCATCAAACACTATCGGGGGGCCTGCTGCTCCCCTGTGTGAACCTTCCCTGTCAAGGGGCTCAGCCTGGCCACGTTAGTGGCAGCCTGAGCCACCTCTCGGGCGGGAGGGACACGGCACCACGTGGCCAAGGACACATGGCCTTGATGGATAAGCCCACAAGCAAACACAAACCTCGCCCGCTGCGTTTGCTGCTGCCAGCCCGAGCAGCTAATGAGCAGAATCCAAGGATATCTGCACTCAGCCCACTAATGCCCCAGCCTGGGGAATTAATTTACCTTGAGTTCCTCTGGGGCAGGAGCATTTGTAGGTATTGATGAGATCGATGCAGGTTCCTCCATTCTGGCACGGGTGGGACAAGCACTCATTGATCTCCTCTGAGCAGTTAACTCCATGATAACCAGCCACACACTGCAAGGAGGAAAGAGGGGAACTATCACAGAGGTTCCTTCCATTCCCACATGGCTCTAGGAGCACAGCCAGCACCCCAGGCTGCAACTTGGTAAAGGGGCATCATGCAAGAGCACTAGAAAGGCAGTAACTGAGGTTTTTTCCCTGAGAATTCCTGCCCCCCAGGCACCCACCTCGCAGGAGTAGCCTCCCAGGTAGTCCGTGCAGGTGGCTCCGTTCTGGCAGGGGTTGGGGGAGCATTCATCCACCTGCTCCTCGCAATAGCTGCCGGTGTAGCCGGCTTGGCAGCGGCAGAAATGAGTGTTGCCAGTGTCAACACAGAGCCCTGAGTTCCTGCAGAGGTGTGCTACATCGATACCTGTCAGGGAGAGCACAGTGAGATACAGGGACCCTGGTGACACCCACACCCTGCAGGGCCATGTCCTGCCCACCACACATCCCACAGGGAATCACAGCCTTGGGGGTGCATTGCTAGAGCAATCCTCAAAATCACTCTGTGACAAAGATCCCCACCAAGAGAACTGACCACATCCTCAGTACCTGGCACGGGGGACACCTGGGGACCCCAGCCTGGCCCTGTACACATGACAGGGGTCTTACCTTGCTGCTTAGCAGCCACTTCACAGGACACACTGGGGACGTCACAGTAGAGCCCTGTCCAGCCGCTGTTGCACTCGCAGTGGTACAGGTTGCTGGTCTGCCAGCACTTGCCTCCGTTTTTGCAGGGCGAGGAGTCACACCAGCGCACCAGGTTCTGGGGGAGCAGAGCACAGGGTGAGGACCCAGCAGGGCTCCTGCAGTGACCCCAGGACCCCCCAGCAGCGCCCACCCAAGCTTGCTGTACCTGGCAGTTGAGGCCAGTGTACCCCTGGGCACAGGTGCACTTGTAGGTGCCGTAGCTGTCCTGGCACGTGCCCCCGTTCAGGCACGGCTTGGAGTCACACTCGTTGATGTTGTGCTCGCAGTAGCTGCCCGTGAAGCCGGGCAGGCAGACGCAGGTGAAGGTGTTGATGCCATCCACACATGTCCCACCGTTGAAGCAGGAGCTGGGGACACAGACATGGCACCCCCAGTGAGCCACCGCCACTCGTGCCCCTCACCAAAGCCCCCACACACCAACCCAGGGCTCTGGGGAGGCACAGGGACCTCGGCCCCTGTCCCAGCTGTACCTCTCTGTGCAGTCAGGGGTGTTGTTCTCGCAGTGGATGCCGCTGAAGCCGGAGGGGCAGGTGCAGGTGTAGCTGTTGACGCAGTCGGTGCAGTTGGCCCCGTTCTTGCAGGGGTTGCTGGCGCACTCATTGATGTCCTCCTCACACTTGGGCCCACGGAAACCAGCCAGGCACTCGCAGAAGAAGGTGCCAATGCCATCGGAGCAGGAGCCACCGTTGTGGCATGGATCTGGTGAGGAGGAACGTGTATGTGAAGGTGTGATGGGTCCAGCCCCGGAGCTGCCCCACAGCACTGTCCTCATACACATTCCCTGGCCACATGGAGGAATGGGACTGAGCCCATGGACTGGGCAGAAGCCAGACCAACCCCACCAGGAGACTGGGCACAAGGAGAACCCATGGCACACACTGTCCCCCAGCCTCCTCCCTCCTGCTCCCATCTTGGACTGACACAGCTCGACAGGGACATGAGTGAGGTGGCTCTAAAACCAAGCAGGGCTCGCAGCACAGCCCAGGCCACTGGCAGCCAGGGCTGGTCCATGCATGGGGAGGAGAGTGGCAGCCCCAGGAAGGGAGATGAGGCTCAGGGCTGGGCTGGCGGCAGCCTGGGGCAGCCCCTGCTCTTACTGGGCTTGCAGTCGTCGATGTCGGTGTCGCAGTTGCGGCCGGAGAAGCCGGTCCGGCAGGCGCAGCGGTAGCTCCCGTTGGTGTTCTGGCACGTGGCCCCATTCCTGCAGGGGCTCTTCACACACTCATTGATGTCAATCTCACAGGTCTGACCTGTGGACAGAGCAGGACAGGGATTGTGTGGGCTGGAGGTGCTGGTGAAAGCCCCAGGGTGACAATGACATCTTGGGCACTGCTCACACCAGGGCAGAAGCCAAAGGAAGCCATGGTTGTGTCCCATCCACCCAGCTGAGCCATGGGACAGGTCAGGAATGGCTCCTTCCCCTGTGCCTTTCCCTCCCTGAGGGGAGTGGGGGGTTCTGACCCTCAAAAAGGACCATGCCCATACCTTGCCAGCCAGGGGGGCAACTGCAGGAGAAGCTCTTGTAGTCCTCCGACTCCTGGCACTCGCCGCCGTTCTTGCAGGGGCTGCCAGCACAGGGGGCCAGCACGTCCTCACAGGTGGCTCCTGCACAGGCACAAGCACCTGCTGACACCCTCCAAAATGACAGGTGGCCCAAGACCCTGCTCTCCCTGTCCCCTGCCCTGGACTGCTGCCAGTCTGGGGAACGCTCTGGACTTCCCCAGCACCCCAGGGCAGCCCAGCTGGAGCTGTCTCCTCCATTCTGGGTCACCCATGACCCTGAACCCCCACAAACTTTTGAGCCCTATCTGGGCTGCATGAAAGCACTGCACACTTCCTTTGGCAGGGAAGTGCTGCTCGGGGTGTCTTTTCCCCCTTGCACTCCCTCCCCCCTTCCCTCTCCGCTGCTTTTCCTGTTTACGTCCAGCCAAGGGACACGTTCCCTCCGAACCCTTATCTTCCCTGTCAGCCAATATCTCCTGAACTGGCCTTTGCTATTTTCCAGAGCCTTCCCCTCCCTGCCTGCCCAGTCCCAGTTTCCCCCAGGGGTTTCTATGGCCACTGGCGAGGGCAGGAAACAGCTCATGGCTTCCTGCAATTGTGCAGGGCCGCGCCAGCGGAAGCGCGGGCCCGGCAAACAGGAATTGGCTCAGCAGAATCCCCCGGCCCCTCGGCCTCGGATCGCCTCCCCCAGCCCGGGCATCACGGCTGGGGAGCAGCAGGGTGTGAGTGGAGCAGCCCCTGGGTGCTGCTGCCCCTGAGCCACCGCCCCGGTGCCCTCCAGGACGAGGAGGAAGAGGAGGAAGGGAGGAAGCTGTGGCTGGCAGCCTCTCAAAGCTCCTGCAAGTTTCCTCCAGCTGTGCCGTGGAGAGGTGGAGCCGTGGCTGTGGGCAGCCCCTCGGCAGGGCAGGATGAGAGAAGCCTTCAGTGCCAGCCCAGTGCATGTGCTGGGACCAGTTTGGTGTCACACACGAAGCAGAAAAACTCCACAGAGCCGTGGTGGGACACAGGGTGCTCCCCTCACCTGTGTAGGGCAGGAGGCAGTTGCAGGTGTAGCCAGCAACGTCATCAATGCACGTGCCCTGGTTCAGGCAGGGATTGGAAGCACATTCGTTGATATTGGTCTGGCAGTTGGGGCCTGTGTTAAGAAAAATAGATAGAAGTGGCTGTGATGGAGTCTGGGAATACACAAGACAGAGAGTCAAACAGATCTGATTAGCATAGCTAGTTTGATAACTAAGATGTCTCTCATCAATGGCCAATAATGGAGGTGTGCTGGTGGCAGGGGGCTGAGGGTACAGTGGGGACACGGTGACAATGACAACAGCACACCCATTGCCCTGGGAAAGCCTCCTGTGCTCAGCTCCAGCCCTGAACTCTGCTGAAGGTCTCCAGGATGGCTGCACTGCCACCAGCCACACCTGGGGCTCCACTGTCCCCAGAATGAAGCCTCCAGCCCACCCAGCATCACGAGAACACCCACAGCTCCCACGCAGGCTTCGGTGTGGGGATAACATGGCAGCACCCCTGGCTGCACCCTTAGAATAATGGAATCACAGACTTAATGCTGGAAAAGCCCTCAAAGATCATCAAGTCCAACCATTAACCCAGAATCACCACGTTCCACATCCACATTCCTTTTGAACACTTCCAGTCATGGTGACTCCACCAGTTCCCTGGGCAGCCTGCTCCAGTCCCTGACCACCATTCCCAGGAAGAAATTTTTCAGAATATCCACTCTAAACCCCCTCTTACCGCTGAAGCCCTCCCTGCAGGTGCAGATGTAGCCACTGGTCATGTCCTTGCAGGTACCACCGTTCATGCAGGGGTTGGATTCACACTCGTTGTTGTTAATGTCACAGTTTGTCCCGCTCCAGCCAGGGTCACAGTCACACTTGTAGCTTTGGGGAAAAATTGGGGCATAAAGAGCTGCTCCATCCTGGCCCTCTGGGCTGCACCAGCCACCATTTATCCAGCAAATCCTATCCCCTCAGGGAAATATCCATGGCACTGGCACAGAGCACGGACAAGCACCAAACTCAAGGGACAGATACTCTCCCTCCTCTAACCCTGACCTTGTTGGGGACCCTTTGGTCCCTGCAGCCCCCCTGCACCCTCCAGCCTACCCATTCAATCCATCGTGGCATTTCCCATGGATGCAGGGGTTGCTGTTGCACTCATTCACTTCAGACAGGCACTTGGGGTCGTGGAAGCCCTCGGGGCACAGGCAGGTGAAGCCGTTGATGCCATCCTTGCACGTGCCCCCGTTGTGGCAGGGGTTGCTGGCACACTCGTCGATGTTGATGTTGCACATGCGCCCTGGGAAAGGGGGAGCAAGGCACAGTCACCCCACAAGCACAGTGTGGGGAGTGCACCCAGCAGGCTGTGCCCCCTCCAGCCGCCCAGGGATGCCTGCTGGAGGCTGGGATCCCAGGACACACGCATGCTGCCTGCAGAGGGGTGGGCTGCCCTGCAGGCAGGGTGATTTGACACCCTGCATCGCCTGCCTGCCTTCATTAAACGTGACTGGGAAGAGGCCGTGCCCTGCGCTGCTTTGGCCCAGGAGGGAAGGCTGAAGGGAGGAGGTTTCAGCCTGTAACCCTACCTGCCATGGCTGACAAAGCCAGGCTTTATTTCAGCTCCAGGCAGGCCCAGGGACAAGGGGCCGTGCGAGCGGGGAGCGGTGGGGGCTGCTCCCATCAAAGCCCTCCACCATTTCCAGCAGCCATCAAACAAACCAGTTGGACAAGGCAGCAACCTGATACCCATGGGAGTGGGCTCAGCAGGAGTCGGATTCGCAGCACCAGACACCCCTTTGATTTCGGACTGAGCCGGGGTCATCCTCCTGAACAAGCAGGAGCGCTGGAGGGTGTAAAACCTCCTACAGGCGGGATGGCTGCATCCCCCCTCCTTATATTGCACCCTTGTCCTGGTTTTGTGAGGCACCAGCAGCTGCAGGTCCCCAGGGTGTGAGGCCCTGCTCTCACCTGTGTACCCCGGCTCGCAGGTGCACTCGTAGCCATTGATCTTGTCGATGCACTTGCCGTAGTCGCAGGGGTTGCTGGCACAATCATCCAGGTTGATCTCGCAGTTGGGGCCTGGGGAGGACAGGGAGGTTGTTAGGGGGTCCCCAAGAGGAGAGGGGTGTCATTAGGAGATCCCCAGCCCCGTCAAAGCAGTAAAACAAAGCCCGCTGGCACCAACTGCCACCACCACCCCACAACAAAGCATCTCCGCCGTGGGCAGCTCCCGGCTGGGGCGCGGTTCCTGCCACAGCTGGGCACCAAACTGGGAGAACTCGTCCTCACCTAGGATGCCCCAGACTGGGGCGGCTGCTGGTGGTGGCCCAGGGCCAACCTGCCCCAGGATGAGGATGGGAGCAGGACGCTGCACCAGCACTGCAGACCCATGTGGAGCCCCAGGGTTCCCTCCTGCTCACCCGTGGTCCCTTTGAGGCAGATGCAGTTGTAGGCATTGTTCCTGTCCTGGCAGGTCCCCCCATTTTTGCAGGGCTGGCTCTGGCACTCATTGATGTTGATGTCGCAGCGGTGGCCCGTGTAGCCGGGCTGGCACAGGCAGGTGAAGGAGGCAATGCTGTCCTTGCAGGTCCCATAGTGGCACGGGTCAGGGTCACACTCATCAATATCGATCTCGCAGTGAGCGCCCGTGAACCCTGTCACCAGAGGAGAGACACAAGGTGAGGATGGGGGACATGGGGCAGGGATGGGGGACACGGGGCAGGGATGGGGGACACTCCTTCCCACCCTGTCCAGGTGTGAGGCAGCGCACTGGGATGGCTTTACCCACCCCACCCTGAGCTCTGGGACAACCAGGAGCAGGGTGCAGGCAGGAGCAGGGTGCAGGCAGGGAGCACCTCGATGTGCTGGCAGTGGGGCTGCTCAGACCCCAGCCCGGGGGGTTTGTCCCGGGGGGCACAATGACCTGCATTAAAGCAGCCCTGGCCGTGGAGCGGGGCCCCGCGCTCGTCCCGGAGCTCACGGGGGGGCCACAAGCACCCCCCAATAATAACCCCCCCGGCAGCTCCTATTCTCCTGGCCCGCTCCCTCCCCGCCGGGTTTGGGGGTGGAGAGCCGAGGACAAAGTACAGCTTTGACTAGACCCCGCCAAGCCCACATAGCAGCTTTTCATCGGGGCTTGGCATTAGCAAGACACTAATTAGAGGCCATTCAGCTGGAAGATTTCTGGCGGGAGCTGCTCCACAAAAGAGCCACTGTTTGCCACCAGGGCTCAAGTCATCATTTTGTGCAACTGCTCCTTGGGTTTCGGTCGGCGAGCCCCCACGGCCCTGCACCTTGCATCCCCATAGAGGCAGCTTTATTCCTTCCTTCCTGCCTTCCCCCTCGCCCGGCGGGCGGGAGCACGGTGGGACGGCTGCTGCGGGGCCACACCTATGGAGCACCAGGCCCCACACACCTGGCTCCAGGGCCAGCAGGCTCCAGAGCTGGACTTGTTCTGACAACACCAGGAAAAGGGACATCGTGCCCCATGGGAGTCACATCAGCAGGGACTGACCCCACTGATGGATGGCTCAGGGACACCTGTCACAGCAGGTACTTGGAGAGGTGGGCACTAAATGATTTCTCAATGTGGTTTTATGGCACAGCACGGGGCAGGACCCCCGCAGCCCCCCAGGATCCCCTCACCTTCAGTGCACTCGCAGCTGTAGGTGTTGGGGCCATCCACGCACTTGGCGCCGTTCTTGCAGGGGGTGCTGGCGCACTCATCGATGTCAAACTGGCACAGGTGCCCGTTGAAGCCTGGAAAGGAGGGAGAAGTCACATCCCTGAGCACAGCCAGACCCGCCAGGCTCCCCTCCCTGCCNCCCGCCGGCCCCCCGCATCCCGGCCGGGTTTCCATGGGGACGGCTGCTGGGGGCCCTGAATGCGGGGCTGCGACCCACCATTGAGAGCATCTTATTTACATCTCTAGAGGAGCAAAGTCTCTGAACTTCAAAACCTCCTTTCACAGATTAACCGTCTCCCCATTCTCTGCTCCACCCTGTGACTTTGACACCGCATTCAAAGCCGCTAGTGCGGCCCCCCCCAGCCCCCAGCCCTCCTTCCCAAAGAGGGGCCTTTTCAAGTGCAAAGCCGTGGGGTTTAATCCTCCTTCCCCTCTCCCATGGGCCAGAGCTGCAGCAGCATTGCCTGCACCGGGCTCAGCCCCTCATGGCAATTGGAGAAGCCCCCTCCAAAGCACCAAGAAGTGCTCACTACACTCTCCCCATTCTGGAGGGCAATGAAACTTAAGGAGCCCATTCTTGGCTCGAGCTGGGGATGCATCCTGGCTTTGTTTCCACCACAGGGGCAGTGGGAGGGGTGCCACGTACCAGTGGGGCACTCGCAGTGGAACTCATTGATCTTGTCCAGGCAGTTGCCGTTGTGCAGGCAGGGGCTGCTGGCGCACTCGTCCGTGTTGATCTCACAATAAACCCCCTCGTACCCTGCAGAGAGAGCCCACACTGTCAGCACCGTGCCACAGGGCTGGCACAACCCCACAACAGGTGGGTTACACACCTGGTCCCCCCATCTTTAAAAGGCAGCTGAGGAGCTGTTGATCCAAGGAGAAACCTGTGCATCAAAGCCCACATAGTGGGATTTGATGCACAGGTTTCTCCTTGGATCAACAGGTTTTGGCTCAACACAAGACAGCAAGGTTGGCAAGAGGAGGAGTTTGGTGTAGGGCTGATGATGCCCAAATCTCACTTCTTGTCCCCCCACCACACATCCTTTAGTGAGCTCTTTCTTCCCAGTGTTGTCCCCAGGCACAGAGGAGCTGTTGACCCAACCCTGCTGAAGCTCAGGGGCATTTAGAGCCCTCTCACTGCCCACCCCCAGCACTGAGGCTGAGCCCACAGGGCTGCCCACGCACCGGGCATGCAGATGCACTGGAACTCCCCGATCTGGTCCAGGCAGGTGGCATCATTCTGGCAGGGGTTGGAGAGGCACTCATTGACATCAATCTCACAGCGAGGGCCTGAGTAGCCCTGCAGACACTGGCACTGGAAGGACCCTTGGGTGTTGATGCACTTCCCCGCGTGCTCACATGGGTTGGCTCCTGTGAAACACAAGCACAGCCCTTAGAACTCGCTCCTGGCTGTGCCAGAGCCCTCCCCAGCCGTGCTGCTGTCACCCTGTGAGCTCACCCAGCGAGCACTCATCCACATCCTGGTTGCAGGCTGGCCCCATGTACCCCGAAGGACATGTGCAGATGGCTTTGCCATTGACAGGGTTGGTGTCACAGTTGGAGCCCTCATTGCAGGGGTTGCTGATGCAGGCGTCATCCAGGTGGCACAGCAAACCTGGGCAGCAAAAGGCAGGTTTGGACATCAAGGATGCAGCAAGGAGCCAGCAGGGGCCGTGCAGGGCAGGGGACAAGGTGTGACAGGGCCTCACCTGTGCGGCCGTGGGGACACTCGCAGTAGAAGGAGGCCACCCTGTCGTGGCAGGTGGCCCCGTGGAAGCAGGCGGCCATGGCACAGTCATCGATGTTCTCGCTGCAGTCCTCGCCCGTCCAGCCATTGACACAGACACAGTTGTAGCCCCCGTGGTTGTTGTGGCAGGTGCCACCGTTCTGGCAGGCGTTGGGCATCAGCTGGCACTCGTCCACGTCCTCAGTGCAGTACTGACCTGCCAGGGGACAGGGCACCTGCATGAAGCTGGCACTGACCACCTCTGGTGTGCAGCAGGACAGCTCTGCCCACGCTGTGCAGGACCTCATGTCCTCCCAGCCCTGTGCCACCCTCATTCCCGGCACTACCTGTCCACTCAGGTGGGCACTGGCAGTTGTAGGTGTTGACGCCGTCCACGCAGGTGCCCCCATTCTTGCAGTTGTTGCCTGGACAGTCGTTGATGTTCTCCTCACAGTTCTGACCAGTGAACCCTGCACAGAGGAGACACCAGCTGTGATGCCAGCCCACCCACCAGCTGTGTCACCACCCTGCTGCCACCCCCCACTGCCAGCAGGCTGTTGATTATCAGGTGCTGAGCGTGTGCCAGGTGCCTTTGAAGCACCTGCCTGGTTTCATCTTCATCCCCATTCCGCTTCTGCTGGGCCTGGCAGGCAGCAGCAGCCTCCCCTGCACAGGGCAGGGTGTCCCTGCTGCCAGAGCCTCCAGCTCTGGAGATGCTTGCCCCGAGCACTGGAGGATCTGACTCCACACAACCCAGAACGAAGCAGGGCTGCTCCCACAAAGGCTTGTGGCACCCAGTGCTGAATCACCAGCGTTTAATTTCACTTGTAAAGAGCCTCAGCTGCAGTGCTTGCCCCTGAGGGGCATCCAACTCCCTGCCAGGGCGAGCCACCGTCCCACACAGTGCTGGGCTCATCCCAACCCACCTCCTGCTTGGGTTTGTTATCACCTCCACCAGCGTGGAAACCCTGCCACCCCCAGCCCCTCTGGCAGGAGCACAGCAGCCAGGCCCTTCTCAGGACATCTCCCAAGCCACTCTGACTGACATTTGTGCTAAAGCTGCATTTACTGTATCACCCTCAAAGCTCTTGACCCAACTGCTTGAGGTTTGGGATGGCACTGCCAGCCCACAGAGCCAATGTCCATCTGCAGCTGCCTCAAACTGCCCAGGGCATTCTGCAGGTCCAGACCAGGCTGCTCCTCACCCAGGCACCAAAAAATGTCAACCTCCACAGGTAAGGACCAGGTGTCCAGACTCATCTTCTGTGGGATCCCAGATTCTGGCCCAGCTGGGAGCTTTCCCCTCTCCACATTTTCCTCTCCCCAGCCCCATCACAGGGGAGCAGCCACAGCTTTTTAGGATTGCTGGTAGGAGTCCAGAGCAGACAACATGGTCTGCACCTCATTTTCAACCAGTGGGGCTGAGCCTGAGCAGCAATAATTCACAATGTCCTAGATACCAGGATTAACTCATTTTGAACCATCCAAATGAGTAATTAGTACGGCAATTACTTTAAACTCAGGGTTACGTTCTGCAGCGATGGCACGATAAAAGAGCCAAGATTAGTTTAACTTGAAGAAACCCCGTACAGGCAGGCCTCTCTGGGAATGAAAAGGGGACATTGTTCCAGGTCTGCTGTGCCACATACCAGCATATCAATCACCCCTTATGATGAGGAGCAGCCCCCTGCCCCTCTGCCTCTGCTGCTGGTGCAGCTCCTGCATCGTTTGGGATGGAGGAGGTGCTGAGGGAGCCCCTGTTCCCCGGAGCAGAGGCTGTGCCACCCCATGGGAGGTGAACCAGCTCCTACAGGATGCAAATCTCCTGGAAGCAGCCCTCGGAGCTGGGTGTGACAGGCTGGGAGCAGGGCTCTCCCCCCGGGCCGTGCCTCACCCCGCAGTGCCCGACTGCTCAGCGAAAGTGCCTCGTCAGCAGAACGGCAGGGCAGGGCCAGCACAGCTCCTGCTGCCACCTCCACCTGCCCAGCAGGGCCAGCACAGCTCCTGCTGCCACCTCCACCTGCCCAGCAGGGCCAGCACAGCTCCTGCTGCCACCTCCACCTGCCCAGCAGGGCCAGCACAGCTCCTGCCGCCACCTCCACCTGCCCATGCCTGCGGGACAGGGCTGGAGCTGCTCCAATGGAGCGTCGCCCCCGGGAGCTGATCCTGGAAGGAAAAGCTTCCTTCCTGGCACTGCTGGTCCAGCCAGCTCCACACCTCCCTGTCCCCAAGGACAGGAGCTCTGCTCCAGCCTGGGTGAGCTGGTGGAAGTGAGGGAGGAGATCCTGCAGGGCCCTGTCTGTTCTGGGTGGTTAATGAGATCCCCAAGGTACTGCAGCCAAAAGCTTTGGGAAGGGGATGGAACCTCTGAACCGGTGTCAGACATCAAGACAAGATCCCCCAAACAGCTCACAGGGGTCACTTACCTTCCCCTAAGCTGGGCTGGCAGCAGGGGGTGGGTGTCTGTGCCCTCTGGGAGACCCCATCCCCACCCTGATGCCACGTCCCCAGCAGAGATGGGGCAGGAGCTACAGGAGGGAGGCTGGAGCTCCCCATAGCAATGCCCAGCCCTGCCCAGGGTGCAGAGCAGAGAAGACACCCAACCCTCACCCTGCTCTGGCCACTGCTGGGCTATGGGTGACCAGAGGATCAAACCAACCCCACAAGAGGCTCCTCAGGCAGCACAGGGCTGCCCACAGCTTCCTTCCCAGGGACAGGGGCATCCCCTCCACATCTGCCACAGCTGGCCAGTGTGGCTGGTTTGGGTGAGGAGCAGCACTCAGGAAACACAACCTGGTCTGAGCGTGGCTCTGGGCTCAGACTCCAGTTTCATTTCTCCAGCTGACCCAGGGACAGAGGGAGTGTGGAGCTGCTCAGTCCCTTCCACTCCCTGCCCTTACTGCACTGCAGAGCCGCCGTCTGAGGGCAGAAGTGAAAGGGCTTGCTGGGGTCAGGGGGCCCTTTAACAGCTGCTGCTCTTCTCCAGGGTTTGCAGGGTGCCAAGCTCCTTTCCAGGGTGCCAGGATCCCTTCCAGGGTGCTGAGCTCCCAGGACAGCCCCCACCAGGCCCCTCCACAGGAACTCTCCATGCCAGAGGCTGCAATCCTGCTGGGCTGCTCCAGAGCTTGCCAGAGGGAGCAGCAGCGAGCACAGAGAGGGTCTTCCTTCCCCAGCTCCATTAGCACTCGGAAACTTTCCAAAATAGCTATTCCGGGCTAATTATTCCATTCTGGAAGTGGATTAAGCTAAAGCGGAAAAAGGCACTCTTATTCTGGAATATGAGCATCCGCACAGGGGCCTCTGCTCAAACAGTTGTTTTGGAAGAGCTATTTTGGTGAAGCACAAAGTATATAAAGCCCCCAGATGAACTCTGCTCCTCAGGCATCACTGCCCAACCTCTTCCCTAAGGCACAAGGCACAACGAGCCCACAGCCAGAGGGTTCTGCCCCTCCCACAGCCACAACCTGCAGGAAATCCAGGCACTGCTCATTTAGGGTGGACTCGAGGTGCTGCCCCATCCTCCCTACCTGGCAGGCAGGTGCAGTCGTAGGTGGTGTCCCCGATCTGGCGGCAGGTGCCCCCGTTCTGGCAGGGCGAGGGGTTGCAGGGCACGTAGAGGTGCTCGCAGTTCTGCCCGGTGTAGGCTGGCTTGCAGGAGCACTGGTAGGTGCCCACCTCGTTGGTGCAGGTGCCCCCGTTCTTGCAGACAGGTGGGGAGATGTTGCATTCGTTGACGTCCTGCTTGCAGTTGGCGCCGTGGAAGCCGGGGGTGCAGCGGCACAAGTAGTGGGCCTCGAAGGGCACGCACAGGCCCCCGTTGGCACAGGGGTTGGAGGCACACGGGTCGGCCTGCTGGCAGGTTTTGCCTGGGGGAGGCAGGGAGGGAGGGTGAGGATGCAAACAGCAGGGAATGGTTTCTCCCCATCTCAGGGACCCCTAGAGCTTGTACCCTGCAGTTTGACCCTTCCTTCCCTTTCTGACCCAAACTGTCCCTCCCTGGCAAGAGCTGAGAAAAGACCCTATTCCTCTGTGCACGCCCTCTTTCCCTCTGGAGACCACCTGGAATAAACATCTTGATCTGTAGCTGAGGATCAGAGCCTCTTTTGGGTCCTTTATCCTGTCTGTGAAATATTCCTCCAAAACCTGAGAAGGCCTGAGCTAGCTTGGAACTTCAGAGGGGTTAAAAAAGAGAATTGATTTCACAGCTCTTGGTGGCAGTGATCTACACTGGGCTGCAGACCTGGATATGGGACCGACTGTGACCCTACCTCAAATCCCCACTGTGCGGGAGGATCAAGCTCCCTCAGCTTGGCAGCCTCAACCACAATTTGCAGACTGACACCAAACCAGAGGCAGCTCTCCCAGCTCTAACCCTATCCCTCCCCACACAGACCATGCCCCCGGGTGCCCCCAGGTGCCACCCTCACCTGACCATCCGGGCGGGCAGCGGCACTTGTACTCGCTGAGCGTCAGCAGGTCGCAGGTGCCGCCGTTGCGGCAGGGGCTGCTGAGGCAGGCGTTGTCGCGGGGCGTCAGGCACAGCTCGTCGGTGAAGCCCAGGCGGCAGGCACAGGTGTAATCCACGGTGCTGCCGCGCACCAGCGCCGTGCAGGTGCCCGCGTTCTTGCAGGGGGAGCTCAGGCAGGGGTTGGGCAGCTGGCACCGCTCGCCCACGTAGGCACCGCTGCACCTGGCACGGGGGAGAGGCGCTGTCAGTGGGATGGCCCCGAGGGGTACTGGGTGCTCCAGGGGCTGGCCCAGCCCGGCACGCCGGGTTTGGCAGCACCGGGCTCTGCCAGGCTGCTCCGGGCTGGGAAGAGGAAGATGAAAGAGGTGCTGGGAACAAAGGCGGCCCCCATGGAAGGGCCTGTGCTGGCTTGCACGGCCGCAGCCGCGGCGCTGACATCCTGTGTCTCATCCAGGGAGACTCCTCTGCCTCCCCTCCCTGCCAAAGGGGAAATCGAGGCACAAGGGGCACATGGTGGGGGAGAGGAGCACCCCCATACCCACACCAAATCCATGGGGACAGCCCTGGTCCCTGCCTGTCCCTGCCCAAGCGGGAGTCTCTGCTTCAGCAGGGCTATTTTTATCCTCCCTCCGTCCTAAATCACTCAAACACAATTAAGCAGGGGCTCAGCATTGGCTGGCAACAGGTGGGACAAGTTCGTGCTCCTCGCAGTCAGCTGAGAGCTTCCCAAAGCCAGACCCTGCACAGGGAGGGTGAGTGGCCCTGGCTGCTGCATCCCTCTGTGTGAGGGCCCTGAGAAAAGAACCCCCAGTGCCACCACCAGTGTCACCATCTGTCACCACTGGCCACCTGGAGCACGACTGGAGCTGGCACCAGGGAAATGCCCTGAGGGCAAATCCCACCAGCCATCCTGGTGGGCCTGGGCAGGATATGAGGCTGGCAGGACCCTGGCAAAGGGGGGAGGAGGAGGACAAAGCAAAGCTGTGCACCTGACACAAAAAAAATCCCAGGGATGAGGCACAAACCCTCCCGTGTGGCATCTCTTGTACCCTGCCTGCAACAAGCAATGCAGCCACAGGTTTTGTCCCCAGCCAGCTCTGCTCACGTTACAGCTCTCCCAAAAAGGAATGTTCTGTCCTGGCTGTGCTGTGCTGAGCAGCCACAGGTGAGCAGGGCATGGGAGGAGTGAGACAGTGCTGGCACACTGCTGTGCCACACCACGATGGCAATGCCACTACGGGGTGCACCACGCTCAGCTCATGGGCTTCTACCAGAGCAGAAATAACTCTGGGAGCCTGCACAGCCAGGAGCTTGGGGTAAGGCAACTCCAACCAGAGGTGATGGGAGGGGAAGGTGACAGCACCTGGGCACAGGGGACTGTGGCAGGTCAGGCTCAGGGCACCACAAGCTCACACTTGTTGCTATCATATCTGGTGGGACATCACATTCCTGAGCCTCCTGCACGGCCTCCAAGCCTCCCGTGGCGAGGGGGGGAGCAGGGGGGTCCCAGAGAACTCTGCAGAGCACAGCAGTCACCTGCAGCCCCCAAAACAAGCCCGTGGGGCTCCTCTGCTGAAGCACAACCAGCAAACCCCACCCTCAGCCACTCCAGCCTGGACCCACGGTGCTTTGCCGGCGGCAAGATGACGTTTCAGCCCTGCTCCCCCTCTCCTCCTCCTCTTCCCCTACTTNGGGGCGACGGCGCTTCTGGGTGGCTGAGCGGGGGAATGCGGAGGTCGGGGCCGCCTGAGAAGGGCTCTTTGTGCGGGGAACAGGCACAGGAGAGGGGACAGGAGCAGGCACAGGCACGCCGCTCGGCTGTGCAGTCATCTGGCAAAAAAAAAA
>VXBR01009084.1:388668-402496 GCA_013400215.1 Cisticola juncidis
CAATCCCCATCCCAACCCCAATCCCCATCCCAATCCCCATCCCAATCCCCATCCCAATCCCCATCCCAACCCCATTCCCATCCCGGGGATGGCCAAGCCCTGCTCCAGCACACAATGCTCCCTCTCCCAGCACCATTCCAGCAGAGAATCTCACATCTCTGTACTCCTGGGCTGTGTCCCACCAAGGGACCAGGCAGGACAGGGGACAGCAGGACAGGGGACAGCAGCCAGTCCCCACCCCTGTGGGTGAGGGTGCTCCTTGCAGGGGTGAATAAACTGATTTACACCCCCGGGTATCTGGGGCTGCTGGCCATCCCAGTGGCTTTTTTTTTTTTTGTTTCTGGGGGTCAGGCAGAGGCTGGGAGCTGGATTCCCACAGCACCAGGCTGGGATGTGTGGGATGTGTCTTCCCCCTCGGAATGAGCATCCGAGTGCAAACTGAGCTGAGGGGGGACACGATTAATAATGCACTGAGCTGCCTGCCCATAAATCTGCATGATTCATGGCCAGTGTGAAGGGTGATGGAGAAGGCCTTGTCCAAGGTCAGACAGCAATCCCTGGGGACAGCCTGGGAACAGCAACAGCGGCCCCAAATTCCCACTCTGCTCCCAGCACCAAGCCTGGGCCAAATCTGGATCTGATCAGCACGGGCACGTGCATTTGTTGTGTCTGCTGCACATCCTTAAGGAGTTACAACCGGTGGCCCAACACTGCAGCATTTCCAGCAGGGCTCCAGGAGAGCTCAGCAGCTCAGAGAATTAAAAGCATGAATGAGATGCAGGAGCATGGGAGCCAACAAGTGCTGCTGCCATGCTGCTGCCTCAGCTCTGCTCTACCCTCTGCTTGCTGGGCTGCCACAGCTTCACCAGCAGTGCTGGCAGAGCTGGGGTGCCCACCCCAGCCCCACCAGCCTGTGGTTTCTGCTCTGGGTGCTGCTCCCTGTGTGTGGCTCTGGTGCTGCCAGCCCTTTGTTCACCCCGCCCCTGCTCGCAAGGCTTTTCCTCCGTCCCACCAGCAACAGGTTTTGTCCCTCCGCAGCAATGCGGGCACTGAAAGCATCCCGAGGCAGATGTTTCTGCGACCTCTGACCCAAGACTAATGTTTTCCTTTCTGCACTAAGCTGCCATCTGCCACGGCCAGCACAGATGACACCCGGGCTCTGCCGCAGCCCAGCCCGGCCCGCACGGCCCCGCATGGCAGCACGGGGGCTCTGCTCAAATTCTGTTCAAATTCGGGATGTTCAGCCCTGCACAGGCACAGCCCGGGGGCAGGGCAGGTCTCAGGGGTGCACAGGGGATGTCCTGGGTGTGGGGGCTCAGCCTGCAAAACCCCTCAGCTCACACCACCTCCCCTGCCTGCCTGCAGCGTGTCCTCCCAAGGGGAGCTGAGACTGCGGCAGGGCTGGGGGTAAAACCCACTCTGGGCTTAAAATGTACAAAAAAACCCCACAAGCAAAGTGGAAACCAGGTGTAAACTGGAGCACATGCCCATCTGTCTTCCATGCCCATCCTATGAAGGGGGAGGTTCAGGGGGCAGCCCCACACTGCAGGAGGGGACAGGGGAGCCCCATCCTGGCCCCACATCCAGGCTGCCTCTTATCTGCTCTGCTATCACCTGGCCTCTTCCTCACCCTCAGCTGCTGGAAGCAGAAATGGCTGTGGTTGTTTTCCCCAAGGTATGAGCAGCGTGGGAAAGCTGAGCAGAGCAGGCTCAGGTCTTTACTCAAGCACCACTTTGGGGGCACTTGAGACTAAAGGGAGCAGGGACACTCCCTGTGCTGGGTGTAGGGTCTCCCACCATGGGGAGAGCCCCCCACCCCGACAGGCTGGGCTGGGGGATGCCATTCTCTGCTCCCTGGTACCTGTGGCTTGGAACAGCCTCCTCTCATGAGCCCCAGAGCCTCAGGCAGAGCCACCCCAGCACAGAGAAGGTTCAGGACCACAACTGTGACCTTGAGTGGTGCAGAGGGTCCCCCTGAGGGACCTTCACACCCCCAGAGCCCTGTGCAGCAGCAAATGTGCTGTGTGACCTGTGGGTGGCTGTGCCAGCGTGCTCGGGACCCCACGGAGCGAGACAAGCGGCCGAACGTGAGCAGGACACTCAGATTTCACATCTTTGCTGCCAACAGCTGAGGGAAGGAGAAACAACCCCAGGAGAGCCTCCCTTGGGCTGCACAATGGCCCAGAGCCACTGCAGGCTGCTCCCAGAGCCACTGCACAACGGCCCAGAGCCACTGCAGGCTGCTCCCAGAGCAGAGCAGGGACATGGCCCTGCCCTGCTGTCCCCACAGCTCTCGGGGTAATCGTCATCCTTGGGAACCTCAACCTCCTGTCCTACACCTTCCTCTGCCCCACCACACCTTCCTCTGCCCCACCACACCTTCCTCTGCCCCACCACACCTTCCTCTGCCCCACCACACCTTCCTCTGCCCCACCACCCCTTCCTCTGCCCCACACCTTCCCCTGCCCCACACCTTCCCCTGCCCCCCAGCAAAACCCAGGCTGTGGGGAGCCTGCTTTCCATCAGGCAGCCACACACAAGAGTCACTTTTCCAGTTGTGCCAGTGGCTCCCTGCCTGGCACAGCCCTGGAGCAACACCCCAGCTTTCTCCTGAAGTTACACCCTTCCCCGTAAGACACGTCTGCTCACTGCCAGCCCAGGGAGCCCTGAGCTCCCCTGGCTCCAGTGTGACCAGAGAAAAAGGCTGGTGCTTGGGGATATGTCTCCCTGTCCCTGAGAGATGAAATCTGCTTCTTACTCCATCTTATTCCATTCATCCTCATTCCACTGCCTCCCCAAGAATCCCTCCCGTGATGCATGGAGNCCTTGGGCTGCACAATGGCCCAGAGCCACTGCAGGCTGCTCCCAGAGCCACTGCACAACGGCCCAGAGCCACTGCAGGCTGCTCCCAGAGCAGAGCAGGGACATGGCCCTGCCCTGCTGTCCCCACAGCTCTCGGGGTAATCGTCATCCTTGGGAACCTCAACCTCCTGTCCTACACCTTCCTCTGCCCCACCACACCTTCCTCTGCCCCACCACNAAGTTACACCCTTCCCCGTAAGACACGTCTGCTCACTGCCAGCCCAGGGAGCCCTGAGCTCCCCTGGCTCCAGTGTGACCAGAGAAAAAGGCTGGTGCTTGGGGATATGTCTCCCTGTCCCTGAGAGATGAAATCTGCTTCTTACTCCATCTTATTCCATTCATCCTCATTCCACTGCCTCCCCAAGAATCCCTCCCGTGATGCATGGAGCAACAGGTGCATCCTGTGGTCTCCAGGATGTTTTCCTGCCTTGGGAATGTGCTGCTGACACAGGAGCACGCTCTGGGGAAGGCAGGGAGGTCTGGAACACGATCCTGCTGGGGAATCAGAGCTCAGCACTCTGCTCTCTGCCCCCAGCTCCTCGCCCAGCATCACCAGGAACACACAGGAGGAAAGGGGTGCAGGGAGATGAGGAATACTTTTGGATGCTGCCCTGACCTCCCTGTGGATGCCCCCTGTTCCCTGGCACCCAGGGGCTGGGGGCTGCTTGAGCCCCCTCTGGCAGCGGGCACAGCCAGGCTCACCACACCTCCCCTGCAGCTTTGCTGGCTGGCTCCTGGCACGTGTGGCTGCTAAGAAACCAAAGGCTTCACCACAGCTCCCAGGAGAGCCAAGGCATGAGGGCAGAGCTGCCCAGCTGCCCTCACCCATGTGGGGCACCCTGACTGGGGGATGCACCCTAAAGCTGCCCCGGCACCAGCACAGCCCCACAGAAACCTCCAGCAGCCACGACAGAGCTCCCAGCACCAAAACCCAGAGCAAGACCTAAGTGGTGGTTTTTAAAGAAGTCTCATCCAGGCCCTGCTTTATTAAACACTCTGGGACACCAGCCTGGGAAAAAAGCAGAGTTTCACACAGGGAGGTGGTTGGCAAAGCAGCAGGTTACTCCAAGTGACATCAGGTTAATAAAGCAAGAGCAGATCTCCATTCTTGTTTAATTAAAAAAGCAAACTGCAATCCCAAGTCTTTGATGTGTTTTTTTCTTTCTTTCTTGTTCCATTTCATTTTTCACCTAGCCTAAGTCATCTAATTGAGATTTTAAGATCCAGACTTTCATCTGGAGAGAAACTAAAGGAATTCCCAAAGCTGCATATACTCGTGGACAGGAGTGGGGGAAAAAACATGCTAGAGCCCTGTTCCTCCTATGAAGGAAGAAAAAAAAAATGGCTTTGTTTCTTAAGCAGACATTAGTCAGGACAGTTTGGGAATCAAAGTTCCCATTGTAATGAAAAACAATATAATCCCATTACTAAGCAGAGTGGCCAGGCTATTCAGGGGTGGTAACTGGCTACCTGGGAAGGAGCTGCCTTTCAATGGAGCTTCATTCACAGCAAACATGAAAGATGTCGAAGGAAGAGCCCAAGACAAAACTCTCCTCATTCCCACCCTCAACAATGGCTGCTATGAAATATTTGTTTTCCCCAGTCGATGTTTTTTATATCCTCTGCCGGTGCAAAGCTGCACAGCCCCATTGTTTGTGGGAGCCTCACTCTGCTCACCCTGGCCCCTGCTCCTTCTCTTGCAGGATCCCATTTATGGGGTGACCACAAAGGATGTGCTTCCAGCAGAGGATCCCCAGGGAACACAGCCTGGGCTGGGGCTGGCACATGGTCCCATCACCCACCCGTGGGACTGTCCTGGGAGAAATTCCCCCAAAAAGCACCCACAGGGCCCCTCAGACCCTGGAATGGCACCCAGCCCCTGCAGCATCTGAGAACTCTCCCTGCAACTGCTCCCTGCTTTTGCCCTCTAAAAGTGTTTTATTCCTTAAGCCAGCAGAGGAAAAAGTCAAAATTTGGGGGAGATAAGGAATTTCTGCCTCCCCAGGCTGCCTGCCAGCCTGGTGCCTGAGGTCACTCTTCCCTCCCCACCCCTTTTGGGGTAACTGCTGGTTCTGCTCTGCTCTGGACCCAGCACTTGCTGCCCCTGCAGGTTGGATTCACCCTGCTGTGCCCTCAGATCCCTGGCACACACAGCCCCAGTGTCACCACCTCACCAAGTGATGATGGAGTCCCTTCTTTTCTCCCCTTTCCCCCTCAAATTGAGTTTTGGCTAAACACGGCGCTGCTCCAGAGCCAAATATGGAAAACTCCCACTCGTGACCCCACCATCCCACCCGTCTAATCCTGAACTTAAAACCTACGATTAGGATCTGAGCAGCCACCAAAAGTTTAAACAAGCTAAATTTAGCCCTGATATTTATAAACAAGGAGGAGAGGGGGGTTTTGCAGAGCACACGGGTGCCCTGTGGCACAAAGCCAGCCAAAAGCCAGAGAAATTCCTGCCGGGGATGTTTCAGTGGGATGGGGAGTGGGCAAAGCTGGTAATGGCCAGGCAGGAAGGGATCCAGCTCTCCTCAACCTCACAGCCACGGAGCTGCCAGCAAAACTCCCAAAAATAGTTATTAGCAACAAAACTCTTGCCCACTTGGAAACCATGAAAAGCAGCCGGGAGCAGACGGGTATCACTCCTGGGATCTGCATCCCGGGATTTCTGCTGCTGCAGCCGAGTTTAACCAAGGAAACGGGGAAAGAGGGAGGGAAGCCTCTGCCTCCGACACCTTTTGCCGGCAGAAATCCCTGTGTCAACATGACGCCCTCGCCGAGGGAGCGGGACAATGGTGGCGGCTCTGCCCTCCGGCCGCAGCCCGCATTCCTGCCCCCCTCCCCTGGAAACCCCCCTTTTGTGGGGAGCAGCAGGCCCTGTGAAAGGGCCGTCTGTCGCCCTGCCTTTTGACTTGGAGGTCTGTGTCTAACATTTAAATAGGGGCTGGGGGCCGGGGACAGGTCCCCCCCCTCCTCCCGGGCTGCTCCCCAGCGGGGTCACTCTCCCAGCCCGCCCCAAAGCTCCCAGAGGACAGGCACATTCCTCCACCCGCTCCAGAGGAGACATCCCATGGGTTAAACACCCAGGAAAGGCTCCGGGAGAGTCTCCTGCTGTTCCCCCCAAGCAGGGATGCTCCAGTGAGGCTCCATGGCTGCTCACTGACAGGAGAAAATTCCTTCAAATAAACCACGGGATGCTCACAAATGATCAATCCCCAAGCAGTGATGCCTCTTGGGGTCTCCATCACCCTCTGACATGGGGCAGAGCAGCTGAAAAAGCCCAAACCACAGTGCCAAAGGCTCCTTTCCACTCTCCTCTAAGGGACAGGTGTGACAAGCACAGGCAATGTCACATCACACCGCAGAGGATGAGGAGGGACTGGCAGCAGGATGCCAAACTCAGTCCTCACAACAGACCTAGAGGGTAGAGGCAGAGCTGGCACTGCCACTCTCAGCCATGGTGACTTTAAATCAAGGCCAAAGCAACAGGTTCCCCACCCCTGGGTGCCCCTGTGGCACCCAGCCCTCCCAGCCCACCACACCAGGCCACTTGCCTGCAGGGTGCCCCTTCTATTAAATAAGGGCAACGTTATAGCATCATTAAAACTTAATAAATCCATTTCCCATATAAATACCATTAAATCCAGGTTTTGGGGAAGGGAATTAGGGTGAAAACTTGTTAAAAGAAAATGACTTTGCCGCAAATAAATTTTTGCAACTTGACTGAGCATGAAAGTTTCCCATTAAAATGCGACTCGGCTCCCTTTGCTGGAAATGTGCAAGGGCCTAATAACCATGGCCTAAACATTAACTGTTTAACTGGCTTTTCCAATATTAACTCCAGGCTGCCATGGGGGGAAGGGGAGGACGTGATGGGTGAGAGCTTAAAGCAGACATTAATTACTGCTGTGCCAGGGAGGAACACCCCGAGCTCGCTTCTCACCAGCATCCTGCTCCCATGGCACACGCTGGGATTTTGGGCTGGTTTTGTGCAGGGCCAAGAGTTGGACTCGGTGATCCTTGTGGGTCCCTTCCAGCTCAGGGTATTCTGTGATTCTAGGATTCCCAACAGAAATGATTTTGGGTATGGCTGGCTTTAAGCACAGCACGAATTCTGCTGCACATGAGGTGGTGGGCACGAGTTGGACTCAATGATCATTGCAGGTTCCTTCAAAATGAAAATATTCTTTTGGGGACAGAGCTCCCTGTATAGCCCAGCCAAACATCTCTCCTGTATCCCCAACACCTCAGAGGTTTCATTCCTGCATCTCTCACAAGCAATGGGAACCTCCAGCATTATCAGGGTGCCCAGAGAAGCTGTGGCTGCCCCATCCCTGGAAGTGTCCAAGGCCAGGTTGGACAGAGTTTGGAGCAACCTGGGCTAGTGGAAGGTGTTCCTTGCCCATAGCAGGGCATGGAACAAAATCTTTAAGGTCCTTTCCAACCCAAACTATTCCACAGTTCCATGATCACCCTATTATCCACCAGCAAATTGCTTGAGATATGTGGAAACCCCAACTCTGTCCTGTACCACAGACTCTGCCAGCATGAGGAGGTGACAGGAGAGGACCTGACCCACCAGACAAGCACAAGAGGAAGGCAGAGTCCAGGTGTGGGTGTCCAGGTGGCAACAGACACCCACATCTGGCCAGATGCTATAAAGTCCGATGAGCAGGGCCTGACCCTCACACCTCTCTGCTCCTGATGTCTTCACATTCAGACACCCAAGAATCAAAAATCCCCCTCGACACCAGAGCAGCATTTCTGTCCTTATTGCAGAACTCTGGCTGCAGCAAATCCGGGCTCATGAGGGCACCATGCAGCAAGGCAGCATCAGGGACTGGTGGGATTTGGGCACAGCTGCTGGGATGGATGGATGCAGCACCATCCTGCAGGCATGGGGCTCAGCACCACGTGCCATGGGCATGTAATGAGATGAAAACAGCATTTGGGAAGAAACTGGAATCATCCCAAACCATCACTTCTCCAGGCTGCTCACTGTTCTAACCCTGAACACACAGCAGAGCTGCAGGAATAGCCCAGCTTGGGGAGTGGGGAGTGAGCAGCCCTTGATGCTGCCCCATCCCAGGCAGCAGAAGGAGCCTGGCAGGTCCTCAAGGATGGGTGCACACAGCCCTGAGTGGAGCAGGGGATCCTGAACTTCTTTTTGGCCACTGGGAAGAAGATAGGGCTCATCCAAGACCCCACAGCAGGTCTGCTTTCCATGGGGGGGTTAAGTTCTATCCCAGAGGCTCCTCCACTCTGCAGCCCCAACACAAGGTGCAAAACCTTCACCTGGCAGCACAGAGAGGTCTCCATCCAGATCCAGAGCTCACCAGCTCTCCCTAAGTGCACCCCGGGGCTACTCCCTGGTTAAACACGCTGATGCTCTATAAATTTCACATTCCACTCATGTACACACGCCGCCACCACTTGGGACATCACCCAACAGCAGCAAAACGAGGGTCACCACACCTCCAGGCCTGGAAAAAGCAGGTTAATTTCCAAACAATGTTATTTTAAAACTTGCTAACTGCCTCCTGATGATGTTGTGCGAGCCTTTAATTGGTGAATAGCCTGGTCTTGCAGTGACTTATACGTGTCAGCCTCATGCTACATACAATAAACCATAATAGCCTGGGAGGTGAGGCCAGGTGTGAGGAACCAGCTGGAACAAATGGACATGGGGTGGCTGCCAGCAGGAAGGAAGACAGAGAGTCAGGGGTTGAGATGGGACAGATTTTGGTGGAATCAAACACACCCCACACCATGGAGTGAGTGACCTCCAGCCCCAGGGAGCAGAGCCCTGTGCACTGCTTCACACCATGACACCATGGAATTGAAGATTCTGCTCATTGCAGATGAGTTTTAAAGGTCTTTTCCAATCCATTCTGTGAGCACACAGCTTCAAGGACCTGGTGGGGAATGTCCCCACTGATCTGAGGTGATGAACACCACTGTGACCTCCTGACTCTGCACCTCTCCTGCTCACCTCTGTGCTGTGGGTGCTGCTGAGGAACCTACAGGGACATCTCCTCTCAAACATATCCCATGCTCATCACACAGGACAACCCTCTGGCCAAGCCAAGAGAAAAACCAAGCAAAAAAACCTCAGCCCAAGCAATAAAATCCCAAGGACACAGAGCAGGAGTGAGTGGGACCACCTGAGACAACTGCTAACCATGGAGACACCTTGCAGAGAGCAGAGATACAAACAGAACCTTTTAGACAGGAGCTAAATCCCCCAGTGCTGTCCCAATGACCTCAGCAGCTGGGCTTCAGTTTCTCTTCCACTGGAATCCGCAACAGGTGATACTTTGGTATTTTTAATCTCCCCTCTTACCCATTTCCACCTTGTTCTTTCCGAGAATGAGATCAGACTCGAAAGAGCCATCAAGAGTTCTCAACATGGCTGAATCACTGCTCGTCTACTTCTTTAAGAGCTTCCTCTGGTTGATTGTTCAACACTCCACCCTCTTCCTCTCCAGCACCGAGACTGCATTTTTTCTTTGTTATTATTTCATGGAAATAACATTGGGTTAAAGCACATGAGAAAAACCAAACCAGAAGGAAACTTCCGCCCTTTACAATGAGATAACAATGACTGAGCAGCTGAATAACTTGAAGGGCACAGCAACTCGCGGGGCTCACATCACTCCTCTGCCTTCCTGGTTGTCTCCTGAAAGAGTTTTGAGCTAAAATAATCACTTCTTCCCGCTCTGGTCCCCCTCAGAAGTTTTCTTCCCATGTTTCTGGCCTGCTGCCTGTGAAGCTGGTGGTGGCAACGGGCACCAGCTCAGGAGCCACTGCCCTGGCTGAACGACAACGCTGTGCTGATTCATAAACAGAGGAAGTACTTTAGCAAACCGACTTTTCCCCCTTTTCAGCACAAGCCCAGTGATTAATTTAACTTATTCTTTCCCTCCACCGCCTCTTCTGCTTCTCTGAGCAAGAGGAGAAGCCAGGCACAGCTTCTCTGGCTTTAGTGGTGAGAGGCTGGTGGAACAGGGCTGGAAGCTCAGCCCTCTCTCAATGCCATCTGCTTTTAACTAGCGGAGCAAGGGAGGTCCTGGGAATAAATGTCACATGGCACAGGGAGCTAAAATCAGCCCGACTCATTTGCAGGGATGCCACTCAAAACTAGGGTTATCCAACAGTCTAATTAGGAGCTATCACTAGAAGTCAAAAACAACCTCTTGGAAAAACCTCATTTAGTCTGGGAAAATGCCTTAGTGCCAGGCAAGTGCCTTTTCTGGAATACCACAGCTGCCCAGCACCACGGAACCACCAGCTCCAGCCTGGACCTTTCAGAGCTCCAGCTCTGGGACAGAAACACCCAGAGCCTTCAGCTGGGGTCTGTGCAAGACCCACAAAACTGCTGCTGCTGCTCCTCCTGTGCTGAAAGACACGGATAACCCTGCCAAGATGGAAAGCAGCTCCAAAAGAGCCTAATTAGGGCGCTTCTGTCTTGAGCCCTCCAATCCAGTGCTTGGTCCCCTCCATTCAATCAAAGTCCTGCATGTCCTGCACTGCCTGGCAAAGGGACAAGCAAGATAAGGCACCTGGAGCTTTACAAACTACCCCTGTAAAATAATAAAAGGCAGAGAAAGCTCCTGGTCTCGCACTGGCGGTTCCCTTTCCGTACCAGGGTTGATAACCTGGGGCTGGAGTTATCAGAGTTGGCTCCACATAACCCAACGAGCTCTGTCCCGCCACAAGAGCCAGGACACTCGTCCTCTGGAACAGCATCCCCCTCGTACACTATTTATTTCACTCCACTTTCTAATTGGATTTGTGGGGGCAGCACAAAGGGGCTTTATGGCCAAACTTTGTTAAGTGCCAGGCCGAGCAGAGATGTGGCCAGCAGCCAAAATGGTGCATTTCACGCAGGCGCCAAAGGGCAGTGCCAAGCTTTTCTGCGTCTGCTATCTTGTGCTCTTGGCTCTGCTTTGTTTAAGGAGCTTGGAAGCAGAGCTTCTCGTCAAGAGATATTCAAACAAAGTGAAAAACCAGGATCTTGCAAGTTGCTATCAGGTAATTTGGGAAGTTGCACCTCCTTCAGTCTGGCTGTGCCTCCAATATCTGCCCCCATCACCCTGCACAGGACAAGAGCCTTAACACACCCATCTTGTGCTCACACACACTCACGAAGCATCTGCAGCCAAGAGAGAAGTGGTTATTCACAGCCAGCTACCAAGAACTTCTTTAAAACTTCTTTAAAGTTAACTTTTTCTCTTAAAAAAAAAAACAACAAAACAACCAACCCACCCTGAGCCTACTCTGGAGGCTTCTCCAAATAGAGCTCGCACACATCAGACCTAATTAGATTCCATCACCATCTGCACATGAAATGTAAATCAGGAGTTGCAGAGACTTAAGAAAAAAAGGAAAGAATGACCACAAGGAAAAGGAGGGGTGTAAGGTTGGGGAGGGGGTGGAGGGTTGGGCATTCTGGGAAGCCATACATGATTAGTCACACAGCATTAATCTGCCTCCCTTAACAATAGCTGCCGAATTTCGACCGAATCCCAGCTGTCGCTCTTTGAATGAAAGAAAACAAGATTTAGAGCGTCAAGCGTTGGTAAGGGCTTCTGTGCAAAAAAAAGTGGCGTGCATTCATTAGTGCCTCACAAAGGGACCCAGCCTTTGTCCATTAAATTGCTCATGTGCCTGATTGATTTGCTGATTTATTTGCACCAAAGGGTTGGGGGGCTCAGCTTGGAGAAGGGGGCGGGAGGTGCCCGGCTACTGGGCAGAGTAACGGCACCCAGGCGGATTTGCAAAAAAGCAACACACATTGTCAAGGGAAACTGCCATTCAACAGGTTGGGATTGGAAATGCCTTCAGGTTCCTCCGCCGAGGACTTCCTATTTGGAAATTTGGGGTGGGTGGGAACGTCTCCCCGCCTGCTCGCAGCTCAGGCCATGTTCAACAGGCAGAGGGGAAATCTGGCCGGAAAACAGAGCCTTACCCATTCACATTTCTTTTATGGAATAGTTTTAAAAAGGGAGCTGGAGTCTTATTCATTTCTCTTGGTTATTGTTCCCTGGGAGCCTGGAGTGAATCGGCCATCGCTGCGGTGGGTCGGTTGGTCCTTCAAAGAGTCCCAAGGCTTTACACATCCGTTTCCCCACAATCAGCTTGGAGAAAGCCCCAGCCTGGGTGCCAGGTCCCACCAGGAATGCCAGGCTAGACCACAGCTTGGCACCAGCACTGGCAGGGCTGCAGGAGGAGCTGCCCCGCTCCCCTGGTGATGCCTCTCGACCCACGGACACCACTGGGGCAGCTCCAGCAGCCAGAGCCACACCACAGAACCTCTCTCGAGTGTTTATTGGAGATGTGCTGATCACCCTAGTGTGCAAGGGACTGAAAGGCAGTGCTTCAGGGCCAGGAGGGAGTGGCTGTAAAACAGACAGACAGACAGCCTCTGTCCCCGCCCGACGGTCCAAGGAGTGCTGCGGGCTGGCCCTACCTCCTGCTCCATCAGCAGGGCAGTCTGCATAGGCTAACACCAGCAAAACATGGCCCTTTGCCCATGTTTTTCCACCCAGCCAGGAACAAAGCCCAATCCTGCCAAACTCGCGGCGACTCCTACACAAGCAGGTTATTCTTGCCACTCAAGGAAAGAGAACTCATCTCGCCCTATTAAATCCAAAGCCTTCAAAGCAAAGTCAACATGCATGTCAATAACTTTGGTCGGGGGAGATGAAAATCCTCTGGCTGCTCCATACTTACTGGCACACCTCCGTCCCGTTGGGAAAAGTTTCACACTTGCCCCCGTTGAGGCAGGATTCGGCAAGCTGCGAGCACCGTAAACCTGCAAGCAGAGGGACAGCGTTAGCCACAGCTCAGGCCCTGGTGGCAGCAGGGGGCTGCATCCCCTGGTGTCACCCGGGCTGGGGACAGGCTCGCTGAGAGCCCAGAGCCCCTGTGCCTGCACAGCCCAGTAAGGAGGGGTCCACCCCGCAGGGTGATGGACGGGGCAGGGAGTGTGTGGCCCCTGCGCTGAGAGGCTCGCCTAAAAATAAACCCAGGGTGGGTTTGTGCCTGCTCCTCCTGCAGGAGGGCTGACAGAGAGAAGCCCCAGATCAGGCCCTTGATTGACAAATGCCATTTGGGAAAAATCATCCAGCCCGGGGCCCATTAGTTACCATAAGCTCGGTAACGAAATGAGTCGCCCGTCATAACTTGCTATGAGTAAAGGTTTCATTGTCTGGCCCTCAGAGCCAAATTCTGCAGAGTTACCACAGCAACTCTCTGAAAGTACCAGAATCGCTTCCGATTTCCACCCCGGCTCGCTCTTCCCCTTCTCTGCCCGCTCGCTCTTCACGGTAACTGCTTCTGCGACACGCGTGTGCAGCCGGGGCAGTTTCACATTGAGCGACTGCAGCTTCGCACCGCCACCACAACCCAGATCCTGCCCGGGACGGGCGCCGAGCCCACGCAGCCCGGGGACACCCGCTGGGGCTCCGTGTCCCACGGCAGACGGATCGGGGTGCCGGGGACCGCTCCGGCCGGGCTCAACTTTCTGCAAACTTTGCCTCTCACGGCTCCCAGCCCTGTTGTGGGAGCAGCACCACTGCTTTCGCTCCCCCAAACCCTCTCAGGGCTCTCCGGAGGGGGCTGCTAGCTCGGTCCCGGGGCAGGGGGCACTGTAGGGTCCCGACCCCCCGGGATGGGCTGTTCCCCACTCCGTCCCGCACCCCCGGCCGCTTTAGGGGCTCTCTCCCAGTGCCCCGACCCGCTGCCCCCGATGGCCGCGCAGCGCTTGGCGGTGATGCCCCCGGATCCGCCCCGGAGGGGGTGCCCCCAGAGGCCCCGACTTTCAAGAAACAGGAAACCGAGAAAAATTTGCAAAACGGTCAAAAGCTCTCGCAGAACAGCAGCAGGAGCGCGGCTGCTCTGCGCGCCCCTCCGCCGGGTCGAGCCCCGGCTCCCCCGGCTCCCCCGGCACCGAGCTCTG
>VXBR01009084.1:403084-424524 GCA_013400215.1 Cisticola juncidis
CCGCGTCCGTCTGTGCGGCCACCGGACACCCCCGGTGCAGCCCCCGGCATGCACAGACGGTTGCAGCGGGTGCAGCTCCTCCTCTCCGTGCAGCCACCGCACAGCCCCGGTGCAGCCTCCCCCCTGCAGTCCCCCGAAGCCCTCAGGGCAGCCCCCCATTCCCAGTGCAGCTCCAGCACACGTGCAGCCGCTAAAGAGCCACTACACCTCTGTGCAGCTCCTACAAGCAGCCCCGCATTTCCCTGGGGCAGCTCCGGACACCCCCACCCCAATATTTGTGCAGCCCCTGCCATGCACACCCTGCATAATTCCAGTGTAACTCCTCCATAGTCCCGGTGCAGCTCCTGCACAGCTGCCCCAGTACATCCCCCCAGTCCCTGCACAGCTGCCCCAGTACAGCCCCTCCAGTCCCTGCACTGCCCCTGGGTCCGCAGTACCCGCGGAGTGACCACAGGAGGCCCCAGGCTGACCCCCGGTGTGTCCGTGCAGGGATCTGGGGCACACAAACCACGGGAATGGGGTGTTTGTACCGGGGGACCAGGACATGGACTGCCCATCCCCTGGGTGCCCCACCAGGACTCAGGGAACAAATGTCAGGGACCAGGACTGAGGGAATAACATGACCATTTCCCACCCAGCTCCCCCGCAGGTGCAGGCAGCTCACACGGAGCTGGGTCGGATGTTGTTTGTTTTGTGCTGTGAACTCATGAACTCCCAGGCAGAGCCCGGCCAGCCCCGTGCGCTGCATCCACAAATAAACAAACACGCTGGGAGAAGTGGGGAAGCCAAACCCAGGGGCAGCCCCACAACCCTCAGGTGTCTGCAGCTTTCCTGTTAGAGCAGTGACAGAGGGTCCCCGTGCCCTCATCCCCAGAGCCCCATTCCTGCCCCACAGATGCCACTGTGCCACACTCCAGCCTGGAAAACCAAGCTGGATTGCCCCACCTGAAATCCATCCAGGCCCTGAGCCCAGCACAGGTTGAAGCCTTTAATCCTGTGTTTGTGGCCGTGGCTGCAGGGGGGTGCTCAGGGCTGTACCCACAGAGCAGCACTGATGGGAACAGTCTGTGTGAGGGTGCTTAAAAGTGATGTTTCCTCACGGGGTTTTGGGGGCCAGCCCTGCTGGGTGAGGCTGCACTACCTGCCAAAGTGGGGAGCAAAAACTCTGAGTGTGAGGAATTTGGGGTACTGACTGTCCCATAGACATGGGTACTTAAATCCCATTGGAATCCTGGGTCTCCCCTTAGCCCTTCTGAGATGTTAAAGAGAATTGGATGGCTCTTTTACAGCTCCCAAACATGAGGATATGGAGGGATTGCTGCTGGCCTCTTGCTGAAAGCTTGGGAAAGAGGAAGAGGAAGGAGGGTCGGCAATGGGTTAATGGGAAGGAGGTGACACTGTGGTCATCTGTGTCTCTCATCTCAGGGTACCTCTCCACCAGCCCCCGGGCTCATCCCACCCCATGCCAGCCCTGCTGTTATCCCACTGCTTCCTGTTGTAAACTATTTCCAGAGCAAGTGTGAAACAATTAAACAAACCGAAGGGCAGAGTCTGCTCACCAGATCAAAGGCCTGAGCCCTGCAGCGGTACCTCGCTCCCGAGGCTCCCTCCTTCCCTGCTCCTCCTGCCTTCCCCACTCCGGGCTCTGAATTAGTGCCCTGAACAGGGCTGGGGAGCCAAGGCCCTGTGTGGAGCACGGTGCCACTGGTAGCTTGAGCCTTGAACAATTCCAGAATGTGGGTGCTGCCTTTTCTATCCTCCCTGAAGACACAACTGGGCAGTGGGATGTGACCCCAGCTGTGCCACCACAACCTTGTCACCCATCTGGAGGTGTGAGGACAGCCTGAAATTTCTCCACTTGGACATTCTTGGAGATGGAGACTTTGTGCTCTTTCTCCATCTCCCCCTTTCCCCCTCTCTGTCAGAGCCCGTGGAGCAGGGCTCAGCTCTACCTGCCTGGAAATACTGACTGAAGCTTTGCCCGGGCTTGTTCCCTGTGTGCAGAAAGCACCGTGCACTCAGCTCAGCTGTGCTCTGGGACTTGGTCCCTGAGACTTGGCAGAGACCCCCCTGCCCCTCTGGACCCCGAGGGGACACAGGGGTGTCAGGGTGCCATGCCTGTGCCACCCTGGGATGGAGAGGTGGGGATGCTGAGGGATGCTGAGGGATGCAGTGGTGGAGACTCTGGGTAACCCAGGCATAACTGGAGTCTGTGTGTGCCAGGCTGCTCCTGGAGGGGCTGGACTGGAAGGGCACATGGGAAGCCAGGAGTGAGCCCTGGCCCTGGGTTTCCTCTGCTGGAAGGGTCTGTGTGGTGTCCATGGATAAACACGGCCAGGGCCGGGCGTGCGGCCGCGCAGCCGCGCCGCCTAGTCCCCCGAGCACAGCGGGTCAAATCCATCTATTTATTGCCATCACCCCGGGGCTCTGTGACCCCGCAGCTCTGGGGCTCTGCCTGGGGAAAAGGCTCTGCTGGGACAGAGCTAAAAGGCTCCTCTGAGGTTTCCCATGGAAGTCTCCAGACGAGGGTGGCTCCTCCAGTGGGATGTCCCGCTTTAATCTGGTTCCATCCTTCCCCTGGTACAGAGGGATCTGCTGCAAGATCCTCGTGGGGAACCTCCTCAGGTTTCCTTCTCCCAGACAGCTCCTCCAGAGACTCCCACCAGCAAAAGTAAAAAAGGGAGGAAGGCAGAAGTCCAGAAGTCAGCCCCCAGCATAAATCTTTTTGCAATAAGAGGTGAATAAGACATAAATCCAAAGAAATTTTTCTTTTGAATGGTCTTCAGGGGTTAAAAATAATGGGATTTTAGGTCCTTTTAAAAATAGTGTTTGTAAAAGGCTTTAATAGAAACCTTGGCAACTGTCCATGTGATTAGTGATTTAAAAACATGAAACCTCCACACATGTTTAAAAGTTTTAATGAGTTAAAATTAAATGAGTGAAACTCTGGGAATATTTTTTTGTTACTGCAAGCTAAGAAAATCATGTCCGTTAAGCAAAACTTAATACAAATATAAACAGGTAATGCACATCTGTAAATTATTTTCATGTCTCCAGGGGCTGGAAAAAAACCTAAGTGAGACCAGCATTCTTATATATATTTTGCCTTGACAGCTCAGGAAAAAATTTGCCAAAAACCAGAGTTAGAGCACTAGGCTGGCGTGGGAAAGTTGGTTTAGTGAGAAATTTGCCCCAGGCTATTTAAATAAAAACAGGCTTTTTTTTTAATGGCAAATGCCTGTTAAATGCAACCAACGCGGCTTCCAATCGCCTAAGTAACTTGTGTGCCTATTCCTTCTTGACACTTTCATCTCTTTATCATCACAATCAATATTTTGCTCTTATACCTTTGGTGCAATAAAAATAAGACTGATAAGGCAGACATCAAACTGGATCCCTCCTGCTTTCCCCACCGTGCTTGGCTTGGCATTGCTCTGCCGCCTGGATTTTGGAGCAGCACGGAGGGTTAGCCCTCCTCATGCTGGTACATGCACCCCCACCCTCCCTCGTGCTCTGAAAAACCCCTAATTTTTAGTAATTAAGTGTGAATCAAAGCAGGTAGAGCATCCTGTAAAGTCTGAGCAGATAAAAATGTGCTGGTCATGGAGTCTGTGAGGCAAAACTATCCCCAAACTTCTCCATAATGTGATTAAGCCATGATTCTCCAGAGAAAAGAGGCTGGATTTGAAAGAATGGTCTCAACCCCGATTTTTTTTTTTTTTTTTAAATTTTACTTTTCTTAAACGGCTGAGTGGAGGATTGTGCCTGGACAGTCACAGGTTAAATGACACCGATCGTGCCATCCCTCTGCCACAGTGCCCTGGCAGCACGTGCCCATGGAGAATGACTTTCCTCCTGGCACTGCAGAGGGATTTGGTCCCATCAGGATGTTCAGGGCTGGGATGGGACAAAGGACAATCAGTCCCTGCTGCCATGGGCAGAGGTTGGTGCCATACATGTCCCTGCCCTGGCATGGCTGCTGCACCAGGCTTGGCACCCACGGATTTTTCCTCCTCACGGGCTGCTGAAACTGGATTTAATTGCAGGGTTGCTCCTGGCCATCGTTTCTCAGTGTGTAAAGTCAGCTCAGGAACTCTCGCCCAGGGATTAGTGACAGGCAGAAAGGGCCTGTCCTGGAGGAGCAGCTTTGCCTGCACGGTTTGTACCTGGGCAAAAGGTGCTGCTGCCAAATTGCGCTGTAAAATCTGTGTTACGTTTAAAATAAAATGTCTTTATGGGCTGTGAGGGGAGAGCAGGTGCTGGGCAGGCGTTGCTGAGCCTGGCCCTGGCCTCGTTAGTCCATGTGCTGTTCCTATGCACCTCCATAAAACAACTGAAACATTCTGTGTTGTGTAAACAGAGCGTGGTGGGGTTTATGGAGCTCCAGTGACAATGTGCTTGTCCCCAGGCTCGTCCCAACCCACAGGGGCTGCTGGAAATGCAGCTCTCCCTGTCCTTTGGTGCACATCCCTGTCCCCTCCATGCTTGTTCATGCTTTTGTTTGCAGACCTTGCGTGTCCCTCTCCTTTCCCTCTCCAGGGTGACTCCTCAGGGTGTCACAGACCCCCAGCTCAGGGATGGGGGCAGCTCTGCACCCACAGAGGAGATGCAGGGGGTGATCCCCACTCTCTGGAATGCAGAGCCCAGCCCAGCTTTGTCCGAGCCCTGGGGACGTGAGGGACAATTTGTGTTTCATGTGTATGAAACATGTATGTTTCATCTTCCTTCAAAGCCATCCATTCCTTTGCTTTTTCTTCCATTCCTCCTTTTCCAGCCGAGGCAGTTTTCATCACCTCAGCAAACAAATCGCTCACCGGAGTGTGTGGAGGAGCCAGGATCAAACCTCCTCCAGTATCTCTGTTAAATAATCAAAAACCATCGCTCACAGCAGCGAAAACCCAAGAGTGATTCTCTGTGCACAAGCCTGGGCATGAACCTGATACTGGATTTCTGGACCGTGGTGCAATGCCAAGCTCATCCAAGCTCATCCAAGCTCATCCAAGTCACGCTGGCATCACTTGCGGGCATCCCCGCAGTTTCACCCAGCTCTGTGCTCCCGGGGTTTGCCTCTCCTCTCAAGGAAATCATCATGCCATGTGGACACTCACCCTGCACAGGTTTCGGGCAGGTTTTTTGGGAGACATCACCCACAGAGATCTGGGTGTGCCCCTTCTCGCCGTGCTGGCCCGGGGGGGTTGGGTTGCAGGGTCCTGGGATGCTGCTGATACCAGCAGGGAGTTTCAGGGGCAGTTCAGTGCCAGCTCTGTTCTCACAGCTCTGGGATTTGGGACTCCTGCGCTGGGATGAAGCCAGCTGAAATTCTTAAGTGATGACAAAAAGAGAGTAAAAAAGCAGTTTTTACACCCCAGCCTTCGCTGATGCTCCATTCCCGGGCGCTCCCACCCGCCGCCCCCTCTTTCCTTCCGCATGGAAACGGGAAGACTGGGAGATGTTTCACTTTCCAGAACGGCTGCAGAGCAGCCCTTTGCCCCCTGAAACACACACAGGGAGGACCACACATCCTCTGCACTGATGCAGGGTGTGCTGCATGGTTGCAGCCCCACGCTGGGGTGGTGGGGGTGCTCCTTTGCCCTCCCTGCCATGGCTGGGCACATCTGTGAGGGCTGCTGTCAGGGAATGCTTCCCACCCAGCTCTGACCTTGGTGCCTCCCAGCAAAAACACCTCCTGGAGAGGGGCCAAACATAATAGCCAGTTCCTTCTACTCCCTTCCTTCCCAGGCAGCCACATTATCACAGGGCCAGGCCGCCAATCAAAGCCAGGCACACGAAGACGGGAACCAGGAGGAATCAGCCCAAAGATGCCATTTCCTCTGGGAGAGCAGCGGCTGTGGGGCACTGGAGCCGCCTGTGCTGTCACAGGGTGTCCCATCTGTGCCTGGCAGGGAGGGAGGGCCCTGGAAAACCATTCTTGGGGCACTCAGGAGCTCCAGGAAACCCTTGTGGTGCCCAGCGCACCCCCAGTGCTGGGGGCACCGGGGATCCCCTGCCCTGTGCCGCAGCAGCTCCCACAGTGGAGCTTTGGTGGTGCCATAGCCGGATCCAAAGGGTTTGGAGGAACCCCAGAGCCCATTCCCCAACCTCTGCCCATGGGCAGTTCTACGTGAGTGATTTCTTTCCCAGAAAATCGTTGTGAGTTGTCACTGAATGATGGAATATGCTGAGTTGGAAGGGACCCGTCAGGATCATGGAGTTCAATTCCTATGCACGATACTGTGAGAGACAATATCAAAATCTTTGCTGAAATTCACAACAATTACATCTACTGGCTTTCCTAAATAACTACTTTTTTCTTTAGCTTTAGGCTGAAAAATAAATTTAACCACAAGTCCCAGTGATGCCAGAATCCTTTGTCTCCCCTTCATGAGGAGAGTTCACTCCCGTTTGCTGAGGCTGCTGCGGGACGGGGGCTCGGGGTTCCCCGGCTGTTTCCCCCTCTACAAGGACGGTGTCGCTGCTGCTGCGGTGGCACGGTGCGGGCACAGGCCGGTGGCACGGGCCGGGCCGTGCGCTGTCCCGCCCCCGGCAGCACCTCCGCCCCTGGCACGGGCCGGGCCGGGTGGCGGGCTGGGAACCGGCCCGCCGGGAGATGCCAGCAAGGTGCGATCCCTCCTCTGCCGCCCCGAGCCGCCGACTTCAAAGCCCGGTGACCTTTCAAATGCAGCAGCTCCCGCACAGGGCGGGGACACTCCCAGGCAGGGAGGAAGCGGGGATTGCAAGAGGGAAGGAAACCGCACGCACCTGGACCCACAGGATGGATGGGACCGACCCCCCTGCCCCAGCTCACGGGGACAAAGCGATGCTGCCTGGTGGCACCCACATGCCACAACCGGCTCCCACCTCTGGCAGGATTCTGTGCCTTTGGAGTCCTGGCACAGCTGGGTTGGGCTGCTGCTGTCACCTGGACTTTGGAGTGCAGAGGCTGCTGAGGGTGGCAGTGTCCTGCCCTGGCACCGAGCCGTGCCCCTGTGGCACACGCGTTCTGCCAAGGCCTGGATGGAGCCAGGGCCCTTCCCCATGGAGCTGCAGGCACGGGACGATGCTCCCACGGCCGTCCAGCAGCACAAACACATCAAAGCGTGTCCTGATGGCAGCGAGTAAACAGGAAGGGACAGAAAGACAAACACGGCTCCTCACAACTGGCGGCGGAGAAAAACAACTCTCTCCAGGCGGGAGAGGGTTTGCTGCCCGCTCAGCTGTGACCCCGTGGAGAAATGAGCCAACTGAGCCAAATGAGCCAAATGGGCCAAACGGGCCAAAAGGGCTTGGGACCACCTGCTGCAAATGCTGCTGGGTGGGGGCTGTGGGGGCTGAACCCTGCCAGCGGGGGCTGCAGGGGTTGTGGATGCCCGTGTGCTTCTTGCTGCCCGTGCACACCAGGGCGTTGTGCTTTGCTCCAGAGCAAAGTGGGTTCAGCAAACTGGTGGAGTTGGGGCTGAGTGGGATGGTGGCAGCGCAGGGTGTTGCAGGCTGCCGCCTCTCCCGCTGCCTCCCCGCTGCCGAGCCGGTTCCCAGGGCTGCCCGACAGGGCTGCGCCAGGATCCCTAATGGGATTAAAGGCCTCCTTGCCCGGTCATCCCATCCTAATCCTGCTGGGAGGCTAAAAGTCAGGCTGGGACAAAAGGCATTAGCTGCCCGCGCCGCCTGGCCGCGGCCGCTGGGTTCTGTGCAGGCGGTGGGGCCGGGGCAGCAGCAACAGACCCCTCACTGCTGCCGGGTGGGTGGTCACAGCCACTGGCTGACCCCTGGACACTGCTGGGGACACTGCTGGGGCCTCATCCAACACAAGGGGACCCCAACCATGCCGGCACTGGAGGTGGGAGCACGGCGCTGGCACAGCTCCGCTGGGCGTCGGTGGGACGAGCTGAGAGAGCAGCTGCTGTCCAGCAAAGTTCCTGTTTTCCAGTGAAATCACTGGAAAAAAACAAGGGAGAGCGGAGCAGGTGCCTGGCCCTGTGCAGGGTAGCTGCAAGGGCACAGCCTTGGCTGTCTGTT
This sequence comes from Cisticola juncidis, assembly GCA_013400215.1. Classification (NCBI taxonomy): domain Eukaryota; kingdom Metazoa; phylum Chordata; class Aves; order Passeriformes; family Cisticolidae; genus Cisticola; species Cisticola juncidis. The sequence continues at coordinate 411,098 of VXBR01009084.1, forward strand.
GAAAACAAAAACTCCAGAGCTGGACTGGTGCAGAGTCAGAAACTGAGGAAACAACTCAAAAAAATCCCTTCTTCAAAGAAAACCCAGATTCTGGGGTTTGGGAGGGAGTCAAACTCTCCTGCTTTGGGGCATGAGACAAAGTGAAAAGTGAGAAAGTCAAAATTAAATTTTCCCTGGAGGGGGATTATCCCCCATGTGCCTGCTCCCCTCCACCTCACCTCTGCTGTCCCCCAGGCAGTCCCTGCAGAGTCCTGGGCAGTGTGACTAAAAACACCTCTGCTCCCATGGGACATGACTCCAAGGGTCAGACCCAGGCTGTGCTAAGCGTTCTGGGGGTTTAAATGAAAACATTATTTAAATTAAAGCATTAATGGGATTCTCTGCACGGGCACAGCAATGCAGAAGCAACAGTGGTGCTAAGGGAGGGTGAGCTCATCCCACCCCACAGCACTCCCTGGGAAGAGCCCAAGGCACCCCCTGCAAAGGGAACACGAGGGTGAGGGGCCCATCCAGGCTGTCCCTGCCCCCCAAACCACAGCCATGCCTGGGTGACACCCAGCACAGCCCCAGGGGCACGGGGCGGGCAGGGGGCACCGCTCCCCCCGTGCCAGAGCGGGCTGGCTTCGGTTTGCTGAGCGGGATGTTTTCAAACCTGCTCTTGAGGGAGGAGGTTTGCCAACGGAAATATGTAACTGACTGTAAATAATGGCTTTTATCTGCACTGAAATGAATAAGCTCCCGGCAGCAGCGGGGCAGGAGCAGCGGGGCTGTGCAGGTGACAGCGCAGGGTGTTGGGTTACAGCCTCCCCATCACCGCCAGAGCCCCCCGATGGCTTGTGACAGGTTCATAAGCTGAGAAATGTGATGCTTTGCAAGGTTCAGTAAATATTAGGACTACTCCTCCCTCTTTCTGGTGCAGGTTTAATTGCGAGGATAATTCATGAGAGCACAAGGAAGGGAAAAAAAACCACCCCAAACAACTGGGAAAATCGGACCTGTTAAATAGAATCCATTAATAACGAAATGATTGTTCCTCTGCATGTGATCCACACAGCTGCCTAATTGTTAATTACCTCGATATGAGAATAACAGGTAATTACGGGGCTGCATCACGAGGAGCTGACTTTTTTTTTCCTGCTTCTTTTCTCCTGGTGAATGCCGGAGCCGGAGCGTGCCCCAGCAGGTCACACCAGGACTCGGAGCACAGGCACTCCCCAGGCAGGGCTGCTCCTGAGGTGGGAGCTCTGGGTTCCAGCCACGTCCTGGAGCTATTGCTGCTCTTGGACATATATCTCAAGACACACAGCTTTTCCTCGGGGTGCTGGGGACCAGACACCCCCCTCAGCCATGGGGCCCTGCCCGGGCAGAGCCCAGCCCCAGCTCCACACTGAGCAAACAAGAACCAAAAGTCATTGGTGACCTTGGCTGTCAAATTCTCCAAGATTACTTGATTTAAGAGACATTCTTGAAATTTTTCATTCCCATTTGTCTGTTGCAAAATGTGCTTTCTACACACACAGACACGCTCAAACCCAGAGGCACAGACGTGCAACACACACACAGGTAGGTACTGAGCGAGTATCTGGCAAAGACAGGACTCTGCTCTAAGTTTTTCTGCACCAAGAAGCATTTCTGGGTCCAGGTTTCTAGAGGTGAGAGGATACAGAGACAGACAGGCACTGCTGGGGGGCTGATAACATCAGTGCAATTAGTGACGCTGCTGCTGGGGATTTGCCATCCCTGGCTCCCTGCAATTTTTGCCTTTGGCTTCTTCCAGAGAAGTGATGCCAGGCAAGACACAGCTGAGCAAAGAGGCAGTCAGGGCAGAGGAGGGAGGATGGAGAGAGCAGTCTGAGACAGGATCAGAGGGGGAGGCAGCTCTGGCAGTGCCTCCCACACTGGCTGGGCTGCACAGGCCTCATCCAGTGCTGGTTTCCCATTGAAGAAGAGCAGGACATCAGTCAGATCTCCATGGGGTGTGGAGCTGACTTCAGCCCTATCTATTCCATTAACTGCCCAGCCAGAGGGTGTTGGGGAACGTGACAGGGTCCAGTGGCTCTGGGGTCACCCACCACAGGCTCTGTCCCAGCCATTCCTGTCACCTGGAGGTGACACACTCACAGCAGCCTGGAATAGGGACCCTGCACCCTCTGCCAGAGGCAGCCCTGGCCCTGGGCACGTCCCACTGCCATAAACATGCTGGGGAGGGAGGGATGCTCTCCTTCTCATCCCGGCTTCCTGCAGGCAGAAATAGCCCCGGGTTCCTGTGTGTGTGGTGTATTTATAGTGTCAGAGGCTCTGGGAGTGCTGCCCTTCTGGCTCTCACCTGTGTTTTGGGGAGGAAACACCTTCCCCTGCCCTGTGTTCATGCACAGCTTCCACGCTGGAGAGGCCCTGGTGCTTCCCACGGGCACAGCACAAAGCTGGTCCCACCATGGGACCTGTGTGACCGTGGTGTCCCTGCTGTAGGGACAGTGCTGGGGTGCCAGGTGGAATAACCCATGGCATGGGCATGTGGGAGACATGGAGGCCACCTGGTGCTGCCCTCAACACCAGCACAGTGAGGGCAAAGCCTGTGGGATGGATGGTAAGATCCTTCTGAGGAGCAAAAAAATAAAGGAAGTCTGGAATCCAGCTCCCAATTCTGTGCTGTCCAAGAGATCCAGGGCTGGAGGCTCCAGCTGTGAGGTGGGCGATGCCTCCCAGCACTGGCAAGGGCAGGGCTGGCACAAATCACCACCCACAACAGTGACAGGAGCTTATTTTTCTAAGCATATCACCAAAGAAGCTAAATATACATTTTCCATTCAATTCCCCAAAGCAGCGATAGCCCAGAGCCTAAAAATAAACCCCTTTGGGTTGTGCCCGGGCCAGAATTAGATTGCCTTCAGACCAAGCCCTGCTCAGCTCCATCTCAGCCTCTCTGCCTCTGTGGCACAGGACAGGGTGGCTCTGTGTGTCCTCACCTTCTCCAGTTCCATCCCAGAGGCTCTGTGGTGGCACATCCCAAGGTGAGGTGGTGAGCAGAAGACTCCCAGGGGCTGCTGCCTTTTGCAAGCCTTATCTGCTGGAAAAAAAATCACCTTTTGCAAGGCTTTTCCCAGCCCAGGGTGTGCCAAGAGTTGGCCCAAACCCCAGTGTGTTCCCCAGTGCTACCATCCCACCAACCTCCCACCCTGGCTGCTGCCTCAGCATCAGTTGCCCATGGCTCACATCCCCACTTCCAAACCCCCTCCAGCCCTGATTTTAGCCCCTCTCCACCCCCACAGGTTTTTCCTGCACCCAAATGTGCAAGGGGAGTCACACTGCTGCTTGTCCATTTTAATAAATGTCCACTTTGGAGAGCTCTGTGGACACAAGGGGCTGGGCAGTGATCCCCTGATCACCCCAGCCAGACCCAGCTCGTCCTTTCCTACACTGTGTAACTCATAACCACTGCTCCAGCCCAGTGAAATAACACATTTGAAAGAAACAGAGGGGAAAAAAAAATACCCCAAACCCTGTAAAACTGAAATTGTAGTTCTCCCGGGATGCAGAGTCTGAAATATTCCCACAACCTTTGCATAATGCATTGCTCATGTCAGACCTCGGGAGACAGAAATTAATAGCTAACAGCAAGCAGGCATGGCACACACGTGGGCTTCCCTTCTTTCCCTGCTCCCAGGGGCTCCCAGCTCAGGGGATGCTTTTCCTTTACATTCAACTCAAATAATTCTCATTTAAAGACACAAGAAGAAAAAGGCTGGAGAGGAATCGCAGAGAATTTGTGCCAAACAGGAAATATTCAATAAATGTTTATCCTCTCGCACAATGGTGGGGTTTTGGAAGTTTTCTGTGGATGAGATTTAAAGCTGGAGGGGTGGAGGGGTTTTTCCTCCCCCTCTGGGCTCTGGATGAGTGGGAGATGAGTTCAGGTTCTGCCTGTGGCACCAAATTCCTTGTCCGGCAGCTGCTCCCACTGATGGAAGTGGGAATCTGGATTGTGCTGTCCCCCTAATTGCATTGAGGGCAGGAGTTAATGGATTTAATTCCTGGGACAGGAGTCAGAGTTCACTGTCAGCCGGGACACTGCCCTGGTGGGATGCTCTGTGCCTCAGTTTCTCTGCCAAGCCCTCCATTCCCTGCAGAAACGAGACCATGCTAACCAGACCCCTTTCCAATCCTCTCCTTCCCTTTGCTTTCCTGGTCCCGACAGCTTTTTTCCCAAACCTTCCTCCCCTCCCCCCCAAAAATGTGAAAAAATAGCTCCATCTGGATGCTGTTTCCAGCCAGGCACAGGCCCCGGGGCCGGGAGCCAAGAGAGCAGCGCCTGTGAACGGCAGACGTGGGAGCCGGGGAGGAGGATGTGATGGGGAAGCTGTGAGAAAAGCCCGAGGTCCGCAAACCTTCGGCCTCGCCGGGGATCCTCTCCCTCCCAGACAGGGCTGGGGGGCAGTGCCAGCCCGGAGCCCCAGGGATGGGAGCTGGCTGGGCTGGGGGATGGCCCGGGGAGGCACAGAGGGATGGAGAGAGGAGGGGCAGAGGTGCCCGGCTGAGCCAGAGCCACCCCGTTTCCCTTCTCCTTCAGAACGGGACACCCATGGGACTGCGGCTGGTGTGCAGCAGCCTCGGGGATGTTGCATCACTCCTCCGGCAGCCGCAGCAGCTCCAGACTCCAGGAGAGGGGATGGGCTGGCTTCCCTCTTCCCAGACTTCCCACGCCAGCACGTGTTATTTATGACCCCCAGGTTTTCAAATTAAACATGAATTAGCGGGGGCGGGGGAAGCGGGGTCCTGCTCGTGGCCGCCGCCTCGCTGGGGAAGGGGGGGGACACTCACAGCCGGCACGGCAGGGGTTAAAGCGCCGGCGTGGGGAAGCCACCTCCATCCTCCAAAATACAATCGACCAGGAAATAAACAGGAGCTTGTGTTTGTTTCAGTGCACAAGTGAAAAATAAAAGGATTTCCTGCGGGCCGGGGCGCCCGGGGTCCCGCAGCCCGGCGGCCCAGCCGCCCCGCGCCCATTGTTCACCCAGCTCTGCCACGGGGGACATTGTTCCCTCCAAATGTCCCATCAGATAAAGGAGCTCTGCTGGCCGTGGCCACCAGCACCGAGAGAGCAAACCCTGCGGGGTTTATGCAGAATTTGGGAGCAGCACCCAGCTCATGTCCTGAGGGAGTGCCACCCTGCTTTCCCCCAGGGCTGGGATGCCAGGCAGGCAGGGACGCCCTGGCATCTTTGTGGGTGACCCCACAGTGTCCCCTCCCCACCCCGAGTGTGGCTGCAGCTGGAGCAGACCCAGAATTTGGGGTCTGAGCAGTGGAGGGGTGCGTGAAGGCCCGGGGTGGCACACGAGGGCTTCATATCCTCTCACAGAAGGTTTCTCTCTTCCTCTTTCAGTCAGCCGAATCTCACCGAAGCAGTAAAACCTCACGTTTCCTACTGCTCAGTGATATTTGCTGACTGCAGTGTCACAACAACCGTACCGGATGAGTGGGGAAAAAAAATAACAATAAAAAGAAAGAAACGTTAGAAAAATAACCCTGCATGGTGGAGGCACGTGGGAATGCTGAGCCCTGAGAGCCACAGGAGCAGAAACTCCTCACTGAGGCTCCTGGAAAGCAGCAGAGAGCAGAAGGAGAAGCGTCCTGCAGCCTCTGGCTGCTCCCACTGCCCGGGTCTGCACACTTGGGTGTGAAGTGCTCAGCAGGGCTGCCCAGCTTTCACTGCCGGCCTGAGGGAGGTGTTAAGGGCATCTGAAAACAAGGGAGATTTTGCATTTCAAGCCATTCCCCACCTGCTGCCCCTGAAAGGGGTGAAAGCAGGGTCAGGGATCCACCTGGGGCTCCCTAGGAAACCCCCATGCCTCGACAGGAGGCATTTCAGTGGAAAAATGAAGTAACAAAAGTGAAAATGGTGTGGAGGCAGCCATCAGCCTTTGCTGTCTTTTGCTTTTAAGTAGCCTGACCACGCTGGGGTGGGTCTGAGCTCCTCTGCACTTGCCTTGCAAAACTCAAGCGGGCTGGACTGTTTTGGGTGCCCAACCAGTCCCTCTCCATCTCCTCTACTCAAACAAGTGGAATTTGGGCTCCACGTTGGAGCAGCTCCCACTTAACCAACACTCATCCTGCTCTGCTGAGAGGCTGCTGGTGCTGACAGCTTGCAGAGCCCAAAAACCACCTGGAAAAGCTGGGAACCACCACCTGGAATTGGGGAACCACCCTGGGGACCACTGCAGCCTCTGGGAATGCCCCTCTTGCTGGCCATGACACCAGTGTGGGGAGAAGGTCCCTGAGGGATGAGGGGGACAGGAGTGCTGGGACGGGGTCCCTGAGGATGCAGGAGCCTGGGAGGGGGTCCCAGAGGGGTGTGAGAGGCAGGATTGCCCTGGCAGCTCCAGGGGCTTTGCCAGGAGCCACCGGCTCCGAGCGCTTCCTGCGATTTGGCCCTCGGTGAATAAATAACAGAAGTGAAGGCAGCGAAGGATCTCGGGCAGAGTAAATATAGTTCATAACTCCTTTTATCCCTGCCTTCAGTCTGATCCCAAGCCCTGTCTGTTTGTACTCTTGCCTTTGTTTTGGTTTTTTTTTTCTGCTGTGTTTTTTTAACCAGCATCTGATGGCAACTTCCCAACGACACGTTCAGGCTGCTTGAAAGCTCCTCATTTTGCTGTGGCCGGGGCAGCAGCTTTCATTGATGGTTCAAATCACCAGGCAGGCTCTGGGTTGGAAAGAGACAACAATACTACAGTGCTCAGAGGTTTTTCTGTACAAAACTTGCCAAAAAGAGATAAAAAGAATGGTTTGGGCTTGACTTTATTTTTTTCTTTTTGCATTTCACAACTGTAAACTAAAACCACTCTGGGTCAGAATCACATCTGGGCTGGTGGGAGCGCAGCTCTGTGGGCAGTGCTGGCAAACCTCTGCTGGATATTGCTTTGCTTCTCTGGTTTCCAGCTCACCAAACCACGCACCAAACCCAGAGCTTGGTTAACCAACACTCAGCTGGTGTTTGAGGATATTTTCCTGGCAAATGGACCTAATTGCCACATTGGTGCAGCACATGCCGAGCTCTTCTCAGCATTTCTGGCTGCAAACTGCAGTGCTTGGCTTTGACTGATTCATTTTCAGGTATTTCCCCTTTCCCACAGCTCTTTTGGGGGTGTTTCTTGGTTTTCCTCATCAGCAAAGCTGAAAATGGAAAGGCAAAATATTTCCGAGGTGGTGGCCAGGCCATGGGACCTTCCTGATGTCCCTCTTGGAGGTTTCTTTTTGGATTTTGGAGGTAATAGGGTGAGAGCTTGGTCTCCTCTGGCTCATATTTCAGTACAAATGGGGTGTCCCAGGGGTGGCTGGGCTGGAGCTGTGTCCACATGGATTGTGCTGGGACACTGGGAGCGCTGAGCTGGGGGCAGCTGTCCCAGCTGCTCTTCACAGGCAGGCGAGAGATTTCTCATCCACCAGCAAATCAGGGCCTCCAGGGGGGAACAGAACCACCCCGGGTGCTGTCACCTGTGGGAATGCTCATCCCAGCAGCTGGAGCAGCCCCTCTTCCCTCTCCTCACATCCCCTGCGCCCCTGGGACCCCAGCCCGGGGTGGGAACGTGCCCTTCCCAGGTCTGCCAGCACAGACAGGTGGGGAACAGCCCCAGCTCGGAGCAGACGATCCCAGGAGGAACTGAAACCTGCCCGTGCTGCTGGGGAAATGCTCATGACACGGCAGCACAGCCGCCTCCAGCCTGCCTGCCTGCCCCTCGTCCTTCCCACAGCTGGTTCCTAGAAAACCGGCTCCCAGACCGACCCAGGAATTGGATTTTGCCCAGTGCAGCTTTGCAAACAAACCCAGGAATGATAATAGGGAAGCAGCCAGGCCCTCTTTGGTGTCATTTTGCTTTGTTTTTCTTGCACGTTGGAGCTTCCCATCATGGTCTGGCAGTGGCTGGAGGCTGCATCAGCCCCTCTGTCTGAAAGGTCTCCAGAGCAGAGAGAGCAGAGGAGCACCAAGAATTGTGTCAGGTGCTGGTGAGGCTGAGCCTCTTCTCCTGCCCTTCTGAGATGCCACTTTTCCCCTGGCATGGGGCTCGGACAGATGTGCCAGCCCAGAAGTTCACCTCGATCCTGCTGGTCCCACCAGGGCCTGGCTGCACCACCTGGCAGGGGAGGAAACACCTCAAGATGAGCACCATGGCAGGGAAAGGGAAAAGTGACTGTAACACATCACACAGATAACTCAAGAAATCTCTTGGGACTAACCTGGAGGAGTGGGGGGAGAGGAAGCCAGGGGCATCCCCATGGGAAAACATATACATGTTTGGGCAGCGAGAACAGAAGTGCTCATTACTCATGAAAAAAAAACCCACAGAAGTTCTTTTCAGGCATCAGCTTCCAGTAACAAAGCCAGATTGATGGAAAAAAAAAGTGCTTTTATTTTTCATTCGCCAACGGAGAAGCTAAAAAAAAAAAAAAAAAGAACGCAAAGAATAACTGGGGGAATATAAAGAGTCAGCTGAGGGAGCTGGGTCCCAGGGGCGCTCAGACAATGCCTCCTGCCCCCGGGCTTTTAATTATTGTGCTCAGGAAATCAAACAAGTGTGCTATTATTTATTTGGAGGAGGCATCGGTTTCCGTGTGTTTTACAGGGGTTTGCCCATGGGCACGGAGGAACGATCCCTGAGGAGGGACCGGCCAAACTGCTTTGGGTTGGCACTGGGCAGGGGGAATGGGAGAGGAGCTGTGGCCCCCCCCAGGCTCCCCGGACAGGCAGTACTGGCTGTTTCGGGGTGCTGAGGGGTGAGCAGGGCTTGGGACGGGTGCAGCCCTAATCCCAGCGGCTCAGCACTGCTGGTGGATGGCTTGGGGGACTGCTTGGGGCTGGAGGATGCTCCCTGTCCCACCTCCGCGTCCCAGTGCCCGGAGGAGCATCCTCCCCTCTCATTCCCTCCTGCTCCCCATCCTCCCCGGCTCTGTTCTCCCCCTCCTCTCGCCGCGCCGAGCCCCGAAAGGAGCCCTTGGTATGTTGTGTGAGTTGCAGCTCAAGTGAGTTTTATTCAGCTCCACTAACCTTGGCAGACAGACCCCAGGGAAAGGGACAAAAGGACAATTGTTTGCAGCAATTTTGCCCTCAATTGGTTTCCCCATCAGCTTGCAGAGCGGCGCAGCCAGCCAGGCACTGCCTGACTAACAACATTAAATTCAACTCGCGCTGCTGCGAGGTGCGGGGGGGGCGGAGGAAACCAAACTTCTGGGAGCCTCTTCTTGCCTTTCCACGCACAAACCCCCAAACTTCGGCGAGGAAAAGCGGGGTAGCTGAGCTGTCCCAGCGGGACGGCAGCTGCTGCCTCTGTCCCCAGCGCCACCGCTGTGCCCAGCTGTGTCCCCCGCTCCCCCCGGGTGCCCGCACGCCGGNCATCCTCACCCCGAGGCGGGGACCCCAAACGCGGGGAGGGGCCGTTCTCCAAAGAGTCACCCAGCATAGACCCTTCCCAGCCCCCGGAGAGTCTTTGCGAAGCCTTTACTCCGCTGGGGTAATTCAAGCCGCCTTCCCGCACGCCCCCGGCTCGCTGCCGGCCCCCCGGAGCCTCCTCAGGGCTTGAGCAACCGGCGCGTTTGTGCCAGAGATGTTTGGTGTAAAGCGCAAGGATCCCAGTGGAGGAGGGTTTGGGATGTCATTCCCTGTTCCTGATCCCCCCCATCCCAGCCTGAGCGTTTCCTGCACTGTCCCTGCCACCACGCTGGGCTGGGTTTGGCTGCCGAGGATCCCCACGGGAGCAGGAACGCCTGCTGTGCCTCCACACGAGGCTTTCCTGGGAGCAGCCCAGCCCTTGGGAGCAGGAAATCTCCCATGGCTAAACCAGTCCCACCCTCTGTTCTCCCACCAGAGCTCCGACACCCCAGCTCAGGAGCTGGTTCTGGAGGGACACAGGTTGGGGAGGGCAGGAGCTGGGGGTTTGGACATCTTCCCCTTTACATCAGGGAGCTGTAAAGCCCAGTCTGAGACCCGGACTGGAACGAATGGGTTGGTTTTGGCCGGGCCCCAGCTGGAATCCTGCCTGCTCCATGAAACCAGCGCGGCTGCGGAAGCGCGGGGCTCAGCCGGCTCGGGGACCTCCGGCACCCAACACCCCCTGCCCACGCCCCTCCACGGGCATCACGGCGGGGTTTGGCAGCATGGGGAGGCCTGGCCATGCTGGGGTGAGGGGGAACTGGGATTATCCCAGCTGGGATCCTTCCTGCCCTGCTCCAGAGGGTTTGTGGCGCTCCCGACAGAGGCACGAGGACCCCACGCGCGGGCGACGTGTCAGCGCAGTCCCCTCTCCGTGCGCCCCAGGACATCCCTGCACGTTTGAACTCCAGCAGAGCCAGTTTTGGGTGGCTGCACCGAGGCCAGGGGGATCTGCCCAAGCACATCCCAGCAGCGGAGGGTGCGGGAAGCAGCCGCCCTCAGTCTCGGCACGGCGGGATGGGGCAGCAGGTGGATGTGGAAGCACCTGTGGAGCTGGGCTGGTGCATCCCGGGCTCCTGGGACCCACACGTCCCACACCCCACACTGGGCACGTGGGTGTTTGCAAAGCTCACAGATGTGAAGGGAACCTGGCTGCAGCAGGAATCTTAATTCACACAGCCCTGGAGGCCAAATTCCTTTGCTGGCCCTGGTGGGTGGGAGCTGAGCTGTTGCCCAGCTCAGCAGCAGTGCCCCTTGCACCAGGCACCCCAAAATCGATCTGCTGTGCCATGGGTGGGCTCAGAGGCTGGAGGGATCTGACATCAACAGACTGAAAGGCCCCGAGATGCTCTCTGTTGTTTATCTCCAGGGTAATTAGGTAATTAACAAAGCAAATGAATTTCGGTTTCTGTCTTCAGGGCTGGATTTGGCATGGTGCTTGCCCTCGTTTTGGAGCTCTCTGAAGAGCACAGGGTGGACCTGGGTGTGGAAATGCTCCCAGCCATCCCTCCAATCTCTCCCTGCACTGCAGCAGACACTGTCTGTGGCTGGGGGTGACCCCAGGAGCTGTGGGGCATCCAATTAAAACCCTGATTTTCCATGAGGGAATCTTTTGCTGAAGCACTCTGGCTGCAGGAAGGACTGGTCCTTGGGACAGGGCAGCATTTCCAGCAAGCCCAGGTGCCCTGAGTGGGGATTTGGGGGTTTCTCAGGTCATCAAGACTTCCAGCACAGAATCTTTGAACTGTTTGTTCCCATGCCTTGGGAAGCAGGAGCTCCTCTGGCTGTGCTACAGAGGAGCCTGCATGCCTGAGATCTTTGCAAACTTGGCTGTGGATTCCTCCAGAACAGACTTTTCCTTTCCCTGCTCAGCTTCTTCCCTTGGTCTGTGCGGAGGGGGAGAGGTGGGAAGTGGAGCCTGATGCCATCCCGAGCCCATCACTGATGGAAATTTTGGGGAGAGACAGGACCTTCCTTGCCAAACCACTTTAAATCAACAGCCAGCCCAGACTGCCTTTGCTGCAGGGACTGGCAGAGGGAGAGGCTGCGGAACAAAGGAGGAACTTCTCCGCACATACCACACACAAATATTTGCCGTAGCAGCAGGAACAAAATAGCAAATTAGCAGCAAACGAGCTGATCCTGTGCTCGGTCCAAGTTAGCCAGGTAGGAAAGTCCCAGATTTCACCAGGCAGGTGAAACCAACCTCGGAGCAGCTGCCACCAGGGCAATGAATCCCTGCCCGCAGCTTCCATCCCCAACGGCTGCTCATGGTCCAGCTCCGGGGAAATCTGGAGGGAGGGAGGGAGGGAGGCTCGGCCGTGCCGAGCACGAGGGGCTCAGGCAGCAGCAGGCACGGAGGGGCCGGGAACGGGGCAGGAGCTGGCTGGGGTTGGCAGGGAAATGCCATGGAAACCCGCCGGCGTGATGCTGAGCCCCGCGCGTCCTCCCGCCAAGAAAAGGGGACAATGGGGCCGGGCAGGCGGAGCTGCCTCCCCAAGCTGTCCTACTTTGCTGCTCTGCCCCATCTGTGAGCTGTCAGGCACCCGCCCCGCTGCTCCCTCCGGCTGGAAACCCCCCCTGCAGGCAGCGTGTCCCGAGGGGAGGAGGGGGCTGGCCGGCAAGAGTCACCAGGGCTGGGGGGATGCTGGGGGAAGGCGTCTCTGATAAGCGTGGATGGCCTTTTATCTGTCACCAGGGCGTGCAAACAGCAGCCCTGAGCCCTGGCGTCTTCTTGGGCATGATATTTCTCTTTTTAAAAAGTTTTAAAGCATGGACACGCAGCTGTGCGTGTGCTTGGGTGAATGTGAACCCAAGTGGAAAACCATGGATGGAAAAGGCACCTCCAAGCATCCCCAGCCTCAGCCTTCAACAGCTGATGAGGATTTTCCCATCTCAGGTCCTGTTTTACCACGTGTGGTGCCAGGGTTCAGGGAGACACGGACACCCCCTGACTCGGGGGGAGATTTTCCACCCACCACCTCCAGGATCTGTGGGTGTGGGTGCTCCCCTGAGCAGGATGAGTGGGTGGGAGCTGGGGGAGGCTTGCACGCCCCGGCAGGAGCTGCATGGGGTGCAGGAGCACGCCCAAATCAAAGGCAGCGTTTAATTAAGATTTCCGACAGGGTGAGATAGTGAAATGAGCAGATCTGGGCCCTCACCGACAGGGAAGGGGCGACTCCCTGGGTCTGCACCGGCACGCCAGGCAGCATTTGCATCCTCAGACAGAGCGGGGTTTAATTGATTTTGAGCTGGGATAACCCCAGGAGGAGAAAGCACAGAGCTCTCTTCAAGTCTGGACCCCTGCTCTCCCTGGGTGCTGCTGGGTCAGGGTGCTGGGTGGGCAGGGTGAGATCCCACTGGGATGGAGCAGGGTTTGCTGCTTTTCTCCCCCTGCATGCACAGTGCTCAGGGAGGATGCAGGGAGGTCACAGTGAGTTTTTGAAGCACTTTGGGGTAAATGTGACCCTCTGGAGCAAATCCCACCAGCGGTGCACTCTTGCACGCACCCCCAGCATCTTCCTGGGGTGCTTCCAAACCTCTTGACCTCTCCCAAAAACGCTCAGGTGTCCCCTTCCCCAGGCATCTGCAGGGGGATCCCCCAGAGCTGTGTGCTCCAGAGGGACCCTCACCTACTGCTGCTGCTGCTGCTGCAGGAGCACCGAGGCCGTGCCTGCAGCAGGAGGGGGAGCAGCAGCACGGAGNTCCCGTCCAAGAGCTCTTTGCTCTTGTTTCCAGCTCTAACCACCCCGCCAAGGGCACAGGGAGCTGCCCTCCACCATTTGCTCTGATTCTTGGGATGCTCCACGTGCCACAGAGCCCAGCAGGGGCTCCTCAGGGGGCTGGGAGAGGGGCTCGGGGGGCTTTGATCCCCCCACATCTCCCCTGCTCAGTGCACAGCTGAGCCCGCGGGGGCCGGAACGGCCCCGGCACAACTGCGACCGAATCCATCCCGGCAGCTGGGATGGAGGGGGACAGGGAAAAGGAGCCACTGCTCATTCTCCTT
>VXBR01009084.1:425782-446376 GCA_013400215.1 Cisticola juncidis
GCTGACTTTTCCCAGTGCTGCCACACTTCCCTGCCTTGTGTTTTCCTGCCCCCACACATCTTCCTCACCCAGGGATTGTCCTCAGCTGCCTTGAGCAGGGCTCCTCACTGCTCCAGGGCCAGGATTTATCTGCTGTAAGCCAGCACAAATATGTGGGTCTGGGTGAGAAAACCCCAATGGATCACCTTGGCCCTGGGGTAGGGATGAATCCTTCACCATGGATCCAATCCTACACATGGGGATGGGGCTGTGCCTTTGTGCTGCCAGAGTTTTGGGAGCCCTCGTGCAGCTCTGTTGTCATCTCACCCCACATCTCCCCCCAGCTGAGCCCAGCACTGTGGTGACTTTAACAATGACATCTACGTGAAGAGTGATAAAATACTGGAATTGTCTGCCTGGGGAGGTGGTGGAGTGGAGGTGTTTAAAAATATTAAACAAATCCCTGGATGTGTTTAAAAAAGAATGGATGTGGCACTCGGTGCCATGGTTTAGTTGAGATGTTAGGGCATGATCTGTGATCTTGGAGATCTCTTCCAACCTAGTGATTCTGTAATTCTGTGAATCTGTAATTCTGTGATTCTGTGATCTGTGATTCTGTGATTCTGTGATTCTGTGATTCTGTGATTCTGTAATTCTGTGATTCTGTGATTCTGTGTTTCTGTGTTTCTATGATTCTGTGGTCTTCCCAGGCATTTTTCCAGTAAAACTGATGGATTTATGGGGTGGATTCCCAGCTGCAGGACCCCCACAGGCAGTGGTGGGAGCACGAGCAGCTCGGGGATGGCTCTGCAGCGGGGTCTGGGTGCTGTGCCCCACTCAGGGCATGGAATTGGTGCTGCCAGGGCAGAGCAGACCCCACCCCTGCATTGCTGGGCTCCCCCATGCCCGTTCCCAGGGCTGCCATCCCCGGGGAGCCCTGGAGGGGCAGCTGTGGGGGCTGAACCCAAGCAGCTCCTTCTGCCGCGGGGAGCGGCGCATTGAGGTGTCCATAAGGGTCCATAATTCACTGCAGCCCGAGCTGGGCTGCTGGGGCTGTTCCCAAGGCTGGGTTTGTCACTGGGGACAAGGACAGCGTCTGTCCCTGCCCCTTCCCCTGCACAGGGAAGGGCTCTGACCTCCTGCCTGCTGCCAGGGATGTCCTGAGGTGTGCACATTAACCTGTCCTTGCACACCCACCTGTCCTTGCACATTCACCTGTGCCCACTCACACCCATTCCCTCTCAAACAGCCCTTCCCTCTAATGGGTGTGAGCACTGCAGGGGGATTCAGGCATGACTCTGCTCAGAAATGTGAGATTTTGGGGTTTTGGGGTCAAATCTTTCCCTGTCAGGCACCTGCACTGGGTGTCTGGCAGAGGTTTGGGGCCACATGGGCGGTGTGGTTGTGGGCACATCCAGAGGTGGCTTGGAGAGGTGGCTGAGGCTTGTCCCAGCCCCCTGACAGACACTGTCACATCCAGAGGTGGCTTGGAGAGGTGGCTGAGGCTTGTCCCAGCCCCCTGACAGACACTGTCCACCGAGGGCCAGCCTGAAACAAAAATGTAGCAGGGCCATCAGCTCTCTCCTCCCTTCTGGGGGTAACCCCAGCCTGGGAAGAAGCTCCCCTCATCCAGACCAGGCTTTGCTCCAGCAGGCTGGGGCTCCCCCTCTATCACCACACGGAGTTCTGGTGTTAATCAGGCTAATTGGTGCCAGGGTGGGTGAGCTGTGGGCTGGAGGGGCTGTGGGGTGGGTGGAGGGCTGAGCGTGGTGCAGGAAGCGTGGCTGATATCTGCCCTTGGGCAATATCTGTGTCACACTCACAGTTTCCCATGCTGGTTTGAGGTGATAGGGCTGGGGCAAAGCAGAGGGAAAACACCCCAAATCCCAGCCTGGGGGCTTTGGTGTGCGTGGTGCCCCCCTCATTTATGAGCCAGCCTGGACTCTGCACTCTCCCTGTGTGAGCCTGCTCCCTCTGCTCCTTTGGAGGTGCCCTCTGCCTTGGCTCTGCCCCACCTTGGTGCCCAGAGATGAATCCTTGGGATGTAAAACTGCCTCTGCGCCCCCAGTTGTGTTTTGCCTCCCCAAAAGCACCCCGGGGTGTGGTGATGCCCCGTGGGAGGGCTGTGCCTGCTGCTGGGGTTTCCCACTGGAGAAGATTACTCTCCTGGTGGTTCCTCTCCCCTTCTGAGGGAGCTGGGGCTGTTTTGGAAGCGTTCATCCCAGGTGCCCTTGGCGCTTTCCGGGGATGTGGGGCCAGGCTTGGCCTCCCCCTGCATGGTCTGTCCCCTCATTTGTCAGTAACCAGAATCAGTGTTCTGAATCTGCCCTGTGGGGTGGGGAGGGGAAGGTTTTTCCAGCCCCTGGGCCAGGGCTGGGTGCCAGAATGGGAGCAGGACCGGGAGCACGGCCCCTGCCTGAGCCTGGTGGCACTGGCTGCTCTCCCAGCCAAGGGGAAACTGAGGCACGAGCTGCCCTCAGTGCTGCCATGGTGGGGAAGTCAGAGCAGGCACCTTCAGCGTGGTTTTCCTTCACCATTTGTTTATTTTCTCGCGTGCTCCTGAGGGCTCTTTTGCAAGCCCAGGGCCTTTCGTAAGAGGAGGGACGGGGAAGTTTTGCAAGCGCAGAGAAGCCGCACGTGCCTTTGGAAACCGAGCCTGACCCCGGGGCCTGCCGGCCGCGCCTGTCACCACCACCTTCCCCTTTCTGCCTGGAGGGACCGGGCTGGGATGTCACTGGGGATGGCCTGGAGGCAGGAAGGGACAACCCTGAGTTTGGCTCAGCTGGGTGTGGGCAGAGAGGTGAACTGCTCCCATATGGAGCACCAGGACAGGGAGCTGGGATGTGGTGGAATCCTGAATTCCAAACCCCTTTTGAGCCATCTCCCGGCTCTCTGAGGGAGCCTCAGCGCTGCTGAGCAGGGCAGGGAGGTGTGATGGATGCCAGGGTGCTGCTGAGCCAGCCAAAGAAACTCCCTTCACCCTGTGCCCTCAGCATTTGCAGAACCACTGACCCCACTGAGTATGTCTCTGGAGCAGTTTTTGGATGTGATCCGAATTTCAGAGCAGCAGGACCCGGCTGTGTCCACCCACCTGCAGCAAACCTGCACCTTGGGGGTGCTGATGTGCACCTGGCTGGGGGGAGGCTGTTCCTGCACAGAATTCCCTGTCCCACATCCCATCGTCCTCCCCTCCGTGTGGCACTGGGGAGCTGAGAGCTCTGGAAGGGCTCAGTTACCTAATAGGAAGGGGTGGGGGTGGGTGTGGGTGTGATAAATACACTCAGATAATTTTACTTCAGGGTAAGTCAATAAATTACTAAAGAGCCTTTGATTGTGCTCTCAGTGGTGCATGTTGATTCAAAAACCTAAGACATTTAGCCTCAATTATGTCTATTTGTGTGTCTTTCCTGCCTCTCTTCTCCACGGTGCAGGGGAAATAACCCTGCCTTGTCTGCGTTCCCACACCTCTCCCACCTCGGCCACGCTTCAGATTTCACTCCTGTCCTGATAACCCTTCCAGCGGCGAGGGGGAGAGGACCAGCTCTTGGCACGAACCCTCTCCAGCTCTCTGTGCTGGTCCAAAAGGACTCGGAGCAAACCCTCCCTGCATGCGGGCAGCCCCAAGGGCGCCTGTTGAGGCTCTGGGATGGTTTGAGCCCGGCCAGGATTGCGGTTTCCCCGTTTCCCCTCTGGCACGGGATGATGCAAAACCACCTGCAGGAGTGCAGAGCGTGCGGGTGGGGACACCCTGGCGGGGCCCAGAGCCCTCAGAGCGATTCCCTCGAGCATTTCCAGGCGCAGCAGCCCCGCTCCCCGCGGGCCCTGGCACGGCAGCGCTCGCCCCGTGCAGCCTCGTGTGCTGGGAGCGAGCTCCCGCCGGGCAGCCTGGCGGTGATGCTCGGACCACACAGCGCCCTTCAGCTGCCGAGAATTCTGTTTTAGAGACGAGCTGGCACCGGCGCCGCCGGTGCTGGGGACTCGGCTGGGGACGGACGTGTCGCCACGCGAGGGAACAGCTCGCTATCAAAGGAGAGAGCGGCTGAGCCAGGGATCGGCTCTGCCCCTCTCCAGGGCGGTGTGCGCCCATTCCAGAGGGCCCAGGGGCACCGCGGGGATGGAGGGACCGGCACTGCCACCGCTCCCCAGCCGGGAAGGCAAAGCCAGCCCGCGGGCTGGGAGTTCACGGTCAAAGCCCCGTCTGCGATGGATGGCGGGAGCTGTCAGGGCCGTGATGATCGAAATGAGCTCCTTCCAATGGGAAGACGCTCGTTTCCTCCTGGGAAATGGCAGCAGAGGGTCATTAATCACCGGCAGGGCAGCTCTGCCTGCCCCGGGAGGGGATGTGGGTTCAGCACACGGCGCTGATGGTGGATGTGCCGTGGAGCTTTCGCTGGGCGCTCCGGGCCAGCCGGGAGCCTGGTGCTGCTCCGTGGGTGTGCAACAGGCACTGGGATGGCTCTGGAAAGGAGAGGGCACCGTTCCTGTTCCTGGCCTGGCTACATGTTTGTGCATGCAAATTTGACAGCGGCTTTTCAAGTGCAAATCTCCTGCGAAAACAAAAGGGAGTCCCGAAACTGGAGCTGTGGGGCGCTTTGAATTGAGCTGCTCTTGCAACACCGCCCCGGCTCCCGCTTCCCGTGCCCTGCGCTGCACAGGAACACCCAGCGCCTCCTTCTTTGAGCTCTGGCACCTATTTTTAGCTGGCAGGGAGGAAAGCACAATCACCCCGCGGGAGCACCCACCCTCAGCGGGCGCTTCTGCCCGGCTGAGCTGGCACAGGCTGAGCTGCCCCGCCGCTCGGGGCTCCGCTTCGGGGGATGCTGGTGCCTGATGGGATCAGACAGGGAGAGGGAACAGCACAGGGATGTGGCGGGGACACGCAGTGCTCACACTAAGGGGCTGGCGCCCCTCCAGCCCCAGCCTGCGGGCAGGGAGGGACAGAGCTGCTGGCGTGCAGGTGCTCGCATGGGAGGTGAAGTGTAATCCCCAAACTCTCCCGGTGTCCAGCCTGGCTCCTTCCAGATCCGTGCTGCCTTCCCCAGGCAGGCTGTGCGGCTCCTGGGAGGACAAACCCCATCCATGGGCACCCCTGGCCGGGCTCTGCCGGGATGTGGGAACAGCCATGTGGCTGCAGTGGGACATCAGCTCCAGGGCCACACTTGGGCCACACCATGCAAACTGTCCCTGCTGCACACATCTGGATGCCTCTGGAACCTCCCCGTACGGCTCTCCAGTGTGGGAGACAGGGCAGTGGGACAGGAGGGCACAAGGGTGACACAGGGACCGTGTCCCCAGCCCCGGGGCTCCGCACCGCAGCCAGTGAGTCACTGCCCAGGGCTATTTTTACCCCCTGGGGCAGCCTCGCTGGGTCATTCCCGGTTCCTAATTGCTGTGATCAGAGCTTCATAAATCTCACCCGAAAGAGGAAGTCTGGGAAATCGAAATCTGCCGCTGCGAGCGGGGGGGGCTGGGCTGGGCAGGCACCGGCGGCACAGCCCAGGGGGAGGCTGAGGACACCGAGCCCCGACCTGTGACCTGCTGCCCTTCACACCTTGCATCACAGAGCTCCCCACAGGGATGTTTTGGCTGACATTTCACCACCGGAACAGGCTTCTTCCACCTCCTCCTCCGTTCCCAGCCTCTCCCTGCTTCCCTTAGTGCTCCCAAACTGCTGGAGCAGCCAAGCCGAACTGAGCCAAGATGAGCTGAGCCAAGCCGAGCCAAGCCAGTGCAGGGGGGCAGTGCTGGATGGGAAAAGCCAACCCCTGATCTCTTGCCCAAAAAGTCACACCACACCCAAGAGTCTGAAAAAGCTTCATTGAACAGTTTGTTGGCTATTTTTGTCAGTGCCTCTGCCCTTCCTGGCCGGGGCTGAGACCAGAAACAGCAACATCACGATGGGGAGGATGAGATGACCACATCCAGGGCATGGACAGAGGAGAAGGGCTGGGAGATCCTGCTAGCAGGGTGCTGGAGATGTTCTCATCATTGGGCCCTGCTGCTCTGGAGTCTCTGGCTCGGGTGATGGTTGGGAGGGTCCTGCTGACACCGGGGTTTGGCAGGGGCCTGAGGAGCAGCCACCGGCAGAGATAAGCAGAGCACAGAAACATTGCCATCTGCTGACACGTCCGGGTGCACTGCTGGCCCCGCCGCGCCGCCGGTCACTGCCTGCAGCGGGAGCAGGAAGCAGCAGGACGAGGGCTGCTGGGCTGCTGTCCCCATCTGGCAGCAGGGCAGGATGGCCCTGCCAGGCACATATGTGGCAGTGTGGCACCGATGTGCAGCACATGAGCCCGAGGCCGTGGCCCTGGAGGCCGAGCTCCGAGCTGGGTGCTGCAGGTGCTCTCCCTGCTGACCATCCAGGAGATGCTGGAGGTCTTTCTGCTCATCCCCAAAGAGTCAGTGAAATTCATCCTGCTGTGAAGAGCCACTCCAAAGTGCAGGGTAGTCTCGTGCAGACAGAGAGGGCAAGTGTGGGTAATTGCAGCCTCTGCAAAGGATTTGGGAAAACGTGCGCTTGGCTGCAAAAGGGAGTTTTGATTCCCCTCAGCCTGTTCCCCCCGGTGCCCTCCAGCTATAGAGCTTGGAGATGTGTGTCTGGGACTGGATTTGCTTTGTTTCAAGTTCCCTGGGAATCTGGCACTGGTGTTTCCCTGAAGAAGAGTGCCCCCAGCTCCCCCAGCACCGGGGCTTTGCCGTGGGGGGCACAGAGCTGGGGGATCCCCACTGCTCTGGCCTGGCTCTGCAAAATGATCCCCAAAAATTGAGATGAAAACCCAACAGTGCCACGGGGACCAGCCATCAGCCCTGCAGCCACAGAGTGCAGATTTATCCTTGCATGGCTCTGGGGTCTCCACGCCCAGCACTGGCAGGAGCAGGGGTGGGATTCACTTCCCCCCATCCCAGGCATGCAGACACCCAGCACAGACAGGAGATGGGGAGGCTGCTGCAGCTCCCAATCCTTGCAGGAGACACAGACAGATGCGCAGGGATATGTCTGGCCAGCCCGTGGGATCCCACCAAGCCCTGTCCCACAGCTGGATTCAGCCTTGGTGTGGGGACTGAGTCAGATGAGCTCCCAGCAGCTCATCCCCCCAGGCTCTGGCCCAGGGAACAAGAGATGAGTCCTGGTACAGCAGGGCCAGAGCAGCTGCTCCCAGCTCAGAGCAGCCTTGGTGGGGTGGAGCAGCCCAGGGCCATGGCCTGGACCCTCCTCTGGCCAAGCCCATTTCCCCCTCTCAGCCTGGCTGGCGACCTGGCAGCCAAGGCAGTGTTTCACTCTTGTGTCAACATTTGGAAGAAAAGGGGGGAAAATAATCATTTCTGTCAAACCCTGGGAATGTGGATGCCCCGAAAACAAATAGAAGCTCTGTTTCTTCAGTGAAAGGCCGTTGTAAATCTGGTTGGCTGCCAAAAAGTGATAAAAATGATTGCTGTTCCGGCACTAGAGAGGAGTTTTGTTGGAAATGTCACCCCCCACGCACCCTCCCCCCAAGTCTCAATGGTGTTTATGAAAACACCATTTTTTATCAGTACCCTGTCAGGCAGAGGTTTGGCCTGGGCCCCCACTGAGGGCCAGATGCACCCAAATTGCCATTCCTAGCCTGATGTGTCTTTTGTTGATGGACAGCTGTCAGTCACCTCTGCTTTCCAGGGGTTAATCATGCTCTGGAGACCAGATTTCCTCCTGTCCTGGGCTTCCCTGGTGGTGTTAGGGCAGGTATTCCCCAGGTAAAGATCACCATTCCCAGGTACCACTCCCCACCTTGCAGTGTCCAGCACAGGAATGTGGGATGGGCAAAGGGGCAGTGCCAAGGGGATGAGCCAGAGGAATTGTGGCTTTGCCAGGGTGAGCCATGGCCAGTGACTGAGAAGAAGCCCCTGCCAATGGCCAGTGCAGCAGCTGCCAGCCTGGCACAATCCCTGACTCTGGAATGTGCAAGGAGGGAGGATGCTCCCTGTGCATTCCTGTTTTCCAAAGGGCACAAGGAAGAAGGGTTGTGTCATCAGAGCTGTGAGCTGGACCTGCCAGGGCTCATCCCATGTTTATTTAGGAGCAGTAGCAGCTTTCCAGCCAGTTCCCTTCCCGGTGTAACACTAAACTCCCAACCTTTTGTCCCAAGGCACTGCCCTGGCTTGGGCACCTCAGCCCCAGCCCCGTTTGAGCTGGGGCAGCGTCGAGCCCGTTCAGGGAGCAGGGCAGGGACAGTCCTTGAGGACAGCTCTGTGTCCCCCCTGCTCATCCTGGCACAGCTGTTGGGACTTTCCAGGTGTGCCCATTTCAGGTGCTCCCAACCCAGTGCAGCAGTGACAGGGACAGGGGGGACATTCCAAGCCCTCCATCCCTGGCAGCAGCACCGACACAGGGCTGTGGACAGGATGGTGCAATCAGCAGAGCAGTTCCCTGAAAATCACTGGTTTAAAGGTTGGGGATGAGCACTTCCTGTGCTCCAGCCCCATGGCAGAACTTTGCAGGATCGTAATCCTCACAGGGACATTTTAGACCTGCAAGGAAACAGCCCAAGGGCTGGAGAAGGACTAAATAAAGCAGGATTAAATAAAGTATGGCCATGCAGGTGTATGAGGGCAGTGAGAGTGACTGGGCTTTGAACCCCCCTAAATTCAGACTCCATACCTGCACAGAGGAGCCTCGATTCCTTAAGGGAAAAGAAGAAAAGGAGCTGAGACGAGTGGCTGGGGTGAGCTCATGGCCAGGGCGCAGCACATCCCAGCGCCTGCGGGAGCCGAGCTCTGCCCGCCGCGGGGACCTGCCCGGGCACAGCCGCTTCCCCGGCTCTGGGATGAGGATCCCACGGTGCGGAGCCTCCTCCTCCGCGAGGAGCGGCCGGGGGAGCCGGCAGGTGGAGCGCCCGGGGCCGCAATTCCCCATCCAAAAACCACACGCGTCCCGGCTCCGATAAGGAGGCGAGAGCGAACCCCCGGGAGCCGTCGGAAACGCGGCGTTCGCTGGGAGAGCCCCGGGCAAAAAGCCCGTGCCCGGCTTCCAAGGTGCGTGGTGGTTGTTTTTGCACACTCAGACATAAATTAATTGGTAGAACACCCAGTCACCCCGGTGGATTTGTCTCCCTCTTTCCGGAGCGTCCATAGGAGGTGCGGGAGGGTTGCCTGGGACACTGCTGGGTGGGGAGTGCTCTCCTTGCCCGGGGCAGCAGCTCTGGACATCAATTTTTAAGCAGAATGGGTCTTTTTAGTTCAATTCTGTGGCTAAGCCTCATCTTTATTCAGGAAAAACCTTCCTTTTAGCAATAGGAGCCTCACCTAGGGAAGGCACATCTGTCTGGGAAGGAGCAGATTTCCTGCAGTCAGCTTCATCCTCTCCTGACCCACATCCCAGGGAAAGCACTGACACGATGCTCAAGAGGGTCAGGAGTGCATCCTTTAACATCTCCCCCTTCCTGAATTTCATGTGCTGATGGTCAGGCAAGTAACAGAGAGCAGGAGGGTGGCTGATTTGGGAGGGCCTGGGAGCTGATAAAACAGGATTACTGGAAGCGTGGCCCATCTCCTGCCATTTCACAGCAAGCTCCTGCACTAGGCAGGATCCCAGCTGCACCCCAGAGCAGGTCCCTGAGCTGGATCCATGGTGGGAAGAACCTGAGAGCAGAGTTAGGGTGAGCTGGGCTCCTTTGGCCTTTATTCTAATGATAATCAGGCTGAATTCCTCAGCACGACCCCAAGGGATGCAGGCAGGGAGTTTTCCCAGAGAACTGAGCTTGTTTGCTGTGGTTTCCCCTCTCCAGCAGGATCCAGAGGGGCACAGGGCCCTCCTGGGGATGTGTCCTGAAGCTGCTGCCCACATCGGGCCCCTGCATGGGGGCAGAGCCCCTGGAGCAGGCGGTGGCTCCGTGTCTGCAGCAGGAGATGTTTTATGCCCAGACATGTCCCACAGAGAGAGCTGAGCTCCCTGCACTGCTCCCCTTCCTCCTAGGGCTGCAAAGGGGGAAGGAGAGGGAGGACATGTCCTAGAACATCTTAAGAAGAGTCTGGTCCTCCCCAGCTGGTGAGGAGAAGTCACTCCCTCAGCTGGTGCTGGAGTTTTGGGGGCTGAGGGGAGAGGGTTTTTCACTGCCTGCTTGAGAGGCAACAAATTCTCCCTGCTGCTTCTTTAACCAGAGCCCTCTCCTATGGCCAGTCCCTGGAGCTGGCTGCACCATGGGCAGGGAGGTGGCAATTCCAGGGAATCCCTGTCCTTGGGATGGATGGACACCCCTGAGAGGCACCCAGGGAATCCCTGTCCTTGGGAGGGATGGACACCCATGAGAGGCACCCAGGGAATCTCTGTCCTTGGGAGGGATGGACACCCATGAGAGACAATTCCTGGGAATCCCTGTCCTTAGGATGGATGGACACCCCTGAGAGGCACATGGAGAATCTCTGTCCTTGGGAGGGATGGACACCCATGAGAGGCAATTCCTGGGAATCCCTGTCCTTGGGATGGATGGACACCCCTGAGAGGCAATTCCTGGGAATCCCTGTCCTTGGGATGGATGGACACCCATGAGAGGCACCCAGGGAATCCCTGTCCTTGGGAGGGTTGGGCACCCATGGGGGATTTGTGCTTTTAGTGCTTTGCTTGATTTATTTCAAACTCACTGGTTTTGGGGGTCCATCCTGACCAGCCTGGGGTCACCGGTGTGGAGTGGGGCCAGGGCCAGGGCCAGGGCTGCTGTGCAGGCCCTCAGTGGGTGCTGAGGTGCCCAGGAGAGGAGCTGGGGTGCAGCCCAGCCCTTGGCATGTCCCTGAGCACCCGTGGGCAGCACAGTGCCCAACACGTGCGTGCAAGCCCGAGCCCAGGATCCTGCCACGTGGAGGGGATGGAGGAACCCAAAAAATCCCGAGTTCACCATAAAAATATCAATCATCTCCAAACATCCGTGCGATGCTGATCCCTTCCCTCCCTGCCTGGTATTTTCTCACGCTCTGGAGCTGGCAGCAGACACTGGGAAGCAGTGTTGGAACTTGTCCTGCCGTCCCATCAAGGCCGTTTATCTGCAGCATCGAGCCCTAGAGCTGCAGGAGCTGCAAGTAGGGGCAAGGCACGCTCCTGCTTGCTGCTTCTGCTGCTTCTGCTGCTTTCCATTGCGTCACTGGGACAAGGGCTGAGCCAGCACCCCGGGGCCAGATCCCACACACACCACCCTGCCTGCTCCTGCAGAGCACAGCAGCCTCCTGAGTGACTGACAGGAGTTGGGGACCCTGGTGACACCCCTGAGCATCACTGGGGTCCCTGCCCTGCCCTCCCAGCAGCCTGCAAGGGACTGGTGTGGGTGCCTTGCACGGCTCACCCAAAGCCATCGTGTCAAGAGCTGCACGCTCAGGGTGGCCCCAGGTGTGACCCTGGATTGTGACAGGGATGGGGACACTGGTTGGGAGCCACCTTTGGAGCAGAGCATGGCCCTGGCTGGGTGCTCTGCTGGCAGGGATGGAGGGTAGGGGATGATGAGGCACCTGCCTCGGTGTGGGATCCTGCTCGGAGCCAGCCCGGGTAATTAACACAATTACAATTACCAAGCAGGCTGCTCCTGGCCCCTCCCTTGCTGGCTCCTCGGTGAACCAATGGATTTGAAAGCCCAGGCACCCCTCTCCACCCCCCCAGGCTCAGCTTCCAACACAAACTCCCGGGGTCCCTCCCCTGAGCCCTGCTGCCAGCAGCTGTCCCCTGCCCAGGCCATGTGGCACTGGGATTTTGGGGATGGCAGCGTGGTGGCCAGTGTCACCAGGGCCACAAGAACCTGACCCTTCCCACCTCTGGTTATGCCCAAGCCAAGGAGATGTCCCATCCCTCAGTTTCCAAGGAATTTTGTGACTCCATCCTGGTAACTTTGAGTCAGGTGCCCTCCAGATGGATCCCCCTTTCCACAGAGAACCTGGCACTGCCCAGAAATATTCTTTTATCAGCAGGGAGGACACAGAGCTCAGCAAAGTTTTTGTCTCCCTGCAGCAGTTCCTGACAGAGCCATGGGCATTGTGGTGGGATGGCAGAGCTGCCCTGAGCCCTGGGACTGCAGTGTCACCCTGGGACTGCGGTGTCACCCTGGGACTGCAGTGTCACCCTGCACAGGGGCTGGCATGGCTGGGGCTCCCAGGGGGCTCAGGGCAGCCCCAGGAAGAGCCCAGCCAAGGCAGGAAACCTGCCTGGTTTCCTCCACACTCATCTCTCCGATGGTTTCTCACTTGTGGGTGCTCTGCTGTAACAAGGCTGAGCTGCCCACGCAGTGTCCCCGAGGTGACACAGCAGTGACACTCAGGGTGCCTCTCTGACCTCTCATTCCACCACCTACGTGCACGGAGCTGGCAGCAAACAGCCCTGAGGCTGTCACTACTGCTCAGAGGAGAATGGACTTGGCCCCTCACTCCTACACGGACAGAGCAGGGCATGGGGAGGGGATGCTCTGAGGGCTGCTGGAGGGACAGAGGGGGCCCTCAGGGCAGGAGGAAGCGACTTTGGCTTTTGCAGAACCCACAGGGCCGGAGGAAGCTTCTCTTCACAAAGCCAAACGTTAAAATGTGTTATTGTAGTAATCAAAGAGCCGGCACCCCCCTTCAGGGAGTGGTGCAAGGTGAGGAGCTGCTGTAAAATGAGAAGCCCCGGCTGGCTGCCACTGAAAGTGTTAAAAGCAAACACTCAGAGTATTTATCTTTGGCCAGACTAAGACTTGTTTTTCTGACAGAAAAAGATATTTTGATTTCAAAATTACCAGAACTCTCTTTCTCCCCTGGGCTTGGCTACCCCAGTGGGTTCACTCTGGGGCAGATTTTCCACCCGTGGAAAAAACTGAGCCTTTAAAAACAAAACCCTCTAAGCAGTAAAATAAAATAGGCAAAGCTGCAAGTGCCTGTTGATTACATTGATTTCCCAGTTTGGTCATTTCCCTGTTCTTCCCAGTGGAAATGAGTGAGATTCCATCCGTGCAGGGCAGAGCTGGCTCAGGGCTGCCCCATCCCAACATCCTCAGCCTTGGAAATGGGGCAGGAAAAAGAAAAAAAAAATTAAAACAAACTAACCCAAAGCGGGCTGTTTTGATGGCAAGATCCCAAATGTCCCTCTGCACCCTGACCTTCATTGTGTGGGGAAGGAGGGAGCGACTGGGAAAGCGTGATAAGGATTAAGGGTTGCCCCGGGGGTGACAGGGAGCACAGGCACTGAGCTTGTCCCTGCTCAGCAGCAGGGGAATGTGGAGTTCTGGTGGTTTGGGATGGCAGCAGGGGCTGGGGAGAAGGGCTCTGGCTGGCCCAAGGGAAGCAGAAGAGTCAGGACTGGGAGGACTCAGGGGGAAGAAGCTGCTCCAGGGAAAGTCTGCAGAGGCTCTTCCCTGTCCCCAAACTGGGGGTGCAGGGTGGGAAATCAATCCCTGGGGGCTTCTCTCACCCGGGATCCTGCCTCACCCCTCATCCCCAGGATGCAGGGCTGCTTTGGGGGGCAGGGAGTGAGGGGGTGGGAGTCCTTGTCCCCCCAGGGCTGGGGGGTGATGTGCTGTGCCACTCCCTGCTCCGGGAGCAATTAGGGCCGAGTTTTAACTGTGTTAATTTGATGGGGCTGAAGAAACTGTTTACATTCACCTTCCCCCGTGTTTGGTTTGTGATAGCAGCAGAGCAGATGCTGCGGGTGCCCCGTTCTCAGCAGATTTAGGGGGGTTTCCTATGGGAAAAGCAGCGATAGAGCCCTGGCAGGCACCCATCCAGCTCCTTCCCCTGAGTGCTTTTTTTTTTTAATGTTTAGCTTTTACCTCATCTCAAACAAAAGGAGTGATTTAAACCCCTTTTGCAATAAAACAATTCAAACAGAAGCCCGTCTGCGGCGCTGTACAATGGGGGAGAAGGCTCTCGTTATTTGCTTAATTACAGGTTTGTGTTTGTCGAGTACCTGTGGGTGAATTGTTTGCAAATAACAGCTGAGTTTATTCATGCTCAGAGTCCTGAGCCCTGAGATTAGAGCTGGCAGACAGGAGCTGGAGGGTGCCCAGGGCTGTGGGTGACCCCTGGGAAGTCCCAGGAGGGGCTGGAGGGGTCTGGGATCGTGTGCTGGCTCCTGGGAGGAGCTGCAGGGCTGTCGTTCTGCTGGAGCTGCCTGCCTTGCACAATGTGGTCCTAATCACGTGCAGTTTATCCTTTTATAAATTGCAGATAAGGATTAACTGCTTTATGGAGTCCCTGTGAAACACAGTCCATTAATGGGAGTGAGCCTGGGCTTTGGAATCCTGGATTCAGCCTGGCCACGGCTGCCAGGTGTTTCCTGACCTCCTCCTGCAGGAGATAACGCCTCTCCTGAGGGCTTCTTCCCTGTTTATGGTGCAGATAAGGCAGTTTTGGGGTGCTGGAAGGAGAAGTGGCTGCCAGGTGCTCCCGCTGAGCGTGGGTGGATTCAGAGCTGGGATGGACATGGGATCTGTGTGAGCACTGCTGGTCTCAGCCGGTTTTGGGGCCATCCTGCTGCTGTCATGTCCCAGCACTGGAACTGGGGGATCTCTGAGAGCCTCCAGGCTGATGGGAATGGCAGCTGCCCTGGGAACAGGGAACAGGGAAGTGACACCGGGCAGGGGGATGCGGCCCCAGCCAGGAAAAACAAAGCTCAGGACACAAACATGTCCCTGCACCCACCCAGGGGCTGCACAGAGCAAAGCCCGGATGGGAAAGTGCTCCCAAAAGTGAAGAAAGTGCTCCCAAAAGTGAANGTGTGGGAAAAGCGCAATCGCTGCAAACAATCAGAGGCAAAGCCGGCAGCAGCACGCAGCGAGCCAGAGAGGAATTTGGAGACGCATTCCAGCGGGGATGACAGAGGAGGGGCTGGGAGCCGGGCCGGGAGTGCAAAGAATAAAGGAGAAAAAAAAAAAAAAAAAAAAAAAAAAAAAAAAAAAAAAAAAAAAAAAAAAAAAAAAAAAAAAAACACCGGTGTTTTTNTAACTGCTTTATGGAGTCCCTGTGAAACACAGTCCATTAATGGGAGTGAGCCTGGGCTTTGGAATCCTGGATTCAGCCTGGCCACGGCTGCCAGGTGTTTCCTGACCTCCTCCTGCAGGAGATAACGCCTCTCCTGAGGGCTTCTTCCCTGTTTATGGTGCAGATAAGGCAGTTTTGGGGTGCTGGAAGGAGAAGTGGCTGCCAGGTGCTCCCGCTGAGCGTGGGTGGATTCAGAGCTGGGATGGACATGGGATCTGTGTGAGCACTGCTGGTCTCAGCCGGTTTTGGGGCCATCCTGCTGCTGTCATGTCCCAGCACTGGAACTGGGGGATCTCTGAGAGCCTCCAGGCTGATGGGAATGGCAGCTGCCCTGGGAACAGGGAACAGGGAAGTGACACCGGGCAGGGGGATGCGGCCCCAGCCAGGAAAAACAAAGCTCAGGACACAAACATGTCCCTGCACCCACCCAGGGGCTGCACAGAGCAAAGCCCGGATGGGAAAGTGCTCCCAAAAGTGAAGAAAGTGCTCCCAAAAGTGAAGAAAATGCTCCCAAAAGTGAAGAAATCCCAATGTCTGCGCCCTGCACAGCGGGGAAGAGGCACTCCTAGAGTTGTGAGGAGTTCTGGGACGGCTGAAGGAATCATTCCTGAGGAATCCAAAGGACAGCACCCCCTTTTCTCCACTCCCACCCTGCCCGGTCAGAGCTGAGCCCCGCAGAGCGGGAGGAGGCGGCTGCCCGCGGACCTTGAGCCGCTTGCAGGTGTTAAAGCGGGATCAGAGGGGCCGGGGTGACTCAGGTGTGACTCAGGTGTGGCCCAGGTGTGACTCAGGGCAGAGCCACGCGGCGCCCGCCGGCCCCGGGGCCGCGCTTGGCCCGGCCTGCGCTGNGAAAAAGCTCCGGTTTGTTTTGGGTTTTATCCCTCTCTGCAGAGCTGTCCCACCCCGCCTGACTTTTGAATAAAGCCCTGGGTGCTGCAGAAGGGTGGCACGGAGGGAGCCGGGGCGGGCAGCGCTACCCTGCTGGCACCGGGGACACCAGACCTGTCACCCCTCAGCCATGCTCCCTGTGGCATCAGGGACATGGGGACCCGGCTCCACCGGCCATGTGTGGCCAGACCCTGCTGCCTCCTGGACAGCACCAAGGGCCACGGGCAACAAATGCCCCTGTGCCAGGAGCCACCAGCGTGGCTCAGCGCCCACCCAGGGCTGGCACTGCCCAGGCTGCTTCCCATTCCGTGACTCAGTTTCCCCTGAAACAATGACAACAATTCTCTTGGAGACTGACAAGGCTTTGCCTTGGAGGGGACCAGCTCTGGGGTTGGGGACACATCTGTGTGTGCCTCACATCCAGGAGTGGTGGCTCTCAGGATTTTTGGTGGCCGCCAGACTGGTGTCAGTGGCCAGCAGAGCATGTCCCCGAGGGGCTGCAGCACAGTCTGTGTCCTTGCAACTCCGTCATTCCCTGCCATCCCAGCAGCTCCTCCCGGCTCTTCTTTCTACCTTTGCGTTGCACAATAGAGAGAAAGCAAAAGGGAGCAGGGGGAGTGGATGCTGGCAGAGCCAGGGGGACACGGTGACAGCAGCACAGCCCCTCTGGCAGCGCTGTGTGGCACAGGGCAGGGCACAGGGCAGGGCACGGGGCAGGCTCGGATGTTCTGGGAGCTGCTCGGGCTCTGAGATAGCACCTGGGCTAGCGAGGTTGGTTTTCTCTGCCCCCCTGCCCTGCGGGGACACAATCAAGGCTGCGGCTGTCCCAGAGAGCCCTGATGGTCACCAGCGGCGCTGCCGCTGTCCCCTCACCCTGCCGCGAAGGGAAGGGAGTGAGGCAGACCCAGAGCACCGAGAGGGGACAGGAATTTGCATTTCAACAGATTCACGGCCACCTCCACACCCTCCCATCTCCACCGTGCCCCACCAGCACCATCCTCCTCCCTTGCACTGGTGGGCAGAGGCTCCTCCCGGGCACAGGGAGGGATAATTGGCAGTGTGGGTGCCCTGGGCCTGTTTCACTCCTTGCTCCAGGCACAGCAGCCACCCGGGAGCTCAAAGCATTCAATTGTTCACTGCTGCCTTTCTTTGAAGCCCTCATTCATCCTCCAAGGTCTGTATTGATTGGGGACTCCAGGAAAGCATCTGCCCTTCTCTGCCTTCATCAATGACTTTCCCACATTAATCCACCTCTTCCCTTGATAACCACACTAATTACTCTCGGCTAAGTTGACTCTGGCAGGGCATTGGAGGCTGGGAAGAGGAACCTGCTCCAGCCTGGCTGTGCCTTAAAGCTGCAGCTCTGTCCAGAAAAGGCCCCGGGGCTGGAGCTTGGCATGGGGCTGGCTGAGGGCAGAACAGGAGCTTGGGGGGTGTGTGCTGCTGGGAGAGGTGTTTGCTTTCCATTTTTGAGGCTTTTGCACCTCCCAGGGATTCCCTGATGATTTTGTAGGGATGATGATCTCAGTGGGATGCACATCCACCCTCCCTGCCTGCATCTGCCCCGGCCTGGGGCTTCAGGGGTTTCTCTCTTTTGCTGCAAGGTGTTTCAGACCACCACGAGAAGTTCACACCCTCAGCCCGGGGTGGTCTAGGCACAAGATGAGATCTTTTCCATGTCTCCATCTGGGATTCCTCGAGGGGGAATGAGAGGGACAGAGTTCTTTGAGCTCAGCCATGGTCAGGCTGAGCTGTGGCTCAGGAGCAGCCCCATGGGAAGGAGCTGGGCAGAGGGAATCCCACATCCAGCAAAGAAATTATTCCTAATATCCAATCTAAACCTCCTCTGGTGCAACTGGAGGTCCTGACCAGCAGGAATGGTGCTGTGAGGGGAGGCAGCAGCAAAGCAGAGAAAGAAAACCCTCCTGCATGGCTGTGGTGGCTTCCAGCAGTACCTGTGGGGACACGGGTGGCAGGGGGACATGGGGGGCTGTGCTGAATCCCCATGGGGGGACAAACACCCCGGGCTGGCCCCCACTGTGCCCCTGCAGCCATTCCTGAGGTGGAGCCACCATCTAGTGACACATGGGTGGGTGTCCCCAAAGGGTCCCCAGGGGGTGGTGGCCCTAGTCCCCACCATCCCAAAATCCTCAGGGCTGGGGGGACAAAGCCAGAGCTGGTGCAGGAGCAGGATTGGAGTCCCTTCTCCTCATTCTTTAGGGCTGAGGCTGTGCATAAACCCCCTAGTGAAAAGCAGTGTTGGGTAATTAATTTATTTATTAATAGAACCATTAAGGTTGGAAAGCCCTCAAGGATCACAGGTAACTCAGCACCAGCCTGTTCACCACATTCCCAACACCCCACACACCTTTTGGACACTTCCCAGGCAGCCTGTTCCCCCCTGGACACCAGGACAGGGGGGCAGGATGAGCCCAGAGGGAGATCCCAACCCTCTGGGTGCCCAACACGTGGGGTCACCCCCATGAGCCACTGGCAGTGACAACCCAACCCTGCCTGTCCCTTTACCATGGCAGCCTGAAGCCTCCCCACCCTGAGCTGCTCCTCCAGCACATTCAGACCCATCATCATCATCTCTTCAAACCCCCCACCCCGTCCTCTTTCTGCCTCAAAAACCAAACAAAGGCTGTGACCGTCCCGTCTCTTGTCCCCCTTCCATTTTCCTCCCGCTGGCTGCCGAGAAAAGGGATTCAGCCGTGCCCACTGCTTGTGAAAAGCTCCCGCCTGCCTTGTGTTTCATGAAGGAAAATCTCCTTGGGAGAGCAGCCAAACGTTCCCAGCCTCCTGCTGGGTGTTTCAGACGGGATGAGAGGGCACGGCGGCCCCCCGGGCGTGGGGGGAGCTCGGGGGGACGGGGTGGGCTCTGTCAGGCACCCCCACAGCCACAGGAGAGCAGGCCAGGAGGTCACTGCGGGGCTCAGGGCCAGAGATGGCTCTGTCTGTGCTGCTCCGAGGGAGGGAGCTTGGCTGGGGATGCTCAGATCCCGGCACTCCCCTCGGGAAGGGCTGGGGAAGGTGGGGCTGTGGGCTGGGCGCTGCCTGGGCTCTGGGTGCCATCCCTCTCCTGGCTGGAATTCCTCCATTATCCCCATCCTTTTCATCTCCTCCTCCTTTCTCTTTCCTCCCTCTCTTCTTCCCACACTCCCCCTCTCAGCTCCTCTCCCGGACCACACATCCCCACGCACTGGAGACCTTTCAGACCCAGCAGCTCTTTCAAAGGCATCCAAGAGGCCCCCGGGGCTCCAGCCCACCAAATCAAACTCAAATTTGCAGCTTATATGCAAACATGATGTGTGTGGACGCCGAGGCTCTGCTGGCACACACAGCAAGTAAACAGAAACACATGGCCCGGCCTGGAAGAGCAGCAGCTCCGGCTGGGAGCTTTGGGAGGGGTTTTTACCAGATTTGGGGAGGGGTTTGAAGCAGATTTGGGGAAGGTTTGAAGCAGCAGCACCCAAAGGGGGTGAGTCAGTCCCCCTGCAGCTCCAGGGGCACTGCCAGGCCTGGTTCCCACGCCTGTGTCCCTGGCAGGGCTGTTCTTGAGGGCTCAGAGAGAGAAATGAGGGGGACAGAGGTTTCTGCTCTGTAGCTGAACTGAAAACCACAAGGGCAAAGTCAGGCTCAGGCCCAAAGGGAGAATCTCTGCCATGTTTCCTTTTCTGGTTCATTGTGCAAATGCTCTGTTCCCCACGAAATGAAAACCTTCCTTTCTTTCTTGGGGGCCATTCAATATCCTTTAAAGGCTTTTTCTCTTTCTTTCGAGGCTGGCAGCAATTTCTCAGGCAAAATGCTGCTCACCAAAAGCACGTTCCATATCTGACAACAATGACACAAAAAACGTTTAGCAGCTCCAGAATTAAACTTGGTGTTGGCAAATCTTGGTGCAAAGCATTTCAATGTTTTTATTGCATCCATCCTTCCTCCTTTTTCCCTGTGAAGCTGCTGCCCCAATTTGACCCACGCCAGCAGAGAGCTTCACACGTTTCCCAACTTCCAACCTCTTATTTGTGAAACCGAAGACTCCTCTGCTCCTGCCCGGCTCAGCTCCCCCTAGCGCGGCTCTCCCACTCCACCTTCCTGCCGCCCGGAGATGCTGCTGCTCCTGCCTTTATCCGTTTGCTCATCCAAAATTCCCTGAAATGCGTTTTTTGAGGCTTAAAAAAAGGTCCCTTAAAAAAAACAAAAAACAAAAAAACAAAACAAACAAACAAAAAAACCCCAAAAAACCCCACCAAACCCAAACCCTAAAAAACCCCCAAAACAACACCCCAAAAAAACCCCACACAAAAACAAAAAAACAAAAAACTCTCCCAAAACCACAACCCCCCCAAAAAAAACCCAACCAACAAACCAAAAAAACCCCACAGAAACCCACAAACAAACAAACAAACACAACCCCCCCAAAAAACAAAACGAAAAGCAAAACTAAACGAAACAAAAGAACAAAAAAAAAAAAGCGCCTCTGGCCCCAGGGCTGTCCCTGCTGCACCCCGGGTGTCGTGGTGTCCCCTCGAGGTGGCAGAAGGACATTCCCTGAAGAGCCTGCGCTATCCAGCAGTGGAATACACGGAATTTTTTTGCAAAGAGCGCTTCCCCTTTCCAGACTTTGCACCTCTCTGAAGGAGACGGGGAGATGAGGGAGGGAAAAGCTCCCAGCACAGCCCTCCCTTTCCCCTGCTCCTCTCCGTTGTACAGCGATGCCCTGCGAGGTGCAGCCTCCAGCCCCGACATTCCCTTTCTCCTTGGGGTTT
>VXBR01009084.1:453004-464867 GCA_013400215.1 Cisticola juncidis
TCTTTTTTTTTTCTTTTATTCATATTTTATTTTATTATTTTTTGTTACAGGATCATTTTTTCTGCTGTTTGGTTGCTGCACGATCTGCAGTTGGTTTATTACAATCGATGGAGATGATAGATATCACATTCCTGCTGTTGTAGGAGCAAAGCTGTGTTTAACTCAGAAGGACTCCAGAAGTAAACAGGCAGGGAAGGACTGGCTCAGGGAGGAATGGCTCGTGGGCTGAGATCTTTGCTGGGAAAGCTGCAGCCAGGAGCAAATATTTATGGCTGATCCATAAACAGCTGTGGTATGGGAGGTTTTGTAGCAGAAACCATGGGCCATCCCTGCCCTGCTGACAGCAGGAGGATCTGGGCTGGGAAAACCAGGACCTGTCTGCAAGGTGCTCACAGTTATAGAACCATGGAGTGACTGGGGTTGGAAGGATCTTAGAGATCATCCCATTCCACCCCTGCCATGGCAGGGGCACCTCCCACTGTCCCAGGCTGCTCCAAGCCCTGTCGAGCCTGGCCTGGGACACTGCCAGGGATCCAGGGACAGCCCCAGCTTCTCTGGGCACCTGTGCCAGGGCCTGCCCACCCTCCCAGGGAAGAATTTCTCCCTAATATTTAATTTCATCTCTCCTGTTTTAATTTACCACCATCCCCCCTTGCCCTGTCCCTGCCTGCCTATATTTCCAGGCATGGAAATATAGGCAGGAAAGTGGGTGGCCAGTGGCACTGACGAGTGGCCAGGTGTGACCCATTGCAGGAATGTGTGCATTCCCTCACGCAACTCCTGCATCCCGTGGCTGCTCCTGCCCACCCCTGTCAGCACAAGCTGCTTCCAGGAAACGGGCTGGGAGAGGAAACGAGCACTCACCGAGAATCCCTCGGTGAAAAATGTGTTTCTACAGCCGTTGGGTTGTTTTGTCCTTGAGAGGCAGGAGAGGAGATAACGGAACAGCCTCACTGCATTCCAGCCTTGGCTTTGCTGTGCTGAGCTCGGGCCCTTTCTGGGGGTGCCAGTCTCCCCCTGGCTCCTGGCAAGCTCCCTCCTTGCCCCACTGAGCTGTGGGATGAAAATATCTCCCGTGGGGCTGGGTCTCTGTGCTGGGCAGGGTGAGCTCTGCAGGGGGACAGCATCCAAAAAGCCAAGCCCAGAGCCCTCTCCTGAGAAGGAACCTGGGGGAAAATACAGCCCAACTGAAGGGCTGGACGTGCTCCCTGCTTTCAGACCAGAAATGTTCCTGTGGGATTTGTGCCAGGGACAGCAGTTTGGGGGTGACCCCAAACTGGCACCACAAAGGGACAGGCAAGGAGCAGGGACTGTCACAGCCATGAAACGTCCTGTGAGCACCTTCCAGGCTTGGGTTGGAGCATCTGGTGAGGCTGGAGAGGAGCTGTGCTGCCCTGAGCCCGAGGGATGTGCAGCACCCTGTGTCTGCTGCCTTTGGGCTGCCCCGGCTCCTGAGCTGGTTATTTGAGTTCCCCACAGCCTTTCATCTCCTGGAGTGACTCAGGCCAGGAAATTGGGGATGTGGCCACTCAGTTCCATGCCAGGATGCCTTCCATGCCCTCCCATGGCAGTGCCCAGCTCAGGGCTGCCAGCTGCTCCCCACCCCGGGGCGCTGCGGCACCCACACCCCCGCGGGCACCCCGGGGGCGGCCGCAGCGGTGACATTCCTTCGGAGATGGGACGTTTGTGCTCAGGAAGGCCTGAAAAAAGCCGGGGACAAAGGGGGGAAGTGCTGGTGGCTGCGCCTGGAGTTATCTCGCTGCCGCACTCGCGGGGCCGCGCAGTGACAGCGCTGCTCCGTGTGGCTGTGCAGGGACAGGAAACACTCATCTGCTCACCTCCGCTGCTCCCTTCCTGCCCTGCCCTGCCCTGCTGCCGCCCAGGGCAGCGGGATGGAGCCTGGAGCCCTTCCCGGGGGTGCCCAGCACATCCAAAATCTCCTCAGCCCAGAAATCGCCGGGCTTCTGCCTTGCGGTGGCAATGGAGCATCAGTGCCTTTACCCAAACCAGTTTGTTCCAGCAGCTTCAAACACCTTCAAACAGCTTGGAGAGCCCCCAAACAGCCTCTTTGCACCTTTTCCTCCCTCTGTTAATCTGTCTGAATTGGGTAATTTCTCTGATTTGGCCCCTCAGCAAGTGAGGGGTGGGAAAAGGCAGGGAATTCCTGCTGGGAGCCAGGGACAGGGACACACCAGCCTGAAGGAAGGCAGGAGAAAACGCAGCCCCACTCCCTCATCCCAGCGAGGGGATCCCCCCAGCACAGCCCCAGCTCAGGGCGCAGGGCCATTGTGTGCTCTCCCTTCGAATGGGAAGTGAAAGAGGAGCAGTAAAACGATGTTTGGCTTAACCCTGTCTGCTTTGGAGTATCCTGTGATGAAATGTTGCTTTCCAGCTTCTTCCAGAGCCTGCCCAGCTCTGGATGCCAGAAATGCACCTGGGACTGCAGCAGGAACAAAGGGATCTGTTTGCCCTCCCTGTAGGAGTGGAAGAATCTCACTAACATTTTTGGTTGGAAGGACTATTTTTTCCACCATGGAAAAAAATATAAAAGTGGTTTTCTTTCTGCTAATAATATTTAGCACTCCTCGAGCCAAACCCAGCCCCAGAGGCTTTGGCTGGACTGAGCTCTGGCTTTCTTTGCTCAGGGATGTTCAGTCTGGTGGAACAGGGCTCTCAGAGGGATGGGAGTGAGGAATTCTCCTGTGCACAAACCCCAGGTCCTGCCCTGCAGACCTGAAGGAAGGAGCTGGTACAGCACAAGCACGACAGGAATCTGGTTTATCAGCAGAGCTGACTGAGCTCTGCCAGGCTGTGCTGGTGTTTGAGGAGCATTTCAGCCTCTTTCACACACGGGTGTTTCACAGCTCCCCTGCCAGCCAGGCTGGTGTCTGTGCCCCTTTGGCAGCGATTTCAGGGGCTCCTTTTTGGGGGGCTGCAGCCAGGCTCTGTGCTCAGGTGGTGAAAACAGCATTGCTGGAGAATCTGCTTTTCTTTTCAAATCCTCCTTTAATTATTTACAGCCACAGAGGCTTCCACAGTGACTCACAGATCCGAAAACGTGGGTGGTGTGTTTTCAGTGACTTTTAGATGTCAGAGAGGTGCCTGAAACTCAGACTCAGACCTGAAACGCAGCACAAACACTCCTGATCCTGCTGTGGCCAGAGATGGGCTCAGATTCCCCTCACTGCTCCCACATCCTGGATGGAAACACCTCTCTCTGAGCTGGTGACAGCTCCCTGTGATGGAAATGTCACAGGAGCTGTCTGCAAACCTGCTCCAGCCCCTGTGTTGAACAGTTCTACACCAATAACAGACTTCTCAAGGGCCAAGTTCCTAAAGTCCTGCAAAAACAGGGCTTTGTCATGGAAATGCTGAGATGACATTAATGGCAGTGTCCTGAACGCAGCTCTAATTAAAGAGAGGAAGGAGAACTGAAGCAGGATGTCCTGTTTGGCTGCCCAGGATGGAAAGCTTGTCACAAATAAAGTGCATTCTCGTGCTTTGTCTCCGTCCCTCTGCACGAGGCTTTCCCAGATTCTGCAAACGCTCATTTTCTTATCTCTCCCGGGTTCTTGTTTCTTTGCTTTTGAAAGGGATCCTCTCAAGGGCGTTTTTTTTTTCTCTCTGCCCACTGAGCTCTCCAACTCACCCACCAAATAAATGTCATCTCAAGCACCAAGTGAATGTGCTTTTCAGCCCTTCAGCAAAATCACTCGGGCACAATTGGCTCTGTGCAAAGAAACTTCTCAATTAACGTTGCAGAACAAGCTCTGGCAATTGAGCAGGGACAGGCAAACCAAAGCTGGCGAGTCAGATGGCAAATGTTTCCTTTGGAAAACAGGATTTCCATGGAATTAGCCCGGGGTGTGTCACAACCAATCTCTGAGCTGCTTCCTATGAGAGAAAAATAAATCAAAATCAAAACAGCAAAAAAGAAAAGGAAAGAAAAGGAATTGAGAAGTAACAGGCCAGTGGTTTCGCTCACTGTGTACCACAGGAATCCTGATCCAACCAACTTTTGTGCCCATACAGAACCTGCTGAGTGCTGCTGGCTTTGTACCTGGGACTAATCTCAGCAAAGCTCAGCTTAAGGCTGACACTTGAGCTCAAAGCACCATCCCAGCAATGCTATCCTGCAAATCCAGGATTAAAACCTGGTGTGTTTATGGAAAATAAAATGATTTAACCTGAACTGTTGATGTGTGCAGCAGGAGGAGCTGGGCACGTGACGAGGTCCTGCTCCAGTGGCTCTGTTTGTGCTTGGTGCAGATTTTATCTGTTTTATCTATTTTATCCAAGCTGGCCCTGCTGCCCTGCCCGACTCCTCGGAGCACAGACCCTCTCTGGGCTGCTGCCAGGGCAGCAGCAGCTCCAGGGTTGCTCTGCAGCCTGGATTTCTGTGAATAAAACTGCTGAAGGTTCCCCACTGGGCTGGCACAGCCTCCAGCAGCATCCCTGGTTCTCCAGGAGCAGAAGGAAAGCGCTGCTCTGCTGTAAATTAAAGTTGGGTCATTCCCAGGGTTTCTTGTGGACAGGTTTATCCTCTTTGGGACACTCAGGTGACATTTGGGACAGTAATCCCAGTGTCTGCTCAGCCCTTTTTGGGACTGGTTCTGCTGTTTCTGGTGGGCAAATCAAGGGCTGGAGAGGGAATGAGCTTATTCCAGCCCCACGGGGGTCTTGGCAGCCCTGCAGATGCTGTGGGGTCACAGTTTCAGTTCTGCCCCTGTCCCTGGCCTTGCACAAGCACTCAGAACCTCATCACCACCTGCCCTGCCTCGGGAAGGACCTGCCTGGTCCCACTGCAGTCCCCAGTCTGGCCTAGAATCCCAAACCCAGTTTCTGACTCTGCTAAACCCGACCTTCCATGAGGAGAACAAACCCAGCTCAGCACATCCAGCAGGGCTCTCCTGGACTTTGTGCCTTCCCTTTGTTCCTCCCCTTCCCTTCTGCAGCTCCTGCAGGGAGGGTGCATTCCTGAGGAGCTGTGTGCACATGTCCTGCCTGGCTGGCACTGCCCGGGCACTGTCCCCACCCCGGGCACTGTCCCCACCCCACAGCACCACGGGGAGCTGCTGCAGCCACAGGGACTGGGGGAAAGTTTAGGCTCCTCATTCCTTGCAGGTTAATGAATTACCTTGATGCACCCAGGCAGGAGGTGCAGTCCATGCACGCTCCGTGCTGGGAGCTCAAGAGGAACAGGAATAAGGATAGGAATCCATGGGGCTGGCAAATTCCCATGGGTTTGGTGTGATTCTCCCTTTGTCCATTCCCCTCTCCCCCTGCTGCTCTGTTCCCAGCCCAGCTGGGCTCCCTCGATGTCACAGAGCCATCAGCAGGACCTGGAACCTCACTCAAGCTCCAGCTGGGGTGAGTTTGCTCAGGAAGTTTTGGTAGTAAAGGGTAAAACCGTGTGTGGAGCTGGAAACAGAGAAAGCTGCGGAGCTGCTGCAGGGGGCTGGAGGTGACACCATTTCCTCATGGCCTGAGTCACCCCAGCACTCCCAGCTGCACCCCTGCCCAATGCCAGGCCCTGCAGACGTCTGACCTTAGCAGAGCTGGTGTCTGGCCCTTTGGGACCCGTTGTGTTTGTCCCTCTGGGTCTCTGCTGGCTCTGGTTTGTCCCTCGGGGTGCTGGTGGGGGCATCCCTGCAGCTGCACTCCCTGAGGATGAACAGCTCCGGAGAAGAAAAGTGGAAACCTGCCAGAATGTCCTGGGAGACCCAGAGCTTTAGCACTGAGAGGAGATTTCAGCCAGCTCAGCTGGGAGGTGTCTGTGATGGGCTGTCAGGAGGGTCAGGAGCTCTGCTCAGCCCTCGGGCAGGCCGAGATAAAACCAGGAGAGAGGCAACGAGAGAGCACAAAATGATCAATTTAACCATTAGGCCACATCCATCCTCCCTGCAGTGATCACAGAGCAGCTCCTCCTGGGGGAAATTTGGCCATTTTGCCTAATTAGTTTCTCTCCTGCCGACGCTCGCTGACATTCGCTGCTGACGCTGCCCAGCCACTGCTCCACTCTCTGAGCAAATATTTTCCTTGGATGGGAGGAAAAGTGCTCCGAGGAGCTTTAGTGAGTGTGTGGGAACCCAGAGTGGAGCTGGATCCCCTGTGCTCCCTGCTCATCACCTGGAGGGAAGCAGGCCTGGGGAAGGGATGCTCTGCAGGATGTGGGGTGAGAGCTGCTGGCCTGGCTCTGGCTGGGAGCAGAAACCCCTCAGGCAGGGTTGGAACAGGTCTGGCTGATGTGTGGAGAGGAGGGAGGGGGAATGAGTCCCTTTTTTCCAAGGATTGCTGTGGCAAGAGCTGGGAACCGTGGGGACATCCCAGCCTGTGGCACTCGTCTTAATCCTGAGGCCCTCAACGCCCTTGGAGATGCTCGAACATCAAAAAAAATTCAACCTCTCCAGCTCTGGGGCTTGCTTGGGAGCTTGGAAATCTGCCTTGCATGGGGGGGAGGAAAAAATACACAGAAAAACCCTCTGTGGATATTTAAGGCCCACTAAAGGGAGAGTAATGCTGAGGACTGACATGGTTTGGGTGAGACCACACAGATCATGTTTGGGCATTTACTCAAACCCCTGAGAGCTCAGTGCACATCCAGAGAAGCTGAGAGAGGGTTTGTGGTGCACAGAAAAGGGACTAAAATGAGATCAGTGTGAGAGGCTGAGTCAATGTCCTGCCTGCTTGCACACACATCTATAAATAAGATTTTTGGGAACAAGGCAAGGGGATCCTCTAAATCCCATCCACCAAGTCTCACCCACCCCACCAGCACAGGCAGCAGCGGGGAGGGACAGCCAGGAAAATGGCAAAGACTTTTCAGAAACACCCAGGGCCTGTCCCTGGTGGGCAGGAACTGCTGACAGGTTTGGGGCCGCCCTTCACCTGGGATAAGTAAGAGGGGAGCAGGCAGAGCAGCATCCGCAGTCGCTGAAGGACGGCACAGGAGCCTTTTGTCAGGAAAAACCTTCATGACTATATTTGTGCAGGCAGCTCTGAAGGCTCAGACCTTTATTCTTTCAGGCTTTTAAACTAAAGGTCATTTTTGTCTTCCCTTCCAGATAGGGGAAAATAAAAAAAAATAATAAAAAATAAAAGAAAAGAGAGAGGAGAGAAAAAAAAGTGAATTCCTCTTGACGCAGATCCCCTTCCCCTCTGGATGGGAGTTCAATTGTTCTTGCAAGCAAACTCCAAATCTGCCCCTCGCATTCACTTCCTTTTTCCTGCCCGAAAGGAAACAGAGATTTCTGACTGTGTGAACTGGCCCTTTATTTAAGGATACGAGAAAATAGCTAAATGCTAATTCAGTGTGGATCTATGCACTTTAGCATGCGGCCAGGCAGAACAAAAGAAAGAGAAACATGTCCCCGCCCTTCCCAGCTGAATTGTAAACTGCCCACTGGATTGAGTATAATGGGTATTTATGAAAGTTATCCTAAAACATTTACTCGAGTCCAATGCAAACCCAGACCCCTCAGCCAGGAAGTTTTTAGCTACCAAAAATAATCACCAGGCCCTGGTTAATATTTTTAACGACCGTGCGTTCTTGGGAATTTCCTTTTCCCTCCATGGAGATAAGTGATTAAACAAAATAAAGGCAGTGGCCATTCTGACAGGCTGCGACGTGTCAGAGAGGAGAAATATCAACAGTTTGGGGTTTTTTTTTCCTTTTTCCTAAGTCCTGACTTCTGCATTTGCTGTCTGACTTTTAGGCTGAATTCCACTTCTCTCTTATGCTGCTCAAACCCAGCGAAGTCAGCAGAAAAGCCATGGAAGTTTCCTGGGTTGGACTTTTAAGCCGAGGTATTAAATCCACTAATGGGAGACACTTACCCCTTACATGCCTTATTAATTTTATAAAAAGGCCGTGGAGCTCTGTTCAGCTGGGTGTTATTTGCTGGATCATTTCTGTGCAGCACCATCAGTGTCAAGTCCTGCTCATTTTTCAGGTCCTCTCCGTGGGGACCTGCTCTGGACTTTGTCCCACACAACCAGGTCAGAACCAGCCCTGGGAGTGCATTTTTCCCATGCACAGAGGGGGATTTTTTTGAGGTAAAAAACTTTTTAATCAGTTGCAGGTGTTTTGTTCTGCCACTGGGAAGATTTAAAATGTTGATTTTTTTTGTTGTCTACAGTCACCAGTAAGAGTTGCTGGGAAAGAGATTGTTGGCTGCAGGCAGGGAAGAGGAAGAGGAGGGCTCAGCCCTCAGGGCTCTGCTGAGGATGGAACAGCCCAGAAGTCACCTTTCCAAGGACAAGGAGGAATAGCTTTAAACTGAAGGAACATAGGTTTTTCTTAGATATTAGGGAGAAATTCTTCCCTTTGAGGGTGGGCAGGCCCTGGCACAGGGTGCCCAGAGCAGCTGTGGCTGCCCCTGGATCCCTGGCAGTGCCCAAAGCCAGGCTGGACAGGGCTTGGAGCAGCCTGGGACAGTGGGAGGTATCCCTGCCATGGCAGGGGTGGAATGGGATGAGCTTGAAGTTCCTTTCCAACCCAAATCAGTCTGGAGTTCCATGAAATAAATGGCAGGTCTTAATATGAAGATTAATAATAATATTAACCTTAATAAATGCTGTGACTTCTGGCAGAGAATTCAAAATGTGTGTTTTGCATCTCTGCAGAAAGCAAGGCTCTGCATTTAGGATTTGGACTCTGTTGTCAAATAATTGCGAAAATAAATTAATGATGGGTATTGCATCCACAGAGATGTTTCCTGGTGTGAGAAAGGGGCAGCTGGATTAATAGAGGGCAATTTTCCCCATCTTTCTGTGGGAAAATGGCTCCAAGGCAGACACCAGGGGTGTGCAAGGACCACACCACCTCATCCCTCAGGGAATTTGGAGGGAATGGGCAGGATTCCCAGCCCAGCAATAAGCCCAGATACCATTTCTTGGTCTGTGATGGTTTTTCCCCACAGGGGTTTGCAGCAGGAGATGCTGGGCAGATTCACAGGCTGAAGAAACAGCTCTGGACTCGGACACTGCACCCCTGCAGGGCAGAGCTGCTCCATCCTGTGTGTCTTTCCACTGCACAGGGCTTTCTCAAAGATAGAGCCCTGCTCAAATATTTTCTGAGTGCCTGAATGCTCTCTGCAGCCAGGGGAGTGTCTGATACAAGCTGCTCCCCCAGGACAGCACTGACACCTTATCTCCCACCAAAGGGCAGATAAGGAGCCCTGGACCACACTCCTGGCCACAGGAGCCTCTGGGCTTTGTCCTTCTCTGGTCTTTGTCCCACTCTGTGTTTTGTCCCACTCTGTGTTTTGTCCCACTCTGTGTTTTGTCCCTCTCTGGGCTTTGTCCCTCTCTCGGCTTTGTCCCTCTCTGGGTTTTGTCCCACTCTGGCTTTGTCCCTCTCTGGACTTTGTCCCACTCTGGGTTTTGTCCCACTCTGGGCTTTGTCCCTCTCTGGGTTTTGTCCCACTCTGGGCTTTGTCCCACTCTGGACTTTGTCCCTCTCTGGGCTTCGTCCCTCTCTGAGCTCCCTGCAGTCACAGCAGAGCAGCACCAGGGCATGGCCCTGTCCCCACTTGGCCACTCTGGGGTCCCCAGTCCTGCAGAGCAGGAGATTTTCTCCCCCAGCCTTTGCTTCCCTTTTACACAACATTAAACCTCTGCTCCGTGTCTCCCTCACTTTCTCCCCTTCCCTTATCAGGCTTTCCTGGAGCTGTCAGGAGTGAGAGGGGGAGGCTGAGCCCTCGGGGTGCAGATGAAGGTTCCAAAGGCTCTGTGTGTGTCCCTGTGTCCCCCTGCACAGGAACTGCCCACCCTGGTCCTGCAGGTGCCCACTCTGATGCTGAAACACCCACTCCTGTACCCCCGGCTGGAAAATGGGATTAGGGCCAGCTCCTTGTGCTGTGTGACCCCAAATACCCTAATTCACAATTTGC
This sequence comes from Cisticola juncidis, assembly GCA_013400215.1. NCBI lineage: Eukaryota > Metazoa > Chordata > Aves > Passeriformes > Cisticolidae > Cisticola > Cisticola juncidis. The sequence goes on from VXBR01009084.1 coordinate 462,898, forward strand.
TAGCAATTAGCTTCTGGTGTTAATGAGCAGCTGCTTGGAGAGGAGATCTTTGGGTGTCAGAGGCTTTGGAAAATGCCTTCATTGCAAAGTGGAGATGTGCAGGAGGAACCTGCACAGAGAGATCCTGCTCTGCTCTGGGGGTCCCACTGCCACCTCCACTGTGGGGTGCACAGGGGGGCACCTCAGGGTGGGCTGGGAGCTGCCAGGGCGCTGGAGGTGTCACAGGAGCCTTTGGGGACAGTGGGAGGTGCAGGCAGAGGTGTGGGCATGGCTGGTGTGGCCGAGTGTGTGGCACCAACACCCTCTGCTCCCTCCTTCCCTCCCACCCTAACTGAGCCTTGGCTGCCTCCCAGGTGTTCCCAGCACAACCTCCCCAGGAGGAGGAGATGAGGGGTCACAATTCCAGATTTTGACCCCTCCATTGGCCCTGCCGACTGCTCCCTGCTCCAGCAGCCGCTGCCCAGGGCTGCAGACCTGGGTAAACAGGAAGGGTTTTCCACACATCCCGTTTCACTCCTGCCCTCCTGCTTGGTGCTTGGCTCCCTGTGTGCTCAGGGGGAGGGTGGGCAATGTCCCCTCTGTGCCCTGTGACCTGCACCCATCCCACAGAGGGCACAGATGCAAGATCCCACATTCTTGCAGATGATAAAATTTAGGGGTAGAGTTTTAGGGAGAGTTCAGGAGCTGTTGTGCACTGCAGGGCTGAGCTCTGTGTGTGTGTGTGTGAGCTGTGTGTGTGTGTGAGCTGTGTGTGTGTCTGAGCTCTGTGTGTGTGTGTGAGCTCTGTGTGTGTGTGAGCTCTGTGTGTGTGTCCTGGTGGCAGGGAGAGCTCTCAGCTCTGGATCTGAGATCCCTCACCCCCATGTGGCACAAGCCACCCACGTCCCCCCTGTGCCTTTCCATAGGGAGCTCCTGCTCCAAACCCATCACCGAGCAGGAAAGAGGAGACTGATCCTCCCTGCAGTTCATTGCAGCACCCAGACACTCATTTTTTACCTCGGGGAGATTCCCCTGGCCAGCTGTGCTCCCCAAAATCCCCTCAGCTGGGGATGCCTGCACATGGGAATGCTCACACACACGGGGTGCACTTCAGTGGTGCTGGGGAGGGTGATGGGCAGCCTGGAATTCCCTTTCTGCCAAGGAAAACAAGAGGGGGCTTTCTTTAGCCGTGCATTTTTATAAATAAACACAGGAATATGTTGCAGCTCCCGGGGGGTTTGCCCAGAGCACTGTTCTGCTGAATCAGGGTGGGAGCAGCTCCGTGCTCCTCATGAGCCAGCTCAAGCTGGGGACACAGGGGAGCCCTGGTGGCCCTAAATCCACGCCAGGCACTCTGTGGGACAGGAGCAGGACCCACGGGCTGGAGAGAAGAGAAATAATTGCCACTGCCACAGCCCTCATGCTCCAAAATGCCTCTGCTTTCAGTCTGGGTTTAAGTTCCAAAATCCCATTAAAAACTCTTATTGTTCCTCCTTTCAACTGAATCACGCACACACAGAGATTAAATTTGAAATACAATCAGCTTGGCACCTGAATGGGCCTGAAAATTAGGGCATCAGGGCAGTTTCCACTCTTCTCTGCTGCCTGGCCCTGAAGAGAGCAGCTTGGTCAGGTGATGTCCTGCAGGTTTGGTGGCCCAAAACACAAACCTCTCCCTTTCCCAGCACAGGGTGACAGGGTGACAAAAACCTGAGCACAGCTTTGTATCCCGAATTTTGGGGGGTCACAAACACCCCAGAAGGTGCTGAACTGGCGGTCAACACCAACGTGGTCCCTCTTGAGGAGGAGGCCACCAGCCCTGGCATGCTTGGCACAGGCCCCTGGTGCTGAGGGGATAAGGAATAAGGAGTGGGGGTCCCTGGTGCCCCCCTTGTAGGGGGAATTGCTGGAGTGGGAGCTCCCAAAACCTGCCCCAGTGGGGTGGGTGCATCCCACCCATCTCAGGCCTGATGTGAGGCTCAGGAGGGAGC
>VXBR01009084.1:471685-490534 GCA_013400215.1 Cisticola juncidis
ACCCGTGTCCCTACAGCCCCCCGGGACAGCCGTGTCCCTGCCTCCCCCCGGGATATCGTCATCCCCGCACTCCCGGCGGTACGGTCTCCCTGCATGGTGGCGGTGTCCCCGCAGCTCCCGTGTCCCCGTGCCCTGCCAGGCAGTGCCACAGCCCCTCCGCGGTGTCCCCGTGTCCCCAGGCAGCGCCACAGCCCCTCCGCGGTGTCCCCGTGCCCGTGCCCCGCTCCGGCCGCGGTACCGCATCCCAGCCCGCGCAGGAACAGCCGGAGGTGTCTGGATGAGAGAATCCATCCCCCTGCTGATGGCTGGTGCTGACCCTCCCCGGGAGGGTCTCGGGGCACGGACCAGGTCTGGAGCCGCGGTTTCACCTGCAGAATCAGGCCAGGCTGTCGGAAAAGTGCAGCCGTGGCCGTCCCGGGAGAGGCGTCCCCATCCTCGCTGGATTCTCCCATCCCTTTGCAGCCAGGGCACGATCCCTCCTGCTGGAGTTTTAGTTTTGTTTCCGTGGGCAGAGCTGGAGAAAGTGCTGCTCGCCTGTGCCGTGGGCTGTGTGTGCCCTCAGTGCTGTGGCAGGTGAGGAAAGAGCAGAATTTTGGGAATTTAGGAGAATTTTGGGGATGGTTCTGGCTGGTGGGACAGGGACCCCCAGACTTGCAGGAGCATGTGGTCAGCTGAGGAGGGTTTGCTGACCCCTGAGACATAATTTCACTTGTCAGACCACGGGGCTTCACCTCCTCATTTGAGAGGCTTGAAAGGCAGAGACAAAGAGTGTTTATTTTTTTCTTGAGCATATTTTTTTCCCCTTAAATTCTGTGCTTTAAAAAAGCATGGAATAGATGGTGGCAACAGGTGTGAGGATCTTCAGCAGCTTTAAAGAGGTTGATTTTCATAAAGCCATAAAAAAGAGGAGTCTAGACGATCATATTTTCTACTTTTACAGCGTTTTCTGGTATGAAACAACCATACTTTTATCACCCAGAGGGATCCTCTGAGCACTTGAGGCAGGGCAGTGCTGCTCCAGCTCAAAGTGAAAAAACAAACTTGTATTTTAGGATTGTGCCCTGCGTTTCTTGCCATCCCCACAAGGAAAGCTCTCATGGCAGCCACGGGAATCCTGTGGGAGGATGGAGATGGTTGGCAGAGCTGGACTCACAGACTTCAGGAGCAGCACTGAGAGCTGGGATCTGGGGTTGTAGGGAAGTTTTGTGTCCCAGTATAGCCCTGGGAAAAGCTGGCTGGTGGAGCAAAGGGGAGCTGGTGTGTGCCTGTCCACCAGGGTCCTTGGAATCCCTCCAGGAGGGCTGGGGAGAGGAAAAGCTCCTTCACTATTTTTAAAAATCTTTCCTGCAGGACAAGCAAGATTTGCTTTCCTGATGGTGGAGGAATCATAAATTCATTAGTAGGAAATTGAACTAATTGCTGTGTTTGGAGGAGAATGGAGGATCACAGGCTTTGAAGCACCAACATCCTCCTTCCATCCTCAGGGCTGGCCTGGCATGGAAATCTGCTGGGATATTTGATATTAAGGGGCAGGAAGGCTCTGGGCTGGTTTCTCTCCAGATGTGAATCTCCATTTCTCCCTGCCTCAGATTCTGCACCAAGAAAAGGACGATCCTGGCTGCCTTGGAGACCTGCAGGGTTTGCAGATTTGCCATGGTTATTTGTAACAACCTGTCTCAGAGCTGGGATTTCCCAATGCAGTTTGGGGATCAAACTGCAATTTTCCAGTCCAATCCCACCCCACAGCACGTGGGGATTTTAGGAAGTTGATTTGCAGCTCATCATACCTGCAGTCTCAAAAGGAGGTTTCTTCTTGTGTAGCCTCCCTTTTCAGAAAGTTTAATTAAGACCTTTAAGAAGGTTTGAGTCTTTCCTTAATTGGTGCATTTTAGGATGGGTTTCATTTCTTTCTCCTTCTGCTGCTGCCATCCGGAGGCCAAGTGGTTTGTTTAAATGAGATATTGTTTAAATTGGATATTGTTACTGACCCTCTTCAGCCTTGTTTCCTATTTGTCCTCTGCTAGAAAATCAAAACCTCTCAGTTTGTGCCTCAGAACAGGCTCTGCAGATGGTACATATGGCCCTTACAGCACTTTCCTCTGTCACGAATTTGTGTTTTAAAGAGGAGAAGATCAGATTTCAGTGTTTTATGTGGTGGGAAAACACAGCTTTACAATGCTGTATGCATTAAGAGATGATGGGCCATTGTTCTGCCCTCGCTGCCTGGAACTGGCACTGAGTTTCAGGCAAAACACATCAACACACATCTGTGCAGCCCCTGGTGCCCTGAGAGCATCTCCAGGGGTAAATCAGGAAAAATTCCTGAATTAGGGTTGTGCCACAGTGATGAGAGGAGCGGGGCAGGGTGGGTTTGTGCCAGGAGCAGCTCCCACCTTGCTGGGTTTGTCCCCAGGGCTCTGTCAGATGTCACCAGCTGGGCAGGGACACCTCGTGGAATGACAGAATCACAGAATGGGCTCGGTTGGAAAATAACTTTGGGGTCAAGTCCAACCTGTGACCTTACACCTCCTCATCAGCTACACCCTGGCTCTGAGTGCCACATCCAGACTTTTTTTAATCCAGGGATGGTGACTCCCCTGCCTCCCTGGGCAGCCCATCCCCGTGCTAAATCACTTTTTCAAGTGAAGAATTTTCTCCTGAACAGGTTCACAGCTCTGCTCTCCTGCTCTCCCTGCAGGGATCCCCACTGGAGGACGAGCCATGCAGTAGGAGCCAGCACATCCCAGGGAACAGCAGGACCCAGTGCTGCCGTGGGAGGGACTGGATATGTGGAGCCTGTGCTGCCTCCTCTGGGGACTCCTCCTCATCCTCAGCACCCCCAGCATCGAGGGCTTTGCCCAGCCAGGGTAAGCCCGGTTTTGTCTGCACCTCTCAGGGTGGGAGGGAGCAGCCCTGTGTGGCTCTCTGGGCTAGTGAGGAGGTGGAAAAAGCTCTCCCAGGGTTCAGCAGCCCCTTGCTGGTTGTTTGCTTTCTCCCTGAAGCTAAAACACCTTTCAGAGGAAATGTCCCAGCTCTGCTTAACTCCACAAAAACTCTCTGGGCTTTTTGTCCAGCAAAGTCAAAAGCTCATCAGGCCCTGATTTATTCAGGAATTATTACTGTCTCTTTCAAGCACAACCTTCATGAAAATACGTGTGAAATCCTGCTAGCACACACTTCAAGCCTTGTGAACAAGGTGTCACTGCAGGAGCAGCTCCCAGCTCTGGGGGACACCCAGGGACAGAGGTGTGGAAAGCCCCAGGGTGTTTTGTGCTCCCCAGGGTGTTTTGTGCTCCCCAGGGTGTTTTGTGCCCCCCAGAATGCTGCTGGGGCCTGGGGTCCTGCAATCCCAGCAGTGGCAGCTCCAGCAATTCCCTTCCCTTTCTGGGAGAACTCTCTGGATCCCAGCACAGCCTGGGCAGGCACAGCTCAGCTCCTGCAGGGTCTGAGCAAACCCTGAGCTCAGTTTCTTCCCCAGCTGAGAGGAGCTGGAGCTCCAAACCCTCCCCCAGACACAGCTCATATTTTCTACTAAGTTTGTTTTTACACTGAAATGCTCCTCCAGCATCAAACCTTTCACATTCTGTCCAGGACTGAAACCACAGCTGAATTCCTCTCTCACACGCACAGGCTGCAGCTAAAACTTTATTCTAAGTTTTACAAAGCAAACAATTGCCTTTTAAAAATTGCATCTTCTATAACATTAATCATGAGGCTGAGAGGAGTTTTCTGGAATTAATGGAAGCCATCTGATGTCCATGCTAATTCCCAGGCTTTTTTTTAGTTTCTAATTGAGCTGGGAGGCTGAGACAAGTAGATGTGTTCCTCAGTGGGACTGACCTGCTTGGGCTGGAAATTGTTGAAAAAAAAGGATGTTTAACCAAGACCACTTTGGCTGTTAACCTTGGGAAAGTTTTTGCCTGGATAACACTTATCTTGGGAAGGCTGGGGAGTGCCTTTTATCCAACCTCTATTTTCTTTGTGGTGAGCCTGACCTTCCTGTGAAATCATTAATTTCTTGGTGACCACAGGGGCATCCGTTTCAGGAAAGCACAGAAAGTCTCAGAAAGGAAAAATCCACCCAGAAAGGGAGTGATTTTAGGGGAAGGGAGAAAATGAAAGTCACAAGTAAATCATCCCTAAATCTGGGTCCCAACTGCTCCCTGGGGACGGGGGAGGAAGCGCCCGCGCCACTCAGGGTTGTGTCACTGACCCGAAACAGCCTGAAGTGGCTTCCCGGGTCACTGGGGCCACCAGCGAGGGGGTGTCCTGGCTGTGGGGTGNTGGCTGTGGGGTGTCCTGGCTGTGGGGTGACCCCTCTGTGCTCAGCCGCAGGGTTTGCGCCGTGGGGCCCCCGAGCAGCCGCAGTGCCCGCGCAGAGTCCCACGTGCAGCCCGTGTACCTGCCCTACCTCACCACCTGCCAGGGCCAGCGCCTCTGCAGCACCTACAGGTGAGCCCAGCTGCCTGTGGATCCTGTCTGTGCCACCTGTCTGTGCCACCTCCCTGTGCCACCTCCCTGTGCCATCTCCCTGTGCCACCTGCCTGTGCCTCCAGGGGATCCCAGCCCCTGGGAGTGCCCTGAGGTGCTGTGGGAGTAGGATTTGGGTTTGGGGCACCCATCTGAGCCCGTCCTTGTCTTGCAGGACCATCTACAGGGTTGCCTACAGGCAGAGCTCCAGGCAGCTGCCCGAGGCCTCGTGCTGCCCTGGCTGGGGCAGAGCAAACGGCCACAGACTAGGCTGTAACAGAGGTAAGGAGCTGCTGGTCACCCTGGTGTCACTGCCCATCCCCAGACCCCTCGTGTCCCTGCCCATCCCCAGACCCCTCGTGTCCCTGGAGGGGGGCCCAGGACTACATCTCTCCTTTCCCAACCCTCTGCCTGTCAGGTGGATTCTCCCTGAATTAAATTTTCAGCATCACAGCCAAGTGCAGTTCAATATCTGATTAATTCCCAGCTTTTCTCTGCTGCCTCTCGGGCCTTTTTCCTTTGGGATCACTTATTACCTTGATAGTTACCACAGGATGAATAAAATGAGTGAGGAATGGATGAGAGCAGGATCTAAATCAGCAGGAATGGATGAGAAAAGCTTTCAGGAGGCAACAAATGCAAACCCCAGCAGCAGCCAGGCTGTCCCCAGATGAGCTCAGAGCGTGTCCCCAGGGACTGCTGCTGCCTGCTGCCCTCCTCCTTCCCATCTTTGCTGCCTGCAGACCCCTCAGCTTCTCTCCACCCTGCCCCCCCTGGGCAGCTCAGCCCTGCTGTGTGGTGCTGGTGTGTTTGGGGTGGCAGGGAGGGAGCTGGGGTCCCTGGAGCTGCTGGTGACGCTGTGCTGGTGTTCCCTGTCACAGCTCTCTGCTGGCAGCCGTGCCAGAACGGCGGGAGCTGCGCCTTCCCCGGGAGATGCTCCTGTCCCCCCGGCTGGACGGGGCCAGCCTGCCAGACAGGTAAGGGCTGTGTCCCCTCTGTCCCTGCTCCCTGTGCCACACCTGCCCTGCTGCTGCTGCCAGAGCTGCTCCTGGGAGCATCCCTGGCTGTCCTTGGCCCTTCACCAACCCCTCAGGGGGGACAGGGACCAGCGCTGTGGCTCCTCTCAGACCTTGGGCCGTGTCTGATTCTGTCCCTCTGCACACACACACACCTACTCCAGGAAAGGATGGGAAATGTGGCTCCCAGGGAAGGTCTGACCTCCCTTTGCCTGCCTCAGTGCTCCCAGCCCTCCTGTGCATCTCTGGCACCCCCTTTTCTCTGCCTGCTGCTCCGTGCTGGGTCAGTGTGAGCAGAGCTGTGAGCAGGGCTGTGAGCAGAGCTGTGTCCAGCCCAGCAAAAGCCTCTCTGCAGCAGAGCCCTCGTGGGGCTGGCCTGAGATCATCCCACCCAGGCTTTGTAAACTCCTGCTGTAAACTAAAATTCCCTTTTACTGCAGAGACTAAAAATCTGTAAACCAAAAATCCCCGGGGGTGGAAGGGAAGCCTGGTGGTGTCCAGGCTCCTCTCCAGCACAGGAACATCCCCGTGCTAGGAACAGACCCCCCCGGGGACCCCCCGTGGTGCACACCAGGGCTGCCAAACCCTGCCACGGCATTTTCCAGCTTTTCCCAGCTTTCCATCCTCCTGTAAGGCAGAGGAGGAGTGTGTGGCACTGACCCATGCTGGGCCAGGCAGGGCTGAGCCCATTGCTGACAGCTCTGGCTCCGGGGGAAAAGATTTTCCCACTGCCTAAAACAGATTTGCCCGGGCGTGGGAAGCGCTTCAGCTCTTTCTGCTTTGTGGGAACAGCTTTAATAACTCCCCCGTGTGAGGAGAGGTTACTGGGTTTTGTACACACTTGAAAGGCTGATAGCTCCTCGCCACAGCTGGCTGGAACCAAAACCCCAGCCGTAAATCCGGGATGAGAGTCGAGCACTGCCTGGCCAGAGCTGGGACATTTCTGACCACAGCTTTTACTCGTGGCTGTGCTGTGGGGGCAGCAGGAGGAGGGGAGGAGGCCAGACCCGCTCCAGCTTAGCCCAGGTTTATCCAGGGCTGTCCCAGGCGCTGGTGGTGCTGAGACACACCCAGAGCTGTGCCCGGCACAAACACCAGCTCACCTGGGGGCACTCACTGGGTTCCATTGCAGCCCCCCTGTGCCCCCCACCCTGTCCCCCTCCTCAGTGAGCTGTTCCTGTGTTCCAGACGTGGATGAATGTGCCAGCCAGAGCCACGGGTGCAGCCAGCTCTGCATCAACACAGCGGGGAGCTTCCACTGCGCCTGCCGGGACGGCTTCAGCCTCGCTGCCGATGACAGGGGCTGTCACCCCCTGGTGCCAGCGCCGGGGACAGACACCTCCAGCCAAGCAGGTAACCTGTCCCCACACTGACCCCAGCTGCTGGGGGCCTGCAGTGAGAGCTGGGGTAACACTCAGCATCGCAGGAGTGGCAGGAGATGGGAGAGGGGACAACAGCCACAACCCTTCAGCTTAATTTTGCTGACCCAGGAGTGCTTCTCGCACCCAAACAACTTCCCCCCCAAACCCCTCTGTGAGGGTGACAGGGCCTGGCTGTGGCTGGAGGTGTCTGGGATGTGTCTGTTCTCTCCGTCATCATCCTCATTCCTGCAGGGCAGGTCTGGAGCCACGAGGAGCGGCGCTGGTGACGGCCCATTATTACTTTTGGTACGCGCTGTGACACTTCAAACTCGTACCGTGAGTAATAATGCGCTGTGGCCAGCATGAGCATCAGACATCTGGGACAGCAGGGCACCACCTGCATGTGCCTCACCTGCCTCTACCCCTGCCCAGGACCCTCAGCAGGGACAACCCCTTGTGCCCACCACAGCACAGAAGAGAGTTGGGTGTTTTTTGGCAACACAAAAGGCCAGGATCCACCAGATCTCTTTAATCATCTCCCCACTGCCTGAAAGCCTCCCCACTTTGTTGCAGGTGCTGCAGCAGCAGGAGCAGCCTGTGCCTTTAGCAGCTGGAGTAGAAGCCAGCAGGTCCAGCTGATGCTCTGGGGGATGATCCCAGTGGGGCAGACCCCGGGGCCATGTCCAGCCCTGCAGTTTTGTCCTTCTCCCCAGCAGCTTCCACCTCTCCTCAGCAACGAGCTTTACTCACTGACATTCCCTCGGTCACTTTTCCAGGTTCCTCCAGTGAAATGAAGGAAGAAATGAAGGACCTGAGGAGCAGAGTGGAAGCTCTGGAGCAGGTGAGTTGCAGCACATGCCCCTGCCCTGTTCCTGCTCACCCAGCTCCCACCCGGGGCTGTTTGCAGACAGGCTTTCCCTCCTCCCCGCCTCTATTTTTAACATCCCGGCAGCAATCCCAGCTGCGCTCCCGGCAGCGCCCACACCGCGGCTTTTCCAGCCCTTTGAACACAACCGCGGCCCCTCCAGCCCTCCCTGGTGGGTGCTGCATCCCCCCGGGTGGTCCTCCTGGCCGGGGGGATGCACTCACTGCTCCCCTTCTCCCTGCAGAAGCTCCAGCTGGTGCTGGCCCCCTTCCACAACCTGATGCCGCCGGAGGATGTGGGTGCCGACCCCATCAGCCGCCTGTCCCACTCCCTGCAGCAGCTGGACAGGATCGACTCCCTGAGCGAGCAGATCTCCTTCCTGGAGGAGCGCCTGGAGACCTGTGAGTGCCAGGAAAATGCAAGGGGAAGGATCTGCCTGCAGCCATCCCGGCCACGGGGAGCAGATGTGGGCCAGCGAGATCACTGACACATATGCCACTGTTAATCTGGATCTGCCTCCAGCTCAGCAGCCTGTAATTAATAAAGGATGAACACAAACAGCTCATTAGCTTCATTTCAAAGCTGTTTCTATGGCTGCACCATCTGACTGCCCTTGTGGCAGCCAGAAATTGTAGGATTGGCACATGGAGATGGGGCTGTGGGACAGAGCTGAGGGGGGCACTGGGAGCAGTGGGTCACTCCCAGCTGCTGTCCCCTCCTGGTAACTCGGTCCTTAGGAAAGAACCCCCGGCTCTTAGGAAATTAACAGTCCCAAAAGTCAATCAGAGAAGTTTAGGGAGCGTGCAGAAGTTGGCAGATTTATGAGCCTGGGAAGTTTTAGGATCTCTTCTGGAAGTTTACGGAGCAGAGAGGGTCTCTGAAGTAACAAACTGTGCAAGGGACCCCAGTGAGAGCTGCCACGTGTGACAGGGCTGGAGCTGGGGGGTCCTGCCTGGTGTCCCCAAGATGCACAGGGACAGCCCTCGGGTCCCTGGGGTGCTCAGCTTAACCCCAAGCAGAACCCAGCCCTCTGAACTCTTTTATTTTGATAGACAGCTCTTTGTACCCCATTAAATAATTCCAGAAACTAGGCATGGCTGGGGTGTGGAACAGCAGCTTGCTGAGTCTTGGAAAGAATCAAGAGAAACTGGCTCAGGGCATATCTAGTCCCAGTTCAGTGCTTTCAGTAATGGCTGAGAGAGAAAAAAATTCAAAGAACTTGTTTGAAGACAAAGTAGCTGCAAATAGACACTTAAAAACTATCTCAGAAAGGGTAATTACCAGAACCACTGAGTGTTCCAGCAGGCTGGGTTTTCTAGTAGTGCCATGCACATATTATTAGTGACAGCACAGAGGAATGTGAGCAGTATCACAAGGTAACATGGATTCATTCCAAGGGATGACTCCAAAGTCCTGAAATTAATTTCTGCCAAGTCTGTCTCGGCAAGCAAAACCTGTTTTTGTCTCTTTTCGTGGTCTTGCAAGTCGCTGTAGGACACAAAGCTGTCCTGTCATCCTCCAGCAAGCTCTGGGGCTCACAGGGCATCCATGGAGTTACTCAGCCATCCCTGTTCCATCCCTGGTGGGGCATTTCCCAACTGAATGCCACCCCACAACTGCACTCCCCAATTAACTGCTCAGTGAGGATGTGGGCAATGACCAGAAAACCCATTTTCTCTTCTTTAAACCATCAGCAGAAGGCACCAGGTCAGAGCTCTTTAAGCCATAATGATTTTGGCCCCTCTAGGTCTGAACTACCTCTGATCCAGCACAGGCTGTCACTGTCACTGGATTTGGGGACATTGTGCACAGGGCTCAGGCAAGGACTGGGACATGCCAGGGAGGTGAGAGTGACACTCCTGAGTGTGGGGGGATGAAGCCAGCCTGGGGTTGTTTGGCAAAAGAAAAGCAACAATTCTGACATTCCCAGAGGTTCAGATCAGTCTCATTCTGCCTGGGAAGGACACAAACCAAAGCCAGGCTAATGACTGAATTTATCTTGCTGAGTTTATTTTTTTTTTCCCAATCTCTACCCAGGTTCCTGCAAGAATGAACTCTAGCAGAGTGCCTGGAGCAAGCTGAGTGCATCCACAGCTCTCATCTCCCTCTCCAGCCCAGGCTGGGGATGCAGCCACACCATCCACAGGAAGGCACAGGCTGGGCTCCCATCAGCATCTCCATCGCTCTCTCTTCCAGCCCACCCCACCAGAGGTCATGCAGTTCCTTCCAAACTGGACTCTGAGCCCTCTCCCTGCTGGAGAGGCACCAAATAAATGCCTTACCTCGTGCCATGAATGCCTGGCTGTGCGTGACCTGGGGGTGTTCAGCTCCACCTGATTTTCCTTAGCATTTTCCTGGGATAACTTCTCCCAGGGAGCAGGGGGCACAGGGCTGGCTGTGCTGTCTGCCCTGTGGAGCACAGACCTCTCCATGTTCCCTGTGCTTGTTGTCACATGGAGAAGGTGGGGACAAGTCCCTGCAGCCCCAAGCCAGGTGTCAGACAGGGGACAGGTGTCCCTGGTGCCTCCAAAGGTGCTGCAAAGCTGGGTGCCCACACTGCAGTTCCTGTCCTGCTCTCCAGGAGCCCTGGAGCTGGGATGGTTCCTCACCATCCAGGCTGGATAAAGCACTGCCCTTCTGCCTGGGGGGCACAGGCTGGGGACCCCCCCTGCCCCTCCATCACCAAACCCACCCCCTGCAAGAGCTCAGGGCTCAGCACTCCACATCCTCCCCCCTCAGCCCACACACAAAACCAAGAGCCTTCTTTATTTAAATAACCAAAGGTGTAATTTCCTTTTTTTCTTTTTTTCTCGATTTTTTGTAAAGCACATAACATTCTCAGCCCAATTAAAAGTGAACAGCAGACAACTGCACACAGAGGCACTGCTCCCTCCTCCCAGGAGGGGTCAGACATGGTTCCCCTCCCCAGGAGCCCTCCCAGGGCCCTCCTGGGTTGCCCCTCTTTGACAGCCCTTTATCTGCCACCCTCACAAAGTGCTGGTTTGGTTCCCATCCTCCCACCCCGACCCTTCCCATCCCCTGAGTCTGTTCTGTAAGGCCCCTCCAATGAAGGCCTTGGCAGCTCCTTCCAAGGAGCTCCCTGCCTTTCCCAGCTGAGGCTTTAGCCCCAAAATGCCAGACAAACACAACTCCACCATGCAGGCTGCAGGAGCTGGGTGTGCTGGTTACCTGAGCAGCCCAGGTGGTTTATCCAAGGTCCTCTGTGCATGAACAGCAGAGCTAAAGCTACAGGAACCCTGGACTTGACCCAGCCTCCGAGGGCATTGACATCCCACAGCTCCCGGGGAGGGATCCAGGAACTCTGTTGGTCCATCACCCCAAAGCACAGGGGAAACCCTTTTATCTGACTGGGAAAGGGGTTTATGTCCCCAAAAGAGGAAGCTGAAGTCTTCCAAGCCCTCCCAGCCCCGTTGCAGCTGCAGCTCACCCACCCTGTGGTTTTACAGGCCTTGGAGAGGCAGCTCTGCCTCGCAGATCCGCAGAGACGCGGGACAGGCACCACCTTTCGGCCAGTGCTGACCATGACAAGTGACAAAAACAGCACGAGAGAGCCCTTTGCCTCCCTAAGGGGCATTGCAGGCACCGGGATGTGACCAGGCTGAGCCACACCACGGCAGGGAGCTGGCAGCAGATTCCCGGTGATGCTGGTGTGACACAAGGGCAGCTCAAGGGGACAGGCCCGTGAGTCCCACTGGCTGGTGGGAGCGCTCTGGGCTATCCAGGGAGGACATCACACTCCTAGTGCTGCTGAAAAAGCCAAAATCTGGATTTTCAGCCAGTTCTCAGCCCTGTTTGAGCATCAAGGTTGTGCTGGTACAAACTGCTGCCTGGTGCTTCCACCTGGGCCAGCCCAGCATGAGCTGAGCCTGCAGGAACACAGGTGCAGGGACAGTCACACCAGGCAGAGCTCAGGCTCCAGGCAGGATTTTGCTGTCACCCCATGCCAGCTGCAAGAGCTGGAGAAACTCACCTCTCTGGTCATTGAGCCCTTTGGTTGCACAAATTTGATGCCTGAGAAATTCAGAAAAAGGAGACATTGAGAAAATGAAGATAAATCCACTCAAAGGGGAACCTTAGTGCTGGCTTGACACCCTGTGTGTGCCAGTCTGTGGTGCTCCCAAGAGTCAGAAATCACGGCAGAGGAGAAAAAGTTCCTTCAGTATTTGGCAAGAACAAGTCCCTTCAGCCACCACCACAGGGTGACACCACTGGAGAAGGCTCTAGGATGAGTCCTTGGCCTCGTTTGGACGGCCTGACAGCCTGAAGAGGGTTTCCCTCATGGTGCTGAAGCATCTGTCAGTGAGGTCAGAGACATCATCTGACATCAGCCCTTTGGTCTCTATTGGAGGCAGAACCTCAACCTTGATTTTGCCTGGGGACAAGAGAGGAGCCTGTGAGAAACCCACACTCCAAGGGGTGCTCTGTACTCTGCCCTGTTCCCCACCCTGGACAGCCCCAGCACAGCCCCCAGCCCCTCCAGGGCTTCAGGCACCCACCCTGGGAGCAGAGGCAGAGTTAAATCCCAGCTCTGGCACCCAAAATAATCCCCCTGTGCCCCAAACTGCCATCCCAGTCACAGCCTGCCCAGAGCAGGAGGTGGTAACCAATTTTTAATGAAAACATCCCTCCATGTATTTAATTACAGCCCTTCCTGAGTTAACCCAGCCCAGGCTCTGGTGCCAAGTGCTTTGAACTGCCTGCAAACATCTCCCAGTGGGGCTCCTCCTGCTCAGCCCAGCTCTGCTTCCCTCCCACACCCTGTGAGCCAGATCTCCACACGGGACAACAGCAGCCCCGTCTCCAGGTGAGCCTTTGTTACCTGATGTAAACAGCTTTGTCTTTGGGTTATAGAAGGTGGTGAAGGAGGAGTACACCACAGGGATCACTGGGACCTTGGGGAAGGGAAGAAAAGTAGGAGTTAGTGGCATTTCAGCAGCTCAGGGCAGGCCAGAGACAGGCAGCAAATCCCACACAGCAGAGCTGACCCAGCCTGGCTCTCAGGCACACAGGGCACACACAGCCCCACAAACAAAGGCTGGAACAATCAGCAGTCAAATGGAATCAAAACCACTCCCCAAAAACTCAAGGCACAGGGATACTCGAGGAACCAGGGCCATGTTCCACTCCAGCCTCAGCTCAGCACTGGTTTTTAGGGCTCCTTGACCCAAGTAAGGCTTCAAACCTCACTTTATTTTAATACTTCATTTAATACCTCACAGGTATTTTCTGTCCTGCAATCAAACACTGCAGGCTGCCTGTCCTGACAGGCCTTGCCTGCTGTACAGACATATGACTGGGGCAGCCTGGCTGCTCTGCTTTCAGTTTCTAAGAAAAGGAGTCAGCAGTTGTTATCAATTTCTCCTGGGGAAGCTTCAGACAGAAGCAGGGCCAGGAGGGCAGGCAGAGCTGTTGTTCCAGTGCTGCTAACACAGCCAGGATCTACAGTTGGTGACTCAGGGGGGTGTAGCAGAGGCAGGGACCAATTCCATGTCATTCTTTCCTCCAGCAACTGCCAGGCTCTGCCTTGGCTCCATCACCCAGGCAGGAATGGGGGTGGTACAGCACAGGCTACACCCTGGGCTTGGCCAAAGGAACCCAGTGAGAGAGCTGGCACCTCTTTCCTTTCCAAAATCCCTGCTGTAACACCTCTCCTGGGGAAACCAGCTTCCCCTGAGGCCTCGAGTCATCCCAGTCTCTGGCACACTGCCCCAGCACGGAGCCCAGGCAGGCACCCCGCTCCTGAGACAGCTCTGGCTGGAGGAAGCTGTTTGCCTGCTCCCAAAACTACCTGCTCATGAATGCAGTCATTTTGGAGAGAAAAGACACACCAAGAACTGGCATATGGCTGCCAGGGAGGCAGCAGCTATTTTCACACAGAGCAAGCCCAGATGTTGCTCTAAAGCACAAGAATTAACAATCCTCAATCACCACTGCACTATTGCAGCCTGGGGGATTGAGGAATGAATTGACAGCTTTGGGCTTCCCCGGGAAAGAACCCACTGGGCTCCCTGCCAGGAGTGAACTCTGGGATGCAGCCATGGCCCAGCAACCCCTGGGCACAGGCACTGCCCTGCCAGGAAAGCCTGGAGATAGGGACTGAGTGTGCCTGTCCCTCACACTCCTCCCTCCAGAGGGGACCACAACTGAGACCGGCAGGAGAGAGGACAGGGCAATGTTCCACTGTCTGCAGCCACTCATGCCCAGGGCCAGCTCATGCCCAGAGGGGATGGAAAAGGCTCTGGGCAGCACTTCTGACACCAGTGGTTTACCTGAGTAGGTGTTAGCTGGGAACACAGCTCATCTGAGAGCAAACAAACCACACACTGCATGACTGGGAAAGGAAGGGGAGAGGGGGAAAGCAAGGGGAGAGGGAAGAGCAGTGGAGGGGCTCCCGGGGAACCCCCCCGGGGACCCCCCAAAATCTAAATTACAAGTGAGCAGTGCCATTGCAGAAGCACTCAGGGTTCCCATGCAGGGGCAAAGCAGTGTTACCTGTGCCTGCACAGCCAGGTGAAACGCTCCCTTCTTGAACGGCAGCAAATCCCCAGTGCAGTTCCTCGTGCCCTCCGGGTATACCCACACCTTCACCTGCACATGGAGAGACAAGGCTCTGCTCCAGAAATCCACTGAGACACCAAGAGCTCTGCCAAGAGCTGCAGGAGGCTGGAACTCCAGCTGAGCCAGCAGCACGAGTGTCACAATGCCCCCGTGCCACCCCGCCCAGCAACACTCACGTTCTCAGCCACCATAGTCTTGGCCACCTCTGACATCACCATCTTGGCACTGCTGGTGCTCTTCCTGTTGATGAAGATGACTCCCCCGAGGTAGATGATGAGCCCCACGCTGCCCATGTACATCAGCTCCTTCTTGCCCACCTGGACACAGTTGTCGGGCAGGACCTCCATCAGCCCTAATGGGATGGCAGAGGGCAAGACCCAGCAGTCACCCCCCCTGCCTGCACTCAGGAGGGACAAGGACAGGGCCACCAGGGACAGGCTGGTGCCTTGCTTCTGAGAGCAGGAGGCTTGGCTCACAGCAGAATTAGAGGGGCAGGGTGGCTGCAGATGACAGCAGGACCCCCAGAGGCAGCTCATTCCCCAGCCCCAGGGATTCCAGCAGGACCACTGGCACACGTGCTGGGCCAGCACCCCAAGGACAGCAGTGCCCGGGGTGCTGCACAGGTGTGGGACAGCTCAGAGGGACAGGAGACCCTTCCCACAGCCAGCACTGATGGGGAAGCTTCACCAGGGGAGGTACAAGCAGGACTTCTCCCAATGTTGAGTAAGGGAAATGTTCTCTTCCCTCCCACCAGCTCCTCACCCATCATGTCGAGGATGCTCTGATGGTTGGACACAATGATAGCAGGGCCCTCCACCTTGAAGTTCTCCAGTCCCTTCACCTCAAACCTCAGGCCAAAGAAATACTTGAAGGTCCTGACGAAAGCTCTGATGATTCTGCGGAAGAGAAAAGCAGTCAGCAGCAGGGCAGGGAGGGCAGGGGCTGCTATACCCAATGGGGGTGGAAGGAGACAAGAAGAGCTCTAGGACAGAGAACCTCCAGCCTTATTTGTGCTGTTCTCCACCCAGGTGCCAGCCCTGCATGGTCTCACATGCTCCAGGAGTGCTGCTCATCTGCCCTGCTCAGTGCCATGGTTCTGGGTTGCCCTGGTGCTACCAGGCTCTTCCTCCTGCAAGCAGCAGGGCCCCACAAGTAGTTCAAACAATTTCCCCAAGAGCTGCCACTCCCCAGCACACCCAGCACCCAAGGAAGGCTCTGCCAGGTCTGCTCAGTGCTCAGTGATAGAAACAAACCCGGGGTGCCCAAGGAAGGAGGGGAATGAAGGTGAGAAACACCTCCCTGCACAAGGCAAGGATGCAGGCAGCAAACAGGATGCTCCCCACACATCCTGGCAGATGCTGGGTGCCCCCAGGCAAACCCTGCTCAAGCTTTTGCCATTCCTCAGTGGATCTACAGGTCTGACAGAGCTCCCAGCTTTTCCCAGCTGGGAGACTCCAGCAGCTGCACTCAGCCATGCCAGCACTGGAGCACATTTCCATGTTCTTGTCAGCCCACGGAGGCAGAGCCCATCCGTGCCACCCATGACCCGGGGACTTGGGGACTCTCCAGCTAGGCCAAAGGACACAGGCAGGAGCTGGCAGGACACAGGGGCTATTTTGGGCAAGGGAGCAGCCATTTACCAGGACAGGTGACAGAGGAGCCTGCACGTGAGCAACACTCGCAGGCACAGTCACCAGCTTGGCCCTGCTCTCCCCTAAAACTGATTCCAGACTCTCCAGCAAGCACCTGGATGATGGATGGATGGAGCTTTCCTTCCTGCAGCAGGAGATTGGGCGACAGCGTCAGCTTTGTCCCCACCAATGGGTCCAGCTTGGGAACTGTGTGCCACCATCCCCTTGAGAAGCATCCTTGTCACTCAGGTGGGAGGTGAGCACCTCATCCTGGCTTGGCAGCAGCTCCTGGCATCTGCTCTCCAAAAGTCCCCACAAACTCTTAAGGCACAGGACTTCCCCCAGCTTTCTCCTACCCACAGCAGGGTTCACATCTCTGTGGGTTGTCCCCCTGTGCAGACCACCCGAGCTGGCTGTGACACTGGAGTTCAGGCCAATGCCCCAAGGTGACACTGCTGTCAGTGTCACTCCAACTTGCTGCAAAGAGCCACACCCAGGGAAAGGCCACGGGGAGGTGCATGGAATGCAGAGCTCCCGAGCTCCACAGCCCTCTTCAAGGTTACAGGAGTGCAGGCCAGGTGAGCAGACAGGGTCACAGGTGAGAAGAGGCAGGGTGACACGAACCACTGAGGTCATGGGGGATGCCAGCCCACCAGGGTGACCTAAATCACACTTCTCCTCCCTTCTGACTGCCAACCAAAAAAGAGGTCACTGCTCTGGAAGTCACAGTGCTCAGCGGCTGCTGGGAGAGGCTGGTTACTCATTACTCAAGAGCAACCATCCAGCTTCCTCCTGCCAGCCTGGGGACAGACTTTCCTTGCACAAGATGTGGCGTGAGACACTGAAAGAGGCAAAGGGGCAGAGCTCAGAGCAGGCAAAGAAGAATGGGGTGAGCAGCAGCCACGTCATCCACAGGGTTAAAGGATGGATGTGAGTCCCCTCTGACCCCACAAGCAGCTCCTCAGCTGGAATCAACAACCCCAAAAGAGAGCTGTAAAACCAGTGCACTTACTGCCAGACACAAGGAGCACAAAAATTCCAGGGAATGGGACTTTTCAGTGCATCCCTAACAGTCTGAAAGCCAGCAGCCTCCAGAATCATGTGCTCTGCTCCACAGCCACTCACAGAGGCTTGTTTAGGATACTCTGATTTTCAAGGACTACTGAAGTCTGCTTACCGGATTAGGAAGCTCTTACAAGATGTTTTACCACAGATAAACAGCTCTATCTCTATCAGACACCCTGGGTAATCTGTTCCAAGTCACACCAGCTTGACACTGGAGCCAGCAGCACAGTGAGAACGGGGTGTTCTGCGCCAGGCAACAACACCATTATCACTGTCTGTCCACCAGCACACGCTCTGCTCCAGCCCCCATTCCCAAGCTGGAATAAGCAGCCTGGGATGTTGGAGAAAAAAGGAACTCGCTGGATCCCCTCAGCCACGGACCTCCCAAGGCTGGGATACATCACCAGGATCTTCAGCCAGTGCCACTACACAGAAACAACCAGCTTAAGTTACAGGAAAAGGGCAGTTCCTGCCAAAATTCAGTCCTGGGTTTCAACATGAGGAGTTATCCAATGCAAGTTCTTATTTCCAAATAATGCCTTGAAGTTTACAGAAATTTTAGAGGGTTTATTTTTGGGGGGAATAAAAAGATAGTGTCTCCATCACTGACATCATAAATTCTCCCAGCTGCAGAGCTGGCTGAGCTTTGGAAAGCTGCTTCTGAGTGAGCTAAGGCAACCAAAGCTGGAGAGAGAGGCAGGCTGGAGATCTCAGAGCAGCCTGCCTGGGACCATGGCACCAGCTGGGACTGGCACAGCCCTCAAGGCAGCACAGCAGTGCCCTGTGCCCGCTCCCTCTGCCCTGAGTCCTACGTGTGAAAGCCCCACTGCAAAGCAAAGTCCAGCTCCACCTGCTGAGATGCTGCCAACCTTTGATCCTAAAGGATGTGTTAAGGCTCTCCTTTCCCCTGCATCCTTAGAACACGGTCAGCACAGGTAAAAAGCTGCCTAGGGGAGAGCAAAACCAGGAAATGAGCTGTCCTGTGCTGCCAGAAGTGCCCTTAGAGTGCACCTCGGCATGGAGAGGAGGTGCTGGATGACAGCAACCCCTTGGCCTTTGCCACAGATGTCCTGTCAGGGGACACACAGCCTGACAGCAGCTGCAGGAGAGCAGTGCCCTGGCAGCACATGGCACACAGCCTGTGTGCCTGCTCCTGGTGCAGGAAACACCCCAAATAAAACCACCCAATTATCAGGATCCAAAGGGACCTCCTAGAGATGAGCTTCATCTGCCAAGGCAGGGTCACCCAGCGGCACAGGTGCGTTTGGAATGTCTCCAGACAGGTAATTCCTCACACTCCTCGGGCAGCCAGCTCCAGTGCTCTGCCACTCTCAACAAACACCGCTCTCCTGCAGCATTTCCCCTAAAAAGCCACCACCGCCACCTTCCAGGCGATTTATCCCCGAGGGCTCTGCCACGGGCCGGGACAGCCCCCTGAGCCCAGAGGGGACCCCCGGGGCTGCGCTGTGACACCCCCACCACCCCCGCAGGGGCTCCGGGCAGCGGCAGGGCGGTGACACCGCTGTCCCCAGCGCCCGTCCCCCGGTGTCCCCTCCCCTCATGTTCTTGACGGTGCGGCCGCCGTTGATCAGCAGGCAGGCGGCGGCCGCCAGCGCCGAGGACACCAGGCACAGCACGCAGTAGAAGCCGATGCGCAGCGCGAAGTTGACGGTGGGGCTGAGCTCCATGAGGACGTGGAGCAGCAGCAGCACGGCCGTGCCCCATAGCAGCCAGCCCAGCTCCATGACGGCTCCACCCGCTACTGCCGCCTTCTCCGCGGGCAGCCCGCGCTGAGCCCGCCTTATGTGGGCGGCCCGGCCCGCCCCGCCGCTCGTTCAGCGGGGCGGGACGGGCGCGCCGGG
>VXBR01009084.1:500604-511687 GCA_013400215.1 Cisticola juncidis
GATGCGCCGGTCCGGGGGGATGCGCTGGGGCGGGGATGCGGGCTCGGGGGTGCCCGTGTCCGCATCCTGGCACCGGCCGTGCACAAAGGACGCTCCGCCTCGGTCCCCCCGGCGCCGGTGCGAGGAGCTGGGGCCGGGCATCGGTACCGCGGGGGGCTGGAGCGGCACCGGGGGTCTGGAGCGGCACCGGGGGCGCAGCGGTTGCATAACTCCGCCGTGCCGGAGCCTGGGAGCACCGGGGCAGCCCGCAGCGCTGGGTGAAGCCGCCGATGCAGCAGGGCAGGGATGGCTCCTTCCTTCTCTTTCTTTATTTTCCCTCCTCTTCCCATCCCTGAGCTTGCGAGGGGCCGGGCACCTGCCTCAGATCTCCAGGGATGCTGGGGCCAGGGATGTCAGGGATGCCGGAATGGGAGTTTTCTCTGCAGCCGCGGGATGAGAAACCCTGAGTATGGCAAAGCTCCTGGACCTGAGGGGTTATCCCGGAGGGGATGAGGGGGCACGGGAGGGGATACCCGGTGGGCAGAGGGTGCTGGCAGGAGGTGGGTGCAGAGCTGGGACTGCTGTGGAACAACCCCCGTGTTCCCGGGGGAGCCACAGGGATGGAGCAGGGTTTTGTTGATGCTGCATCCATTTTGCCTTTGAAGTCAGCCCCAGCCCAAAGTCACTTCCAGATCATCCAGAGTCACTCTGAAACTAAACACAGCAACTCTCACAGGGTAACACCCTTCAGTGCAGGGAAGGCAAGGGGGAGGGAAACCCCTGTGCCTTGAGAAACCCTCAAAATCCAAGCACAGCTCAGGGCATCCTCTCCTTGAAGTGCATCCCCCACTCCCACCTCTGTTTCCAGCATTTAGGGGAGGATGAAGCCAGAGCTCCCCGTGCCATGCTCAGGCTGCAGTCCTGACCTTCCTTCTGCCACAGGAACATGATGTCAGAATAAGTAAAAAGTGACATTTTTGCTATTCCAGGGTTTTCCAGGATATCTCTAGTGGGAAGTCCCTGGAAAATCTCCTTGGCTGAGGGCAGGGGGGCCTCATGCACCCACCCCAGGCAGTTTTGGGGGGCTGCTGTGCTGGGGGGGATCTCAGGATCTCTGTGTCTGAGTTCAGGGCCATGAGCTGGTTCTCAGCTCACAGGAGCAGCCACCCACACTTTGTCTTTGCCAAGTCCTGGCTGTGCTTGCCTTCTCTTTAATTTAATTTCACGTTAATTAGCGGTGCCATTGCTTGACAGGCAAGCCGGGCACCCCGGCCCGCTTCACACTTTGGGGCTTCCAATTAACAGGAGAAATGAAATGTCACGATCTCGAGCTGAACCTGCCTGCTGTCACCCTCACTGCCCATTCCTGTCCCTCCCAGAGCCCCCACAGATCCTGGAGAGGGGCTGAGGAGGAGGTGGGGAGTGGTTTTGGGCTGCAAGGATCCAAGCAAGGATCCCTGGCAGGTTCTAAAGGTGCTGCAGCCACTCAGATCCAGCCCTACCCCAGCAGCAGATCGTGAGGAGGGTTTGGAGGCGATCAGAGGCCAAGAGTTCTATAGAATTACCTATAGAAACAGGATGGAATGATTTGTTTAATGCAAGGATTCATTCCCTGCCCTCTGGAACTGCCAGGATCTGCTCTGTTTCAGGAGCCAGGTGAGCAGCCTCCCTTGCAGGAGGCCAGAAGGCAGCAGTGCTGCTGTGCCAGGGTCAGGGGGCAGAAACAAAGCCAAGAAAACAAAATCCTGCTGAGAGCTCGGAGTTGTTTGCACAGGGCATCACCTGTGAGCTCCCAGGTTTGTTACTCACTGCTCCCACACGGGAGCTGCTGTTGGGAGCTTCCCCTGCCCCTGGGGCTTTGTAAAAGGGGGATTCTGCTGGGAAGGGTCTGCCCAAGCAGGAGCAGAGCTCTTGCAGCCCCACTGGGGTCCCCCAGGCTTGCACAGGGGATGGAGAGTGGGAGGACGTGGCCACAGCTCCCGGGGATGCTCAGCATCCAGCTCCTTGCAGCCCAGCCCAGTAATCCCCCTGCTTTTAGGGAATTTTAAGTGACCTACTTGCAGCAGGAGTTGCATAAGAGACTGATGAATATATATAAAAAAACCCTGAAGGTTTCCCCAGCGCTCAGGTCGGTTTGTGTGGCAGAAGCCATCCTTGGCCTGGGCAAAGCCCTGCCCTTCCAGAAGGCTTTCAAAAGCATTTCCTTTCCCTTGCAGGGCCGC
Organism: Cisticola juncidis; assembly: GCA_013400215.1. Classification (NCBI taxonomy): domain Eukaryota; kingdom Metazoa; phylum Chordata; class Aves; order Passeriformes; family Cisticolidae; genus Cisticola; species Cisticola juncidis. The sequence goes on from VXBR01009084.1 coordinate 502,806, forward strand.
CTCCCGGGGATCAAGGTGAAGTACCTGCTGGTGGTGTGGCTGGGCATCTTCGTGGGCAGCTGGGTGGCCTACATGCACTACTCGTCCTACTCGGAGCTGTGCCGCGGCCACGTGTGCCGGATGATCATCGTGAGTGGCACCACAGCCCTGCCTCCTGCCGGGGTGCTGGGCTGAGGGAGCCCCATTTCCAACCCCCCAAAGCTGGGAGGAGGAGCCCTCCTGGCAGCTGCTGCCCTGGTGCTGTCCCTGACATCGCCAGCTCGGAGCAGGAGGTGACCTTACCCTGCCAGAGTGGCGGTGAAACAATTTAATGAGATGTCAGAAAGAGGCAGCCAGGGCAGACGTGGGCAGATCTGTGTGCAGATGAATGCCAGGGCAAGGAGCAGAATCTGTGGGCAGGGACAGCATCGCACCAGGCCCCTCTGGGCTCTGCAGGGCAGGAGGAAAAAGGGCAGCACTCAGTCCATGGTGCTGTGACTGCTGATGTGCCATAAGGAAAGCAGCAGAGCTCGGTGTGGCAGCCTGGCTCTGTGTGTTTTGCCCTGCTCCATTCCCCTGTGAGAATGATTTCTCCCCCCTCAAGGACCCCTAGAGCTGTAGTTTGACCCTTCCTTCCTTTTCTGACCCCATTGGCTGTGTCCCAATTTGCCCCACCCTGGCAAGAGCTGAGAAAAGCCCCTGTTCCTCTGTGCATGCCCTATTTCCCCCTGGAGACCACCTGGCATAAACATCTTACTGCAGCTGAGGGTTAGAGCCTCTTTTGGATCCTTTCCCTGTCTTTTGATATATATTCCTCCAGGACTGAGCTAGTCTAGACCCCTGAAGGGGATAAAAGGAAGATTTATATTCATTGCCCCTTTGGGGTTTGCAGTGTGGTGCACATCCCGTGTTCCCTGTGGTGGGATGTCCCCTGTGTGTCCCTGGGGTGGCAGCAGGTCTCAGCCCAGCCCAGGCAAGGAGGGGAGCTGGGCTGTGTCAGAACCAGCCTGGCTGATCAGTCGCTCAGCAGAGAAGGGAGGCAGGAATTGCCATAACAACAGCGACGATCGTTTAATTTGATTTTCTGCCTGACTCTGACCGCGGGGTCTTGGGCGTTAATTCCTGCTCGGAGCTGGGGCTTCCAGACGCCGTGTCTGGCCGTGTCCCCTGTGAGCAGGTCCAAGGGTTAATTCCCATCCACAATAGAAAAAAAAAGGGAAAAGATGCAGTGAATGTCTGCAGCTCCAGCTTTTCAGCCCTGAGGCTGCCGTGCCCTCGCTGAGGAGGTGCAGAGCTGCAGCCTCTCCTGCCCAGGGATGGCTCCAGCTCCAGCTTGGCCACGGAGCAGACCCACTGTCTGTCCCTGTCCCTGCCACCCCCTGGACTGCCAGGGGCCAGCCTGGTTCACAGCACAGACTGCTGCTCTGCTGAGCAGCCTGTGCATCCTCACCCAGCTCCACGCTGCCTTCTCCTCCAGCCCAGGAAGTTCTCCCAAACCCCTGGATCTGCAGCAGCAGCATCCAGGAACAAATCCCTGAGGTCCCTCCAGCAGCACAGGGGTCCCTGCCAGCCCAGCCTCACTGCACCCAGGGCACTGAGCCACCCCTAAGGGCCAGTAGGAATCTGTCCCTGCTGAGCTCCTCTCTCTCCTTGCCCTCCCCAGTGTGACCAGTACAAGAAAGGGATCATCTCTGGCTCCACGTGCAAGGACCTGTGTGAGGAGCGTGGCCTCCTGTTCCAGCACTGCCTCTCCTCCTCCCCCAGCCAGCAGGTAGGTCTGTGCCCCCCACCCCTGCCAGGGGCTGGGCACCAGCACCAAACCCTGCAGATGTGCCCATCCTGAGCAGAACCCAGCTCCCTGCCCTGCTGTCCCTCCCTGTGCTGCAGGTGTACAGAGGGCTCTGGAGGGACAGGGAGGTGATCATCAAATGTGGCATCGGGGAAGCCCTGAGGGCCGACAGCCGCCCGGATGCTGTGCCCAGGAGGGACCTGGTGCTCTTCGACAAACCCACGCGGGGCACCTCGATGGACGAGTTCAAGGAAATGCTCCTCAACTTCATGAAGGTCAGTGCAGGGCCCTGCGTGATCCCACGGGCCTGGGATGGCTCCTCAGAGTCAGAAACACCAACTGTTCCCTTGGAATTCTTCCTTTGAACGACAGCTCCTCCTGCCTATGCCCCCCACCCACTACTGGGTACCAGTGCCATGCACTGGATTAGTGGAGGAAAATTTCCATTCTCTCCCAGGAATTCTTGTCTGTGAGATTTCAGTAGCAGCATCCCTGGAGGTGGCTGTGCCACGGCTGTGGGTGGCATCTGTGCCTGGCAGAGCTGATTTGGTGGCCCTGGCAGTTATCCCTGTTGCAGTGGTGGGGTGGCAGCTCTGGCAGGAGGGTCTGGAGCAGCCCTGAGGCTGTTAAAATTCTACTGGAGCTGGATCTGCCCACACATGCTGTGGCACTGGATTTTCTGGAGTGCCACCATTTCCTCCTCTCCCCAGCTCAGATCTTTGCTCCTCCAGTTGGGTTTTGTGATGTGACACCCAAACATGGAGAGCTGGGAGGGTCTGATGCCACTCCTTGTCGTGTTTGCAGTCCAAGCTGGGGGATCAGCCGTCTCTGCCCTCCTTGGTGGGCCGGATCATCACCATGGCAGACGTGAACCGTGACAAGAAGGTGTCCCTGGCAGAGGCCAAGTCCATCTGGGCGCTGCTTCAGCTCAACGAGTTCCTCCTCATGTTCTCCTTGCACGAGAAGGAGCACACGGCCAAGCTGCTGGGGCACTGTGGGGACCTTTATGTCACCGAGAAGATCCCCCACACGTCCCTCTACGGGGTGGATGTCCCTCCTTTCCTGCAGTCCCTGCTCCCTCCCATCGCCCACCAGCTCATCCACCAGTGGTTCGCGCCCGCCTGGCCCCGGCGCGCCAAGATCGCCATCGGCCTCCTGGAGTTTGTGGAGGAGATTTTCCACGGGACCTACGGGAGCTTCTACATCTGCGAGAGCAGCCTCAGGAACGTGGGCTACAACGACAAGTACGACTTCAAAATGGTCAACCTGAGGAAGGTGGCGACGGAGATGACAATCAGAGGCTTCCTCAAGGGCCGGCACTGTGAGCAGAACGGGGACTGCACCTACGGGCGGGACTGCACGGCCACGTGTGACAAGCTCCTGAAGCAGTGCAAGGGTGAGGTGGTGCAGCCCAACCTGGCCAAGGTGTGCGGGCTGCTGCAGGACTATCTGCTCTACGGGGCTCCCCTGGAGCTGAAGGAAGAGCTGCAGAAGCAGCTCCGAACTTGCATGACCCTCAGCGGCCTGGCCAGCCAGATGGAAGTGCACCACTCCCTCGTGCTCAACAACCTCAAGACTTTGCTCTGGAAGAAGATTTCCAACACCAAATATTCCTAACGGGGGAAGCACGGCCCTGGAGTTCCCAATCTGTGAGCTCGGAGTGAGGTCCAAGGGCTGTTCCTCCATCCTTTCCCCCCAGGAAAAACACACCCTGCACAGGGAGTTCAGAGCTGCAGCCCCTTCTCCTTCATGGAAAACTCCATCATGACTTCCACCACCCAGCAGGAGCAGGGATGGGCTGGCAGGAGCAGAGCCGGGCTGAGCAGGCTTGGGGGAGGAAGAAGGAAAGGAAAAAGGAAGCAGAGCCCAGCTGGATGCATCAAACTGTTCCTTGATGAGCAGGAAAGCAGAGCAAAGCGATGGGAATGAATCATTCATGCTGTACTTGTCACATCTCCCTTTGAGGAACGGCTCTGATGTAAATAAACAGCTTTTACGTGAATCACACCCGTCCATCAATAGCCAAACAGCAGCCTGTTAAGTACCAGCTTGTTTGTGATCTAAAAAGGAGGAAAAGGTAGATTTCCCCTTCATTCAAAAGTCTCTCCTTAAGTGTCTGAGTCATCTGCCATCAGACCCAGCTGTCACACAGGAAGCAGAAGCTGTCTGTGGCACCCTGGAGAATCGTGGCAGTTCTTTGGTTCCGTTTTCAAGTGCCTGACCCTGACGGTGATGCCGTGGCTTGCGAGAGGCTCCCCCAGCTCTCCTGCCCCAGTGTGGAATTGGCAGCACCAGCCGTTCCCTCACGGCTCTGGAAGCAGCCGAGGCCAAGGATGGCTGAAAGGCAAAGGGCTAAACACGAACCGTGGTGACCCCTCCGTGTGCTCCGGGTGTCACTGCCCACCACGCTCAGAGCAGGGATAAGCCAACCCCTCCGTTTAATTCTCCAAAAACTAAGCTGGGCTTGCCCTGCAGAGGTTGAAGGTTAATACCACAATAATCCAGTGCTTCTCTCATTATTAAAATGAATTTCCAGGCAAAGCTTTTAGCAGGTCTCCAGACATTTTTTTTTTTGGCTGTGTCTACACTCTCAGGGTTCCAACTATGGCTGGTTCCTTGAAATGCTTAATTATAGCAAATCTTACAGCTCTGGGCAGGGAGGAAAGCTGGATAAACTCCCCCAAGGTTGCTCTGTTCCCAGCACAGCCGTTTTCCTGCTGCTGGAGCACGTGCTGGTTCTCCTGCCAACAATTCCTTAGGGAAGTGAGCGTGCAGCTGATGTGCAATCAGAATAAAAATACACCTGACACTGCAGCACCGGGGCTGCACATTTAGGAGCCTTTTGGGGAGAAAGATCAGGATTTTCCTGCTGCTGGTTCCTTAGGATGCTCATCAGCTCTCACTGGATTTGGTGTCAGGAGAGCCACCAGAGCTCAGTACCTGCTGAAATGTGATTTATCCCTGGAANTGGAGATGCTTTGGTGTCCAGCAGAGCCACCAGAGCTCAGTCCCTGCTGAGGAGCTGCCTCTGAAATGTGATTTATCCCTGGAAAAGCTGGGCATTCCCAAGGATTCTGTGGCTGAAGGGTTCCTCAGCCTGGATTGGTGCAGGCACTGCCGAGGTGCTGCCTGCAGGTGCAGGTTCAGCTGCACGGGAGGGAGAGCCAGGGCTGGAATTCTCTGGAATTCTCCAATGCGGCTCCAGCAGCCACCCCAGGTCCTGATGCCGCGTCCTGCATCCCCATGGCAACAGCTCCCCCGACAAATCCATCTCCTCCTGCCATTAGCAGAGGAATCCAAGGGCCCTGCCAAAATCCCCTCCTCAGGCCATCACAAAAGCCATTTCTCATCCTTCCCTGGGTTGTTTTCTCCCACTAAATCCCTGCTCTTCCCTTCCCTCAAAGCAGCTGGAAAAGTGGAGGAAAAGTTTCAATATCAGAACCTCCTCTAAATATTTATGTAGCTGAGCCCTGGCTCTGACATCTCAATTGAAATAAAGACATTTGTGATAATTCCAAGAATCCATGCCTTCCCCGAGGCCCTGGACACTCCCAGGAATCGCTGCTGACTCACAGGAATTCTGCTCATCACTACTAAAAAGCACAAAGTGAGTGCAGTTTACAAAACACAACGGGATATAGGAGAGAAATGAGTCAAGGCAAAGCTGTTTTACTCTTAAATTCCTCCAGATTCCCCATAGGAGGTGGGGAAAAAAAAAAAAAAAGCCAAGACACTCCAAGACTGACAATCTGATCTCACTGGATCCCCTTTGTGCCCAAGGGAATGAAGGTAAAACCTTTAGTTGCTTTAAAACAACATTCACAGCCTTAAATCCTAGAGTGGTTAAAAAACAGCATTACATTGAGTGCTACAAACACACAGCATAATCCTTCAGTCTTGTAGGTGGCATCTTTATTTAGGTTTTTTTTTAAATTTATTTAAATCTTTAACCATGTAGAGAAAACACAGATGATCAAGTTTTAGGAATCTCCATCAGACGTGGATGCTGCCAACCACGTCTCAGCTCCACGTTTGTCAGACATTCTGCAGCTCAAGGCATCATCTGCAAATAAAAAAAAGGCCCACGATATCAGTGAAGTTGAAAAAGAGGCAGGAAAAGGGAATAATATCAATGCTAATGAGCTAATTAACCCCTGCCATCCAGACTGTGCTGCCCTCATTATCTTGGGATTGTCACAAGATTTTTTATGTCCCAGAGGAAATAAAGATGAAATGTAAAATGAAACCACATTTTAAGGCTCTGTTATCAGGGCTCACAAGGGAACTTTTAGAAAGGGATTTTCTTCAGTCCAGAAGGACAGGGCACAAATTTAGGAGAAGCTCTTTGCCATGACATCAGAAGGGTTTTGGAAAATAATCTGGCTGGGGGAGTTTAGGGAAGGGATAATTTAAGAGCAGGATAGCTGGAGCCTGCTCTGGGTTATTCCATCACTCCCTAAAAATCCAAGGTGAGTTTGCCAACCTTGGTGCAGAGCCAAGCTATAAATAGTGCAGGGAAAAAAAAATCTGAGCTTATTCTAGCCCTTAAAGCCATGACATAAACCAGTCCTCAATGATGAAGGGCTGAGCAATGTGCAGAGAGATTTTTAATCTCTCAAAACCACTTTCATTCAAAGCATTTATGTTTTCCACAGCTGAGAGCCCATTTTTCCTGCACTGATGCAATACCCATGGCCCAGGAGGGCTGCTAGGGGAGGGCAGTTGCAGGAAATGCCATCAGGAAAATGCTCATGGTTCTGTTGTGCCTCACAGGGGAGTTCTAAAGAAACTCTCATTAGCACTCAGTGCCCATGCAGGACCCCCAAGGGGAGGAAAGCTGATGAAAAACCCCAAGCACGGACTGCAGGGTTGAAAGAAGTCAAGAAATTGAAATAAAAGCCACATCCTCAAGCATAACCACAGCCCCACCACCTTATTGTCATTCTCCTCCAGAGCCAGTGACTTTTACCAATTAAAGGGTTCACTTTGCACCACTGAGGCACCTCTGGCCCTGCAATGGCTGCTTAATGAGGTTTCCCATTCAGCAGTGCCAGAGTGACTCCTGCAAAGCCTCAGGGTCACCATCTCTGTGTGCACAGCGTGGCTTTCCCTGGTTTCTGTGTTCCTCAAGAAGAGGCAGTGACAGCACAGCTTGGGTACAGGGTTTGGAAAACCTGGGATTGGAAGGTGTCCCTGATTGAGAGGACAGTGTCACTGCCTCCTGTGCATCCCTCCCCACTCCCCATAAAGGCAGGAGAACAGGAAAAGCCATCAATAAATGTCAGGTTGTTGAGCAATCCTGGGAGCTCACGGGGCTCAGAGCACCAGGGAAGACATCGCCTGTTGATGTCTGCCACCGAATGACACAAACGTGGCACTGCAGCCACGCCTGCAACACGAGATGGGGCAGGGACAGAGAATTCCAGCAGGGATGGGCAGCTCCTGAGGCTGCAGCTCACCTGGCTGGGGCTGCTCCAGCTCTGCCACAGCCTCTGCAAAAGAGGGAAATACAAGGACAGTGTTCAGCCACACCCCAAAGCCTGGTTACGGTTACTGTTCCACTGCCAACAGGCAGGTGAATAAATGAACAGCACAGGAATATTTTTATTTTTTAATAGGATTAAGGTTGGTGACTGCCAGTGTTGCCACGTGGTTTTACAGATCACTTTAACTCATTTTTCTGTAAGCCAAGTGGCACCCACAGGACTGCACCCACAGAATTAAACCCACAGGATTTCACCCACAGAGTTAAACCCACGTGCAGCCTGTGCTGCACAGAACAGAACCTCCCCTTCTGGGAGATTCTCACAGAACAGAACCTCCCCTTCTGAAATGCCACATTTAAGTGGTTCAGAGTTGGTTTCTCCCCAGTCTCCCCTCAGGCTCATTAACCATGTCAGGCTATCAATCACTCTGAGTGCCCACGGGGTGCAGAGCACACGAGCGTAGAACATAGCCTGGGTTTCTGTTGCCACGTTTTTGACACAAAGATGCCACTGCAGCCATCTCTGCAACGCCAGTGGCAGCCTGGAGGGAACAAATAACCCATAAACGCTGAAAAAAAGTAATTATGGGTGGATGGCCATCTCTGGAAGAGTTTAGGGGCAGGCTGGAAGCTGCTCTGAGCAACCTGGGATAGTGGAGGGAGTCTCTTCCAAGCCAAACCCTTCCATGACACTGCACTCCTTACAAAACCAAGATTTTATCACCTATTTAAAAGCAGTGCTACAAAGGTTATTTGCTGCATGTGGAGATACCAAATGTAGCACTCCACTTACAGTCAGAAAGGTGGCTGTAGCTTGCTGGGGCAGCTTTTTTGTGAAGGATCACATTTTGTTTTTGAAGTCACAGCATCTTGGTCACTTCATCTTTTTGTCCACTGCTGAGCCTGAAGAAAGAAAAATAAAGGAAAAATACTGTTAAAAAACAACAATCGTCTAACAACAATGAAAATTTCATTCTGAGAAACGCCATTTAACTGAAAACCACAGAATTATAGCAATTAAAAAAAATAGATACTAAAGATTCATTTTAGCGACTGAAAACTTTGAAAATATTTTCCTTAAAACCTGAAAGCCCTAATTCTTTTTCCTAATTTTCAGTGGGGTATATTAGAATATACACAGCTGTGTATGCTTGATAATACAGCTACATATACATTAAAATTAATATCTTCTGTTCATAAGATATTGATATATTATTGATAATATTACATATTAATAATACATACAATAACATATGTATTAGTATTTTGCTTTTAGCGGATTACATATGCCCGATTTACAGCGCACGTGGCAGCTCCCGGAGCCCGCAGAGCCCGGGGCCGCTCCGGGCCGGGCCCGACCGCGTGGCCGAGGGGATCGGGCCCTTCCCGCACCCTCACCCCGCCCGTGTCCCGAGGGAAAGGGCCCTTCCCGCCCCCTCACCCCGCCCGTGTCCTCCCGCCGCAGCCCCCGGGGCCGGACGGAAGCGCCACCGGCCCCGAGGGAGCCTCGCCGAACCATGGCGCGGGACGGCGCAGCTGTGCAGCCGCCTCAACCAGCGCCGCCTTCCTGCGCCTGAGGGACGCGGGGCTTCGCGCTGACCCCGCCGGGAGAGGCCGCGGCCTGGGCCG
>VXBR01009084.1:514351-524985 GCA_013400215.1 Cisticola juncidis
TCCGCATCCATCCCCGCTGCGGGCTTTGCGGGCGCTGTCGGTGGTGGCGTGTAAAACATCCTTTACCCCGCTCCCCCCATCCCCTTGTCTCGCCACCCGCAGAGCTCCTTCCACTCCATGCCGCACAAGTTTTCGGAACACCTGGGCAAGGCTGGCATGTACAGGAACAACAGCCTGAACACGTCCGTGGAGAGGAGCCACTGCACGGGCCCCGACACCTTCATCACCGCCTACGAGCACCGGGACTTCCACCCCAGCTACAGCCGCAGCGGCCCCTCGCACTGCAGGGACCTGCCGCCCTAGCAGGCACAGCCTTTGTCTGCTGGGGAAAAACACCCACGGCCAGCCCTGGTGCTGGACAGACCCACTGGGTTATAGAGGGAATGGTTTTAGGGTAATATATTATAATATATTAAAGTTTTAATGTGGTTAAGTGTCAGGAAGCTCGTGTGAAGCGTTTAACCTAATTTGTCTATACTAGAAGAACATAAATTCCATACTTACCCCCTTCTCTGTCACTAATGATCCTTTACACTCTTGCCTCATGTACCACATATCATTAAAAATTAATATCTAAACTACTTCTCCACTATTTAATGAATAATCAATCTGCAAGTTTTCCAGAGGTATTCATTAACTCTCTGGATTTCTTGTAGAAAGTTAACATTTCTTCTCTCTCAAAATTACAAAGTTTTAAGAAATTATTCAAATCGTGACAAGCAAGCAAAAAAGAGTTTTTAAAAAGGTTTATTGGAACAACTGTACAGGCAAAGAAACTGCATCAGTTGGACAGTGACTGCACTGAAAGAACACTTGAACATTTTTGGCTTAAAAATGAATTTTTAAGAGAAACTACTCTGCCTGTTTATGTATGAGAAACAGTCTCACCTTACAAGTGTAAGACAACATTAAAAATGAGCATAACATTATTCAAACTGTTTGCTAAAAATATAAATAATGAGTGTGACATTATGTCCAAACACCACTGCAACGGATACTCTTCACATGTCAGAAATATTCCATTTGTGGCATGTGGTAAGAGCTGGGTTGCAAACACCAATAAATTAGAACAGATAAATAAACTGAGCAGAAATGGGTCTGAAAAGTTAACATTTCAAAGATTTAACATCTGAAAATAAACAAGAAACCCTCTTGCATTTGCTGTGATTCTCATATTAGACTCTAGACAATACCTGGAGCTTCTTAGAACTTCCCTTTCTTCTCCTGAAATGAGAAAATAACAAAGTGCTGAATCAATAGAAGTAGTTGTGACAATGTTACATATATTTTTATCCACCCATTTTTCTGCAGGTGGCATAATTTAGGGATAAGGCTGCATCTTAAAAATATAAACAGAGTGGATTCTGTCACATATTTTCCCACTCCATCTGAAAACACCCACCTCTTCTATCTTGCCTCAATTTTTTTCCTTTTATTCCTGAAACCAGTTCTTTTGAAGAGTTTGGCATGCAGTGTATCTAAGTGTTCAGAGGTTAGACCAAACTTTTTTTCAAAGAAATACCTGTACAAATTCAAAATATCTTAAAAATTACTCATTTTACCACACAGGATCTAAGATCATCCAAGTGTTTTAATCACCAATTAAACAATTAACAAGTTTTGTGCTCTGACTGGAAAGAGAAAATAGCATTGTGGGTTTTTAAAAACATGAACCAGCACTAATTTAAAAAAAAAAAAGATAACTTTACAAGCTTTGGAAGAGTGAGTTTATGGTTCCATGTACCTACTGCATTAAGTGATTAATTGGTGTCTCATGGGGTGGGAATAATGGGAAATGGAATTTTCTGGACACTGCCCAGCAGGGCTGTGCAGTCTGTGCCTCTCTGTGCCTGTCATGGGCACTGTAAACAGGAAATAAAATCTACTTTTGGAACTGCTTTTATGAAGATTCAGCCTTGAGACTTTTGTGCTGCAGTCCCAACCTCGGTACCACGTGGGGGAATTTATTGCCACTCAGTATAATCTTTTGTATTCCTCAGCTGGTCAGCTTTCAGTGTAAGAGGGATTTCTTATTGCTCCAAACCAGATTTCTATTTTCTGAATAAGTGATGAGAAATGGGCCAGGATGGGGACACTGCCACTGGAGCCCTGGCTGTTCCAATTCCAGAGATTCTCCTTCACACACATTTAATTACACAAGGAAAGATTCCACTTGTTGACCACAAACACCAGCAAAGAAAACTCCTGGGATTCTGCTACCACAAGCACCATTCTCCCAAAAGCCACCCCTTTGGATTTTGTAAATTCTCCTCCTTCATTTTTTTGTTACAAAGAATTAATGACATCCTCAGTCAGGATAGAAGAAGAGGGAACACAAAAAATTATTACTCACTCAAGATGATGACACAAACCATAGCAACACTCCAGTTTCACAGTCCATGGGCAGAACCCCATTTATTAAACATTAGAAACTCAATGTACACCAGTTCCTATATACAAATCAAGTTCATCAATTTAAAAAAAAAAGTGCTGTTTGAAATCAGGTTTTATTTAAAGCACAAGGTAACTGGAATTGCATTTTAACTGGGAGTGAATCAGGTCACGAGTGGTACTGAGGACACAGACACAGCGACAGGGGCACAAGACACCTTTGATGTGGATTTACTGAAAACTTTTGAGGAGAAACATTCAGCTTTTTATACAAACAGTACAGAGGGCTTCCAACATCTCTAGGAAAATGAAGTGTACAGTTTAATCCTTTTAAAGCAAGGTACTTGGAAAACTTCTAGTTTAAAATACCAGCCTATTGACCTATTCCAAACAAAAGGCTCAAATCCTGCAACGGAATCAAGGCAGAGCAAAAGATAAACCTGTCAAGAGGGAGTGCAGGCACTGAGCTAAGGAAAAACCACTTTTCCAAGGTATCCTACCACAAAATGGAGATGAGCTAACACACTGACCTTTAAACAACCCGGCCAACCAACCCCAGGGCTACAAAGGGGTGGCTGCACAGTCAGAAATGCCAAGTGAGCACTAGAAACATGTTTCAAACGTAGCTGCACACAGCATAAACACACCAAGGATGTTTATTTCTCCACATGCCACAGTTACTACTCTATGCTACACCGTATTTTGCATCACACCAGGGACACCGTGGGATTCTGGATCCAGTCTTGGCTGCTTTTGCTCCATTTTGCAAGTTTTAAGGCCAGCCTGGAGGAAGACTCCTGAAGTGACTGAGAAACAGAGCGATGCTAAGTGGTGATTTGGCTGAGAGAGGTTCTGCAGAAGAGCAGACAAAGAGAATATCAGATCAATTCACAGGGACAAGATGTGAGAACAAACTCCTTCAAGGACTTCACAACACAAAAATGAAAATGAAAGAGCCAACAGCTCCAATTTATATCTTTTGAGTTTGCAGCGAAACCAGTGTGAGGGCACTTTTTTTGTGTGTGTGAAGTGAATGTGCTACTTCAATCCCGCTGAAAGTCAGTACAAATAAAAAGATAGTAGTGAAAAATTGCTTTATTCTGGCTGCTGGAAACGGAGGCAGAGAAAGAGCCTGAAGAAAGAACAGTGCTGAAAATATCCGTGGCTGAAAAAATCCGTTTGTGTTGCGACTTCCTACAGCAAACCCAGCTTTACTTTATTGCACCAAAATTGTCAGTGAAAAGTTCACAGAAATGTAACATTTTAAAAACCACTTCTGAAAAAGGAAAGTTAAGGGCACTCAGTTCCAGAAAGTTCATTCAGGAAACCAAAAGCCATCACTGGGTAACTGCAGGGCATCAAAATGAGAGAGTTGAGAATAACGAGGAACTGTTTGAGCCCTGCAGGCCCTGACAGTACAGAAATCCAGGGAAATCCAGGGAAATCACATTGTCTGAACAGACACACTCCTTCACTTGTCTTGGACTGCAATTGTGCTTGGAATAATCTGCAAGCAGGAGGTTCTGGGTGTTCAAAAGGACTTTGAGCAGATGCTGAGATCACTTTGCACAGGAGGTGTGGACAGAGCCATCCCCTCCATTTACCTGAATTTTTATCTTCCAGGCTGGATCTCCACACCCACACTCGAGTTCTGCTCAGGGAATTCATCCCACAGTCCTGAGGGTGGGAAAACTGAGCTGCCACAAAAGCCACCCCCCAGGATTGTCCTGAGGCAGCTGGGATGTGGCCAGGGTCAGATATCTGCATTGCTATCCAAGGCTGTGTTTTCCTAGGATCTCTTCACGGGTTCCCAAATAAATTCTGTGCGCAAACAGGTTTCCCTTTGAGAGACAATTAGAGGCCTCATAATTTAAAGGGTGATCAGCCAATATCTTATCTACAGTAGCTACAGCATCCTGTAGGAATGCAAGCCCTAAAAATCATTATAAAAAATATTTCCTTAGAGCACTTTAAATAATTTACAAAATTCTACAAAAGCTACATATGTCTATCTGTGATATCCCTGTTAAATAGAATTATTTTCACATTAGTGTGTGTATGATATACAGGTATCAGTATCTCCCACTGCCTCTTCTTTCCTGTCTCAAGTTTTATCAAGGTAATTACAATCAGATTTATTTTATAAAAAGACTGCTAGTGTAAAAAAAAAATTACTTACATATTTGAAACCTTTTTTTCCAAGAGGGAACCTGGGCAGTCCCCTGCAGGTAGGTCAGTAAATTTTGCACAGGTTTTGGTTAAAAATTCCTGCCCTTGGTGTACTTCACTAGCAGCTTCCCTGTTCTGCAGGACAGGTACTTTTCCTTCTGTTTTGGAGCTGGACACCTGAATTTCTTCCTGCCTGTCAACTTTTTCTTCCTTAATGCACATCTGCACACTGTTATCTGCACATGCTCCTCCTCTATTGTGCACTGCTGCTGCTGTCACATGGAATTCCTGCCTGGGGCAAGCTAAACTTGCATCTGGCCTCTTGTCCAGCTGGGTATTCCCTCCCTTACAGCCCCCCTGAGCACTGTGCTGAGCTGGCTCTCTGCTGGCTTTATCTGCTTTTCCCACACTGCACTCAGGGCGTGGGGGATCCGCAGTGGATCCAGCCCAGCTGCCTTGGTGGGTATCTCCTTCCTTGATCCACATCTGGATGTTCTCAGCTCTGGAGGTTCCTCTGCAAGCTTTATCAGCTTTTCCTGCTGCCACGCTCTGATCCTGTGAGGGGAGGCTGGAGTGGGACTGATCCCCTGCAGCACCAGCCTGCCTGCAGCCCTCAGCTGCCTCCTTCAGACACTCAGCTCCTGCACTGGTTTCTGCTACGTGGGGACTCGCCCCTGCCACAGTGAGTTTCTGAGAACTGGGTGCTTTTATTGCTGGTGGAATTTCCCCTCTAAGTTCGCCTTTTGGCAAGGGGTTAAGTTCATCTGTGTCCTGGGAAGCTGCCTCCATTCCCAAGGTACTGCTCTGGGAGAGCAAACACTCTGCTTTCTGCTTTTTGTTCAAAAGCATTGATTTCTTCCTGTCCCGCGCGTATTTCAGACCTGCAATGAATTTACTTGAGATTTTTAGCTGGAAGGTATTCTTCCTTTTAGATCTGGGCTTGGCATTCATGACCTTTCTGACTTTACACCCTTCATTTCTGCTGGGTTTTGGGGGCTCTGTGTTATGGGAATTCCTTTTCCCTGTGGCATTCCCAGGTAACTCCCCAGCAGCACCACCTTTGACCCCCCCCAGTCCTTGCTTAGCTTTTGCCTGACCAGTAGTAGGAACATTCTCAGCAGAGGAAGCACATTTTCCACTGCCAGCTAACATTGCACTTTTCCCTTCTGTTCTCTGAGAATTCTTCACCTCCTCAGTTTGCTGAGCTACCTCAGTCTTTTTACTCTGACCCAGCACGAGGTCAATCTCATTTTCCACCGGCTGCTGCTTTGCTTTTCCTTTGTTACCAGTTTGTTTGGTCGCTCTAAATAGGTCTGGACTTGCATCACCTTTTTGCATCTCTGAATTGCTTGCAGAGTCTTTAGCCTTTTCTGCCAAAAACCTCCTGATTTCTTGCTCGATGCTGTCATCGCTGTCCACGGAGCTGCTGTCACTGGCATCTGACACAGCTGGGAAAGCACATTTTCTATTTTTAGCCCCCCGCTGGTTTGAAACTGGTTTAGGTTTATTGCCTTTTTTGAGCTGTAAGTTAAACTCCAGGTTTTTCACGGTTTCTGGCTTGTCACTGGCAAGTTTGATGTTGTCTGGAGGGTTCCTGCCTGCATTCTCCCTCACAGCTTTCCTAGGTTTTGAGAGGCAGCTTTTGACCAGTGAGGGATTTTTACATTTCCACTCATTTTGTTGGAGGCTACTGAACTCATCCAGCAGCTGAGTTTCTGTCTCACTGAATCTGACTTTCTTCTTGCACTGAGCTTTCTGCTCCTTGGATTTCTTCTTTAACTTCCTTTTAGACCTTAACAGGTCCTTGATAGCACTATCCAGGTCCTCATCACTGTCCAGAGAGCTGCTCTCATCACCCGACCCCTCCCTCTCTGGAGTTGGGGTGGGGTTTTTTATAGGTTTTCTTGTGCTACTCTGAACCTGCAGAAAAGGGTTTACAGAGTCCAAGGCCAGGCTTATGCTGCCATCAGAGCCAGACAATTTGGGAGACATCAGCTGCTGCTGCCTCGGGTCTTTATTACTCTGAGCATCCTGGAGTTCTGTGGGGTTGCTCAGGGCACGCTCCTCTTGGAGCACAGGGAATTTGGAATAGTTACCTGGCTGGAAAAGTCCCGTCTCCAGATGTTCAGGTAGTTTTGACCCCCCTTGTTTTGCTGTTCTGCCTTCCCTTTTAAGTCTCCTTTTCCTACTCAGGGATAATTTCAGTGTTTTGGGCAGAGCAGGCTCAAGGGTCCCGGTGAGGCTGTTTGGATCAGAAGGCAAAGGCATCTGGGTGGAGCGTGACAGGCTGGGAGGTTTTGTTCCAAGGTTTTCTGACTGTGCTTTCAGAGCCAAAAAAGCCCTGATTTCTTGTTCTATGCTGTCATCACTGTCCACAAGGCTGCTGTCACTTTCACAACGGGAGGACGAGAGAAGCTGGGGTGAAAAGAAGGAGTCTGCAGTGAGGGATTTGTTGTCACTTCCCATTTGGGATGGCATGATTGTTTTGGAAATATCCAGGATAGCTTCTGCACACATGAGTTCTGCAGATGTGTCTGCTCTGCAAGAGGCCTGCAATGTGAGCTCACAAGCAGCAATCTTGTTTTCTGGAAGTGCAAAATGTCTGGCTTTTTTCAGTGGTTTAAACAGCTTATTAAATTCGTTGCTGGTGCTTTCTAATCCCGTCGACTTGGAATTAATTTCTCTCCTCTTGTTGCTTATAGGGTTTTTATGGATTTCTGGTGAGGCACTTTTTGTGGAGCTAATTGTCAGGCTGGCAGAAATGTCTGCCATACCCTTTGGGTCAAATTGTTCCCTCTGCAAAGGGACACAGTTTGCTGCATGAGCTGCCTCTTTCCTGATTTTCTCCAGCTGGTAAAGCTGAATGGCTTCTTCGATGCCATCATCACTGCTCGAGTCAGAAGTGTGCATGCTCTCCTTGGGAAGTGCTTCCCTTGGCTCCCAGTAAGGAGCTCCACTCCCCTCACTCTGCTCCATGACCCAGGGCTGGCTGGCAGTGCCCATTTCTAGATAGGCTTGGTTCACCTGGCTGAAATCGCTGGGCTCTGCTTGGATTTTTGACTGCAAACACTTGGACTGAGCATTGGATTTCTGCAGCTTGGGATGGTGCCTCAGGAGCAGTGCATTACAACCTTGCTTTACAGCACCACAGTTTGTTCTGCTTGTTGCTTCTTTGTTGCATTTCAGGACAGATCTCACACGGGAATCTTTTTTATCCTCCTCAGTAACACATTTGCTAATTTCTTGCTGTTTCTTCTCATTCAAGAACTGCACTATTTCAGCTTGTATGCTCTGTTCAAAGGAGTCGTCGCTGCTGATGCTCTGAGGGGAAGCAGGCTGGAGCCTTTTCCCAATTCCCAGGTGGTCAGACAGGTACTCTTCAGACAGCATCTCGGCTTTAAATTTCGCAGGGAGGAGGTTACTCGCCACTTTGTTCTGAGAGAATTCTCTCTTAAACCTTTTGTCTCTGCTCACATTCTCAGAACGCTCTGCATTCCTCGGCAACGACTGGGCACTTTTGCTTTTTGTTTTCAAGTATTCCTGGATGGCTTCCTCTATACCTCTGTCCACAGAGTCGTCGCTGTCAGAATCAAGCAGAAGAGTCCCAAATTCTACATTCTCTCCCACCTCGCTGCCGTCAGACTCCTCAGGGCACCCACACCGGGTGTACTGAGGACGCTGCCGCAGCAAGGTGCTGCTGGGTGTGACTCTGGTACCGCTGCCTTTTTCTCCCTTCTGTTTCTTCTGCACAGCACAGCCACACTCATTGTTCATACCCAGGGCAGGCTCTTGGCTTTGCAGGTTGTTGATGATCATCTGAACCTTGGCGCTCACAGAGGTTCTGGTGACGTTGCTGTCGGATTCGGGGAAGCAGACGGGATATCTACAATTCCTTGCTGGTCCAAAGGACTCCCATTTTGTCTGAAGAGCTACCAGAGGAGGAGCATCCATAAGGAACATTCTAGCAGACCACAGCAAAGTCCACGATGGAACAGATTTTCAGACAGGTCTCTCCTCCATCCTAAAACAAAGGAAAAAAGGAAAATTTATATTAAGCCTTCTAGAAATTCCATGTAATAATCGTGGTGGCATAAACAGTAAATTATTAACACCCAGAACTCCTGTGCCAGATAATCACAGGATTTACTCCTCAACATCACTTGAACAGGTAAATCAGTCACTACTGCCACTGGGGATTAAAGCAGAGCACTCATCGCTTGTGGTTTGTAGTATTTTCTGGCAAAATCATAACCCAGTTCAGGTAATTCACTTCTGAAACTCTTCCTGTGCTTTCCAGTCCTTTTTGTGTGTGCTCCTAAATAATGATGCACTGCCAGACCCACAAAGACCCACTGTGATGGTATTCAGTGCACTGAGGTTGTCTGAATACTTTAGCAGAAAACTTTGTGGCAGGAGGGAAGGAACAATTTTAAGGAATTCTTTCATAGCAGGAATGGAGAACCCAGCAAAATGCTCTGCTTGTTGTTTCCTTTGGCATGACTGCCCTTTTGAATGACATGCAGCTCAGCTTTCCAGTTTTCCAAGGAAAGCAGCACTGGCTGTGTCCACACGGTGCAGGATGGGTGGATGTGGAGAAACCTGGATCATCATCTGGGATAACGGGACACAAACCAACTCAGAGAGCAGGGAACTCACACAATATCCCAAAACAGCTTTTACCAGATCTGACTTGGCATTAAACACACCCAGCTGAGGGACTTGGGGCAGCTCAGAGAGAAGGAAAGGGAACTTATTTCTTCCTGAAATACACTCTACAGCAATAACCTCGAGACATCAGTCATCCGGCCTCACTGCAGTATAAAAGCTCTTGGCAAACACAGATCTCGGGGAGTGCACAAAAGCAGGATGAAGGTTAAGAACCATTCTTTGTGTTCCAGTAGAAACCGCAGACAGAACGAAGCTTTGGTTTGTGGAAGAGTGGAAAAAGCCACCCACAAATCTCCAGTTAACACCTCAAAGACTTCACCACATCCATGTGGTCCTGTGAGGGTTGAAGGCTTCACCTGCAGCATCATTTGGTAGGATCAAGGGTGACAGTAATTCCCAAAAATTACAGCAGCTGGGTGGTTCTCCAAGCCCAGGCTCCAGTGAGTCCCAACTGCAGTGCCATTGGACTCTGTCAAGGTACAGGGACATGATTTTCCCTCTGAAACCTCCCTGACCTTGCACTTGTCAATTATTCTCTACTTCTGGTTTCAAATTAATCAGTGACATTAAATATTTTAAAGGATTAATGACTGTAAACTCTTTAAAACTTCTATTTATTTACTGAGAGTAAGGTAACAGAAAACCAGGGAAGACAATCCTTCATCACTCTTCACTCGGGCAAAAATAAATTAAAAACATCTTTCCTCATAATAAGCAGCTAAGGATCAAAAAGACAGAAATTAGGATACCTCATTACCTTGAAGCAACACAATTAACACACTTTAGCTCCCAGCTTCATTAAAAAATAAAACCCCAACGCTTTTCCTATTAACCTATTTCCACAGTTTTCAGGGAAGGGGCAGGTGCCTTCACTATCCCACACTTGGACTGGGGATCCTGCAAGAATTACATGGGATTGGGGTGAATTTTTGTGTCCCAGCACCCACGGAGACTGTGAGGGGACACCCTGGTGCTGCTTGAGGGGGGACGTGAGGGGACATTCACAGAGGGTGTGAGGGGACATGAGGGGACATTCACAGAGGGTGTGAGGGGACATGAGGGGACACACACTGAGGGTGTGAGGGGACACGAGGGGACACACACTGAGGGTGTGAGGGGACATGAGGGGACACACACTGAGGGTATGAGGGGACATGAGGGGACACACATCCAGAAGGAGGACTCCCCTCTATGACTCTGTGAGGGGAAATGAGGGGACACCCACAGGGGCTGCATGAGGGGACATGAGGGGACACCCACAGGGGCTCCATGAGGGGACACGAAGGGACTCCCACACAGAGGCTGCGTGAGAGGACATGAGGGGACACCATGAGGGGGTACCTATGGCAGATGTGTGAGGGGACACCAGCCCGGGGGTCACCCCTAGAAGCTGCGTGAGGGGACAT
>VXBR01009084.1:525469-557141 GCA_013400215.1 Cisticola juncidis
CCCGGGAGGCGGCGCGGAGCGAGGGCGGCGGCGGGACCCGGTAACGACCGTAACGGAAGGGCCGCCCGGGAAGGGCAGCGCGGCCGCCCGCAGCAGCCCCGCGGACACGGCCCCGCTCCGCACCGCGGAGCTGTCCGGGGAAACAGCAGCGGAAAGAGCGAGATCGCGCTCGGCTCTTGTCTCAGAGCTATGCGCACAGCCGGGGGTGATCCGTCCGCTCCCTCCGGGGGGATGCCGGGCTGGGGGAAACTCAAAATACCGGCAGGATGCAACACTTGGCTGTCCCAGCACGATGTTTGGGGTGCAGAACGAGAACTGAGGCGCAGAGAGGCCTCTGCTTTCAGCAGCTGGAGCGGTCGGTGCTGGGGCTCCTGGAGCTGCTGGGTTGTTGGAGGTTTCACATAGCGAAACAGCAAAGTTTTAGTGCTCTGGTTCATCCTTGTTTTGTTGGCAAGCGGGTTTTCCCCGAGGATGCACTGCCAACCCCGTGTATCATCTCTGTGCTTCCAGAGCACAACCAAGCCGTGGGATGTGTCGTCCTTTCGGGATACTCGTTTCAACCTGCTCATTCCTAAAACACACAGAATGAGTCACAGCTCTGTCTATAAATCCACACAAGCATTTCCATTCCTCGTCTGTGGTGAACAAAACCCTGGTGCCTCAACCCAAAGTTGCCTGTTTTCACTTTGTCAGTGCGTTCTGTTTTCCCGTGGGGCTGGAGCACCTGCGATACTGCAGAGGAAATCAGCGTATTTTGGCTTGGTATCATCAGAATCTCAGGGGAAATGCTCAGCTTGGTGATGTAAAGTGGGGAACAGCAGCTAAGGAGGGTCCCAGGCTGCAGATGGGGTGACTGAGAGTGTTGCACTCTTTTTGTACAACACATCACGAGATATGGGGCTGACATATGACAAGGAACAGATTTCCACCTGCTTTTATCCCAGGGATTCTTGTTTTGGGGAGCACATGTATTTCTGTGCCCTTTCCTCATCTCCTGCTTCACTTTTTAATTTTTTCCCTTCCCCCAGGAATCCTCTACTACCAAATCACGCCTGACCCTGGGAATGTGGGGCAGGACCATGTTTCAAACCATCAGACACAGTTACAAACTTGCATTAATTTATCCGTTGCTCTCACAACAGATAAAACAGAGCCGATAAGAGATTTGCCTGTGTGTTCTTGTCCCTGGGATATGTAACATGCTTTTATGTTCTGATCTGGCTCGCTTGAACGAGGCTGCTGAAAACAGCACAGCCAGCATCTGTGTGCAGGAGGAAACAATGGGCTTGCTTTTCCTTCACTGCAGAATTGCAGCCTGGAGGTGAGGAAACTTTGCTTCGCTCACCATATTCCTCTCTAATACCGCGGCAGAGGAAAGAAAGGGCTCTTGTATTCATGCATCCTCCCGGGCCAAGTCAATTTACATGTGAATGCACTTTTAAAATAAAATTAAAGTCAAAGCTGTGGCCAGAAGCCTGATAAATGTTTTTGTGCACATGCAGTTGCTTGGGAGGGGGGAGGCTGCTGCTGCTGGGGAGCTCTGCTGTCCCCAACCGAGGTGGCATCTGTGGCTCTGTGTGCCACTTTTACTTCAAAGAGGAGCAGAGCCTCTCCCCGAGGTGCCATTAGGGGCGATTTGTCTCCCTGATCCCTGCTCTTGGCGGAAATGAGAGCAGTGGTCCCTGTCCCCATAACAAAGTCACGAGCACTAATTGGACCCCTCGTTAGAACGGCTGGAATGGCAGGGGACCGTCCACATTTCCCAAATGAAATATTTCCCCTGAGTTCTGGATTGCTGCTCCTGTTTGCAGGGATAGGTGCTCATTACAGCCCCTCTGGATACCTCAGAGCCTGAAACCAGAGCTCAGGGGATGGCCTTTATTATTTTTTTTTTCCCAGCAAGAGAAAGGACAAGATTAAAACCAAATTAGCAGGAATAAAAGGATTCACTAGGCAGATTTTGTTGTCGGGTAACCTGTGGCTTCGTGGCCAATTAATATTCCTACATGGAGCTATATTAAAACACCAGCTATATCTGTTTTATGGGAATGTGGGTCACAACTGACGCTGGCTGAGGGCACATCCATGTCCAGGGCAGGAGGGGAATTGATAATCTCAGATTTCACAAACCCTTTCCTATTCTGGAGGCAGTTTTGCATTCCCCAAGCACCTTTTTGGGGCAAAACTGAATTACAGCAGCACAGTCTTGCTGTGACCATTGAGTTTTTGGGGGGGAAAGGAGCAGAGAAAGGAGGTGGATGGAGCCCAGTGTGATTTTCCCTCACCCTCACCCTTTTAGGGTCCATTTTTCACGTGGCTGCACTGAGCTTCAGGACACTCAGTGCTGGCCCTGCTCCAGCATCTCCCTGCCCTGTTCAGCTCCTTCAGTCTGATCTCAGATGATTTATTAGATGGAGAACAACTGGATCATGTAGTAACATGGCAAATTGAAGAGTTTAGTTGTTATTTAATAAATGCCAAGGAGACTCATGAGGCCTTGAAGTTATAATAGAAAGATCTAATTTAGGAAAACAAAAAAAAAAGGAAGAGAGACGCCTGTGAAAGCTGCCAGGAAGCAGCGCTGGGTATTGAACATTTCTATTTACCCTCTGAATGGAACAGAGATGGTCTGAGCTTCCTTTTAGCAGGGCTGGAAGCTGCCCAGGGAAGCAGCACCTGAGGCAGGAGGAGGTTCAAGGGCAGATTTTGTGGAGCTCAGTCCTGGAAGCTGTGCTTTGTCTTGCCTTGGAAGACAGCGTTCTGTAAATCACCTTTGGTTGACAGATTTTTTTTAAGGAGAGAAACCAATCGACTCCATGAAGCAAATTAAAGTGTAATTATAGCACAGAGATGGGTTACAAGAATGCATTTAACATTTTTGGGTCAAACCTGGTGGGCTTCCCATTCATCAGTGACCATTGTACAAAGTGCAGCAGAAGGTCCTGTGGGGCACAGCTCACTGCTTTGGAAGATGTCCCTTTTCCCTGTTAATTCCAAGTGTATCTGCCATAAGAACACAAAGTGAAAAACACAATTTAGTGCCAAGAGTTTTAACTGTAACCCTGACATTTCCTTGCTACCTTGTGGCAGAGACTTCTAAGATATCAAAGGCAATAACAGCCCCTCTTTCATATTCTGTACCTGGAACCTTTTAATGGTCTTTGTATGACTCATTCCTATCTAGGTTAAATGATAAATATTTCATGTTTACAATCCTGGACATGGGCCGTGTGGGCTTTTAAGAGTTTTTCTTTACACAAATCCCTCCTTTCTGTCCATCTCCGCGGGCTTTGCTCGGAGGCAATGCTGTCAGAATTCCCTCAAGGACACTTCCAGCTGGCTCCTGTGCTTGTCACAATTCTGCTTGTGCCCATTAGGTGTCAGACTCTTATCGGCTCAGTCTCCCGTTCCTGCAATTTCGAGAACACGAGAATATGAGAAGCCAGAGTGGTGTGGCTTTTCTGGGATGCTCTCTCACCTACCCAGTGGGTCCTACCCAGAAAGGGCAAACTGGGTGCTGTGGTGCTCACTGGGCCTCCAAACGGGGACTCTGTGCTGGTTTTGTCCCAGGTTTTACCAGCTGGGACCTCTCCAGAGCCACTGCTCATCCCTGGGCTGCAGGATGAGCATTCACAGGCAGCACCTCCTGCCCCAAACCTGCTGGGTTTTGCAGCACGTTTGTGTTTTGGGCCACATTGCATTCCTGAGGTCAGCTCTTCCTATTCCTATTCCTATTCCTATTCCTATTCCTATTCCTATTCCTATTCCTATTCCTATTCCTATTCCTATTCCTATTCCTATTCCTATTCCTATTCCTGTTCCTGTTCCTGTTCCTGTTCCTGTTCCTGTTCCTGTTCCTGTTCCTGTTCCTATTCCCATTCCTGTCTCTGTGGGGTCACTGAGGTGCTGTCAGAGCAGTGCCCAACCTCTTCCCTCCTTGTCCATCATCCTTTTGGGATGAGCCCTTGGAACTGACTGGCACCAAACCCTGCCAGCACCACGAGTGCTCAGATATTTCCTGCACCTCAGGGCTTGGGAGCAAGGCTGAACACATGGGGATTCATTCAGGGACAGAAAGTCAGGCTTTTTTTGTTGGTTTTTTTTTTTTACTTTTTAATGAACCATGTGCAGTTTCCCACAGCAACACTTTGATTCCAGCCACGAGCCAGGATATAAACACGGGCATTTGGTGCCACGAGGTGGCTGGTGATGAAAAGGGGTCTGTGAGCCTGAAAATGGCCTATTTAAAGGGCAGGATCAAAGATGTACCTTGGGATAGATACCTGCCCTGCTACATGAAGAAAAGCCAGGGTGAGACAGAGATGCTGCTCTCACTTATATTTCAAAAGGGAATTGCTTTGACTTTGTGCTGCAGTTGCTGAGAGCTTTAATGGGGCAAGGGGAGGGAAAGAAAACACAAGATGCTCCAGCTGCCCTCATTACTGCTGCTCTGAGTCTCTGCTGAGGAATCCCAGCACAGTCATGCACTTGTCCACCTGCAATTACCAGGTCCTGCATTTACAGAGTGCTTTTCCTGACCTGCTGCTCACCCAGGAGCATCCCTGCAGCCCCCTCTGAGGCAGAGGCTGCTGGATTCTTTCTGTGGAACAACTCCTGATTCCCAGCAGAGCCATCCTGAGCACTGTCCCAGCCCCCATTAGCTCCAAACTGATGTTTTTAAGAGGCATCTTCAGCTTTTCAGATCACCTTCAAGGGCTGCTCTATTTTTAGCTCCCCTGGACTCTCTCGGCTGCAAACAAGTGAAACCTCTCTGCAGTGAATTCACACCAGGGCAGCTGGCAGGGGTTCAAAGTCTCTATCTGGAGTGCAGCTCGATGGAAATTAGTTGTCCCCAAGGTCCCTGTGGAGCAGGCTGAGCCCAAGGAGCCACCATGGGATGCTGCCTGTCCAGCCCCACCAGGGCTGGGCTGCACAGCCTCATCCAGCAGCACCTCTGCAGTTGCCAAGTGCTCTTTGCACAAGCGGCTTTGATTAAGGATTTGCAAACAGCTCCTGGTTGGTTCAGTGCTTAAAACGCTTCCTTAAATAAGTTTTGGATCAAGCCAGAGATCACCGCTGTTTTGAATTTTCATCAGGCTGAGAAATCACGCTGAGCTGGGGTTTGATTTTGCAATGCTTTGACTTGGGTTCTTCTCCAGCAAAGCAGCACCGAGGAGTGAATCTCCCTCAGCAGAGCAGCCATGCAGAGCCAAAGCCTCCCCGCTGCTCTGCAGGGTGAGGAGACCTCCCAGGAGCAGCTCCAGGCTGCTTAGGGCAGTGCTTGGAGAACAGGCTGCCAGTTATTTGAGGTATTTCTTTTCCCCCAGTCTTCATTCTGGCACCTCCCAGGAGAGGTGGAGGGCAGGAGCACCCCAGCTTCATGCAGGGTGCAGCTGCTCACACTCCTCGTGTCCTCCTGCTGCTCATGGGTCTTTTAGGGCCATGAAGAATTGCCAGGGATGGGAATTTTGGACTAAGTGCAGCGTCAGATTCATTCTCCCATCCTGCAGAGCTGTCAGTGATGGAGAAATGTTGACTGGGCACTGCAAATGCCTCGAGTACAACAGATCCATAACAGCTTTGGAGACAGAGCAGGACATCAAATCCCGGCCTAGGAAGCATTAAGAAAAATGTGGTGTACTTTTTCCTTGATGGAGCTTGTGCTGCTGGCACTGATGTTCCTTTTAAAGTATTTCCTCATCCTGATCTTGAATCCCCTGGCAGTGGTCTGGGCTCCTTGGTGAATGACCCAGACCCTCTCTGATCCTTCCAGCACCCCCTTGGGCCACTGAGATGCTGAGAAGACACTGTGGGGCTACAAACCTTCACCCAAAATTTGGCTCAACACCACACAAATCCTTATCCCTGCCCAAGTGGCCAGGAAGAATCAGAGGGGAAAAAAAGCCCATTAGCATTACCTGAGGTGCTTTTAATTTCTCTCTCTCCTCTCTGCATCCTACACTGTGCAGGGCTGGATCTGACCCTCAGCCAGGCTTCCCTGCTTGTCTGGGGCTCAGGAAAGCCACGGGCAGGGCAGGGAAGGTGCAGAGGCAGCACCTGGGGCTGTGTGTGCCTGCGTGGGACGGGAAAGCCGGAGCAGCTTGAGCCGTACGTGCCGGGAGGAAGGAACCGGCTGCGAGGAGCTGGTGGGAGGAGGAGGAGGAGAAAACTGGGTGGGAGCAAACGAGGCGGATTGAGAGCTGAGACGTGTTAGTGGTCGTGTTTGGGATGTGATCAACGCTCCCTTGTGACTTGCACAGCCGGCAGGGGCCTGAGTGGTGTAAATAGAAAATATGGAATCAGTGGGAGTGGAGCTCCTACATCCCCTCGTGCTGCAGGAGGCTGAAGGGGAGGGTGAGGCCCTCACAAATCCAGGCTTGGGCTCATCCTGCAGGGCTGGGGGTGGGTGAGCTAGTGGGTGGCACAGGGCAGCCCCTGCTCCAGGCAGTGGGGCCATCTGTGACTGGTGGGTGCTGCCAGCACAGCCAACCCCATGGAGAGCAGCCTCCTTTTCCTTTGGATACCTGTGGGTATGGCCCCGAGGGTTTGGTCCCCAAAATCTCTGTCTGGACACATCCCCAGCACAAGGGATCAGAATCCTGTCACTTGTTTGGGTGCTGGGCAGTGGCTTGGCCTCAGCACCGTGGGGAAGGGGGAGCTGGAACGCCGGGTGGGAAGAGGGGGGGCTTTTCCTCACCCCCTCGAGTCTCTGTTGTGATGATTCATGAGTGTCACTGGCACATCTGTTCAGAGGGAGAGCAGTAATACAGGTCCAGCTGAGCGACAAAATTGCTTTCAGGGCTGTTGATTCCCAGCTCGGGGTGTGTGGTCAGCCTGGCTGCAGGCTGAGGATTTTTAATTTATTTTCCCCCTCTCCTTTGCCCTGTTCCTTGCAGCCAGCAGAGATCAGTGGCATATAAAGCAGGCAGAGGCAGATCTGTGAGCCCTATCCCCCTGTTCCCATTCTCTGGGATGGATGGGCCATCTGGGCTCACTCATGAGACCTTGAAATCACTCACACGGCGCCTCCACGGAGGATTTGCAGCTCGCTCATGACCAGCCTGCCCCGGTCACGGTTTTCCTGTAGCTCCTGCTGGGTGCGGGCTCTGCTCGGGGCCCGTTTCTCCTCTAGATGGTGCAGCTGCCTTTGGGCACCACCGAGGCACCGCCAGACCCGACCCTGCGGCAGAGCCGGGGGTGCTGCCAGCCCTGGGCTCTCCCCGTTCCCCTTCCCGGTGTCTTGGCAGGATGGGACAAAGCTGAGGGACACAGCCCGCCCCGTGTCACCGCGCCAGGCACCTGCGGAGCAGCATCGCTGTGCCAGCCGCGGGCACCGCGGCACTGAGAGGATGAGAAATCCATCTCCTGCTATTCCCGGCCTCTCTGTCCTTGGCAGAGCCCGTCCTGGCAGTGCCCTCGGGAGGTGCTGGCAGGGCTCAGCGGAAGGCGGAGGAGAGAGAACAGATCCCGGGGGTGCCCCCGTGCCTTGCGGCAATCCGGCAGCTTGCGCTCACACCGGGCCGGCCGGAATGCCGAAATGCCACCGGGATCTTCTGCTCGAGCCCCCGCCCGCCTGCCGTGCCCTGACTCATCCCCAGGACGGGAGGGACGCGCTGCCAAAGCCGCGGGGACAGCGGGTACGCACAGACCCTCGGCTCCCACCTGCAGTTCGGCCTCTCCGCCCAGCCCTTGGCAGCCAGCAGGGCACACGCTGGGATGTTCTTCTCTTCCAGGACCTGTTCCCTGTCGGGGCCATCTCTGCGCTGCAGAGGGACATTTCTGGCTGAGGGATTGCGTCAGGGATTGGGGGCTTGGCTGGGTTTGGCAGCCCCCCTGAGCCAGGAGGGCATCACTGAGCTGGGCAGGCTGGAGTTGGGATCCTGCAGACAGGGGAATCCTAGGCAGCTCTGCCCGCAATTCTCCCCACTTGTTTAGTCTAAACCCAAATAAATACAAGCCCAATTATTTGAGTGAAACAATAGCAGACATTCCAGCATAAAGAGAGCTTTCCTCCTATTAAGCTTTGCTGGCAAGCTTTAGAGCCTGTATTTTAAATAAATGTTATGGGTGCATTTAAAAGCACACCATATGTTCTCCCGCAGATCTTTCTGGGAGCTGCCTTGGCGTGGCTCTGACTGGATCCCCTCTCCCTGTGCCAGGGTTTTGCCGTGTGCTGCCCTGGAAGCAGGGCCAGAGCCCTGTGCCCTGACTCTTCCTCATGAAGAAGCCACCCTAGGAACTCCCCATGCCCCACAACACGAGTTTCTGGAAGTCTCCGCTGAGAGCACGAGTCGCAAAAGAAACTCTTATTTTTATTGGAGAGCTGATTAATTTTCCGATGACCTGCCCGGCATCCCTGCCACGATCCCCGCCGCTCTTCCAGCAGCAGCATGGGGCTGTTTTTCTCCGAGCAGCCCCAAACCCGGCGGCTGCAGGCTTGGGATGGCTCAGTTCCCCCCGAGCGCTGTAGGTGGCACTCCGGCCCCGCCGCCAGCACTGCTGCCAGCGCTGGTACTGGCACCGAGTCAGGAGATGAGCTCTAAGTTTACAGATTTTTCCCTTCTGACAGATTACTGCTTCATTTGTAACAGGAGAACTTCTCATTAAATACATTTTTGACATTTTGTTGAGAAAGGGGGGTAGGGGGAAATAAAATCCTCGTGTAGCTGAGCGTGCCAGTTTGGGAGCTTGGGTTATTTTCTTTTTTGCTTTGGCTCCAAAGTCCCTTATCATAATTATTCACTCCTGAGCCTGGGAGATGGGCACAGTCCAAAAAGAACCCAGCTGAAAAGCCAGGAGGGCTTGGAGGTGGCAGCTCCCTGTCCCGGCAGCGCTCGGATTTCAGTGCTAATGCAAGAAGGTTTGATTCGAGGGTGTTTGCAAGGCAAATCCAAATCTGACCATTCCTCTCATTGCTCTGGGAGCTGTGGGAGTGCCTGGGTTTGGCTTTGGCTTCTCAAGGCATGGAGTCAGTCCTGGTTCTGCCAGGGACCTGTGGCTGCATATTGGGGACCTGGGGACATCCCCAGGGGACCCAGCTTGCCTTGGGCAAAGCTCTGCTCTCACCAGGTTCTGTTTGCAATATGCCCTAAAGGACAGAACAACTAATTTTACTGTTAATTATGCAAATCAGCCTTGAAAACTCAGGAGTGAGGTTATTATCGCTTTCTTTTTATTTTTTTCCACGGTGTGGAATAGCCCTTTTGGTAAATCCTTCTTCTTGCAAAGCCACAAATGTTTTTTCCTCTTGGGTTTCTTTCAAGTGGAGAAAATGCTGAGCGAGGCTGTTGCCATAAGCTCCCAGGACATTTTCATTGATCCAAATCAAAGAGCAAGCATCAAAAAGCACCGTGTGACGTTATGGGGGTATTTTAATTATGAAAAGTGTTGCAAGCAGCTTAAAGAAAGCAAGTGCCTCATGAGAGAAAAAACATTTCACTCCTTTTCCCTCAGAAAATGCCTTTTCTCATTATCCAAGTGCTGAAACCGTTCACTCCTCAGGGGCAAGGACCACGCTGGCCATTCCCAGCTCACACTGAGCACAACAGCATCAACAAAATTGTGTTGGAGAGCCCTGAGATTTTTCTCTGCTGCACTAATTGCCACTCCAGCCCTGACTCTGCCCACCCCCTGTGCAAACACAGGTATAAACTGCCCTGCTGCTGCTGCTGTGCCACCCCAGCCATGCCCAGTGCTCCTGCAGAGATCCCTGCTGCTGTTCAAGTGTTTTCTTCAAGAAGCACTTTTGAATCAGCTTTGAAAAGCATTTGGAAACCTGGTTTTCCTTGTATCACCAGCTGTGGGTTCAGATGCCCTGTCCCTCTCTGTCTGCCTCTCAAAGCTGGGATAAACCTTTGGTCACTGCTGGTTCAGACCCTTCCCTCTCTCCCTGGGGATGTGGCCTGGGAGGTGACACGGGCTGGAGGTGCAGCCCCAAGTGGAAGCAGGCTCGGGGCTGGAATTCTCTCCAGCCCTCCCTGGCACTGCCTGAATGTGGCTCCCTTGTCTCAGAGGTTGGCTCTTGGCACAGATCAGACCTTTGTCCCCTGGGGAGTGACACTCTCCTGCCTGAGAAAATCAGATTACAGCGTCTTTTCTCCCTGACTGCCTCCAAGTGCTGCCACTGCTTGTTTTAGGGAAGGAATCTTGCAGACAGAGACAATCCTATTGATGCTTTTCCCTGAGAGATGATCTTGGGTCTGAGGGCTAAAATCACCCATCAGGAGCTGCTTTAACCCCCCTCAACCCCAGCACCATCACTGCAGGCATGGAGGGGACAAAAAGGACCTGCCTGCCCCCCAAGGAGAGACTTGGGAGACTCGAGAGTGGCTGTTCCACCCCGAGAGAGGCTGAGTGGGCCCAGGGAAGGTGTCAGGGTTTCTCTGGCGAGGGAGGGACGTGCTCAGCTCCTGGCAGATGGTCCTCCCATCTCCTGCACTCCATGGGATGGTGGGAGAAGTTATTATGAAAGACTGCTGTGACATTCACAGCACAGATCTGCCAACTGGTGTCTCGGGGAGATGCTGCAGAAATTGGTGCAGAGATATATCTGGTGCTGTGCCTCATGGCAGGGTGGGGAAGGAGCCTTCTGCTGGCAGGGGAATGGGGGGTCCAGCCAGAGCCCTGCTCAGGGCAGCCTCTGACACCCCACAGAGGCACCTGCTGCTCCTCTGGGTGCCTTTTTGCCATGGGGATGTTTGTAATTTCTAAAAACTGGTCCTTCTGTGACAGTGCTCCCCTCCCAGTGTCCCCAACAATTTTCAGATGCCCTGTCCCAGTCGTGGCTGAAGGTCCTGTGGAGCCACCAGGACTCTCCATCCTGTGGGACCCTCCTGGAGGAGCCAGGGCTGCCTGTCCCTCACCCCCTGCCCTGGTCAGAAGGGAGCTGTGCTCTTGCTTTCTCTGTGTCCTGGAGTTATCGTTTCTGCTTTTTGGACAGAAAGCAAAACAAAACTCGGACAATCCCAGCCCCAGCTCAGATTTAAGTGAGCTTTGTTTCCCTGCTCTTTCCATCTCTTTGTTTTCAGGGTCAGTTCCCCTCCAGAAGCCCCACCACGATCCTCCTCTCTCATTTTTTCGCTAATTATTTCATTAGCTCCCTCTGCATCTTGATATGGGTTTTAATTTTCCATGGCAACTGCATCCACACCACCTCCCCACTCAGGAACCCACGCTGAGGGGAGCTGGGGGGCCCCAAACAGCCAAATCCCCCATCCTACAAATAAAAGTGGGCACCAGCAAGCCATGCCCAGGGGGAGCTTTTCCCACTGGCACAGCAGGAGCAGGGGCACCCATCCCTGAACTGCCTGTGCCTGGGGGGCTCTGTGGGGCAAGGATATTCCCAGCTGGATGGGGACCTTCCCTGTGGTGTCTCAGAGCTGGGAAGCAGCAGCCTGGGAGGAGGAACTCAGGCTGTTCACACAAACAGCCCACGGAAACCAACGCCCACCAGGATGAGCTTTACACCTACAAATTATCTCTGCCATGGAGCTGCAATTAAACAAACCCTGACAGAGGAACAGCAGGGAAACCTGAGCAGCTCCCAGCCCTCGGTGCCTCCTGTCCCTGTCCTTGTCCCTGGGCAGCTCCCAGCCCTCAGTGCCTCCTGTCCCTGTCCTTGTCCCTGGGCAGCTCCCAGCCCTCAGTGCCTCCTGTCCCTGTCCTTGTCCCTGGCAGATCCCCTGAACTCAAACTCTTTGTTTTTCCTCCAGGAGGGTGCTGCAGACCCATCCAAGGGGGGCTTTGGGGTGTGTTTGATTCTCCAGGGGGTTTTCTGAGGGTGACTGGGAAGGAATTCATCCCATGGGTTGTAATTTCCTAAATCTACAGCCATAAAGTGGGATGTGGAAAGGATTTAATCCTGCCCTCGCTGGCTTGAGGAAGGAGACAGAGAAGAAACAACTCAGCACCTGGTGCTGGGACTGATTTCTAACCCATTTTCCTAAACCAGCAGGAAAATCCTGATTTCTGCCCTTCACTGAGATCTCCTGAGTGATCTCACTGTCCCTGGGTACCCAAAATAGCTCCCTACTCTGAAACCCCAAAGGAGGAGCTGGGGCTCTCAGTGGAGGAACTGGAGGAGCTCAGGGGCTCCTGGAACTCTGTGAGGTGGGATGTGAGCAGAACTCCCCAAACCTCCCCTCGCCTTTTGATTAATCCTTTTATCCCTCCTCAAACAACTGCAGTGGTAGGAGAGCCCCAGACCCCCTAAACCAGCTCAGTGGGATGCTGGAGCAGAGGAAAACTCTCCCAGGGCATTGCAGGGAAAGGGGGATTTGGGTCCCAACTCATTGCAGGTTTTAGGAGGGAATAATTTGCTCCCTGTTTTTCACCAGGAGCTTCTCCTTCTCCTTGTCCTCTTGTGCCAGGACAATTTGTCATCACCAGAAAATGCAGCATCATTTCCAGAACATGAAAAAATAAAATAGTTGCTATTCATCAGTAGGCTCTGTGCTAATTGCCTGTGCTCTTTAAAGTGGGATCATGGCTGGGGCTGTTCCTGCTTCCAACTTTTGGGATAAAGGATCTCTGTGCAATCCTATAATAACCTCTTTAATAATCTGACTCCCTCAAAGTGCTGGTGGACACAAATTAATTAGGCATCACAACACCCTGTTTGGTTCAAGCTCAACCAAGGGTTTTAATCATGAATTCAAACAATCCATCCCATCTTTGTGGCACTGATTTTTGGCTGCCCAAGGGTCACTCGAGCTGGGGGTGAGCAATTATTTCTGCCACATGTTAGCTGCTCCTGCCAGGGCTGGGCTGCCCTCAGGGTTAACCATGGAATTGTGGAAGAGTTTGGGTTGGACGAGACCTGAAAATTCATCCCATTCCACCCCCTGCCATGGCAGGGACACCTCCCACTGTCCCAGGTTGCTCCAAACCCCATCCAACCTGGCCTTGGGCACTGCCAGGGATCCAGGGGCAGCCACAGCTGCTCTGGGCTGTGTTGCTCTGTTTTTTTCTGAGATTTTTAAAAGCCTTCTATTTGCTTATAAGATAGAGTCAGTTCTTTAGTTACTGTACAATATTAAGGGTCAGTTTTTCACTCTCTCACACTTTGGAACATAAACAGCCTTTCTCGTTTTTGTTCACTGTCCTTTTTTCCCTATTTCTAGCCTGAAAATAATGTTGGTTGACAGTTGGTCTGGCCAGTGGGGTGAAGGGGTGGTAACCCCAGAAGCCAATCCACCACCAGACCCACAAAATTATAAAATGAAAAGAAATAAACAGGCTGGGTCCCTTTTGCTGGGGAGCAGCTTTTCCCTGCAGACCTCTGCCTTTGTGTCGTTGTTTTTGTGCCAGGGCCTGCCCACCCTCCCAGGGAAGGATTTCTCCTCAATATCCCACCTAACCCTGCTCTGTTTTTGAGGGCCTGGGGGATCTCTTGCAGGATTTGGGCTGTGCAGGGATTTGCTCTGTGCCTGCAGAGCAGAGGGAGCAGGGGCTGCCCTGTGCACGTTGTGGTGCTGGGGATGGGGAGAGGCTCATCAGGGGCTTCACAGTCCTGGCTGTGTCCCCTTCATGAGCACCCACACATTACCAGGGGTTCCTCTGGGGCTGAGAGGTGATCCAGGCTCTTTTAATTACTCTTAACTCCTAATTTTTGTGTCTGTACTAATCCTCATAGTTCCCCTTCCTCTTTTGCTGTGAAGGACTCATTCCCAGCAAACACTTCCTTTTCCTCTCTGCTTCTTGCACAAGTTTTTCCCTCTTTTTTTCCCTCAGATCTCACAGAAAGAGATGGAGCAGGTAGAACCTGCCCACCTGCAGTGCCCAAACCCAGGGAGTTGGGTCGGGAGGGCTGAGCTTTCCAGAGGAAACACGGGAATGTGGTTGGGATGGAGAGCCCCTCTCCCTCTCCCACAGAGGGGGGCGAGGAGACCTCAGCAGCACCAGGAGCAGATTCCCTGCAGGGAATTCCCTGCACTGGCTGTGCTCACCCCTCTGCCAGCACAGGGGACAGTCACACCTCACCCAGGAGCCTCCTGCACCTCCCCAAAGTGGGAATTTCCTTGGGAATTTCCTGGATGCTTCGCTGCTCAGCATCCCAAGAAGGGAAGAGGCGAGAGCCGCCCCAAATGTCCTTTTTCCCCATCCCCTCCTCCGTGCAGGGACAGGCAGGTCTGCCTCTCCTCACAAGCGTCTCGGAGTGGTTTTAATTCCGTTTTTGGATGTTCGTGGCCAGGGAGGGGGCACTGCCTCAGCCATGCGAGCCCGGAGGCGCTTCAGAAGGAAAGAGGAGAGGAGGAGGAGGAGGAGGAGGAGGAGGAGAAGGCTGTGTGCCGGGAGAGGCAGCCCCGGCTCTCAGCGCTGCCCCGGCCGCCTTTGAGCGCAGCCAGCGGGGGCGTTTGATCTCCAGCCGAGCCCTCGGTGTCTGTGTGAGCGGGGTGAGACCTCTCCTGCCCGGGGAGGCGCCTCTCGGGAAGCCCTTCCTCAGGAAAAGGCTTTAAATTCCCTCGCAGGGGGGTCCTGGAGAGGGGGAGAAGCATTTGGGGCTGGGGCGAGAGGACAGAGGCTCTCCTTTCTCTGTCTTGGGGCTCTCTGTGCCCCCAAATTTGTGCTTGTGCAGGTCCCTGCAGGGCACTGAGGGGGTTTGGCCAGGTCCTGGCAGGGCAGTGATGATGCCATCCTAAAGAAAAGCTCCTAAAGAAAAGGACCAAGCCAAAGGGGCAGAGGGGTGGTTGGGGAAACCGAGGCACAGAGATGCTCTGAGCCTTGCAAAGCTCTCAAGCACAGATTAAAGTTAAGCTGGAGCCTGGATTTCCACACCTGAGCCTTCCACACCTAAGCCTTCCTCACCTGAGCCATCCCCTCGTGTTTTCCACAGGTTGTTTTTTTTTAATTCCCCTTGACTGAAGCAAAAAAAGAGTTTTCAAAAGTGGGACTGGGGCCTTGAAGTGACACATAATTGAAGGTGGTAATTAAAGGCACAGCCGAGCGCTGAGCAAAAAAAAGGGAAAATATAAAGGGAAAGTGCGAGTTTCAATTTTACAATTTAATTAGGCTGGCTTGCTCTCGTGGTGGGGAGGTGGCAGGCAGACCCTGGAGGCACACGACGCTTTCTGATGTTTCTGGGATCCAGCTTTCCCAAGGATGCACATTAAAAAGCAGAGATTAGCAAAAGGCCTATTTTAATATCATTTTCCCACCCCCTGAGAATGGGGGAGGTTCTTGAAGCAGAAACTTTCAATAATTAAAAAAGAAAATAAAAGAAAAAGAAAAAAGAAAAAAAAAAAAGAAAAAAATGATAAGTGTTGATATGGAAAGTGTATGAAAATAGATCTCTGCTGACTTCCCCGCTCTGAGATATCATTGACTGGCAATATTTTCAGTTTATCTAATAGAAGAGATCCTGCTTTGGCAGCACTGGGAGGTGGCAAACACAGATTTGAGGGCAGAACTGTGTGTCCCCAAAGCCACCTGGGCAGTGGGTCGAGGTTGGGGGCTCAGTGCCAGCCTTCAGCAGCACTTTGGGGTGGCAGCTTGGCTTCTGTGGGGCACAGCCCAGACCAGGGGGAGCAGGACCCTTGGCAGAGCTGTGCTGTGGCAGGGGAGTGTTCTCCCTTGTATAAATTATATAAATCATCCCCTGCATGAGGGAGTGTGCACATAAAGATGTAGATTTAGGCTCCAGCCCTCATGACTTATTCACCAGCAGCATCATATTGTTTCTAACTTTGGAGCAGTTCCTGGAAACTGTTCCTTCTTCAAATTAAAAAAAAGATCTATGGGCGCTGCTGGTGTGTCCTGGCAGCGTCTGGGGCTGGGCTGGGCAGCAGCAGGAACCTCCCAGCAGCCTGGATTCATCCAGGGGCTCATCCCATCCAGGGGCTCATCCCATCCCGGGAGGGGAGGGGAAGGGAAGGGAAGGGAAGGGAAGGGAAGGGAAGGGAAGGGAAGGGAAGGGAAGGGAAGGGAAGGGAAGGGAAGGGAAGGGGGAACTCTCTGGGTGTGGAGTAGGAGTCAGAGTCCTGCCCTGGCTGAGCTCTCCTGCCCTAAACTTCCAGCTTGTGAAGGAACCAGGGGAAATCTCCATTTCTGCAGCAGCCTCAGTTTTCCTCTGCCTGAAGCACCCTTGGGGTGACCCAGGAGCTTTTCCCACATCCCCCAGCCTGCCTGAGGGGTCCCAGTGGTGCCTCAGACTGAAAGAGTGGGTTTGGATTGGGAAGGAATTCCTGGCAGGCCCTGGCACAGGGTGCCCAGAGAAGCTGGGGCTGCCCTGGATCCCTGGCAGTGCCCAAAGCCAGGTTGGAAGGGGTTTGGAGCACCTGGGACAGTGGAAGGTGTCCCTGCCCATGGCAGGGGTGGAATGGGATGAATTTTCAGGTCCTTTCCAACCCAAATCTTGATTCCATGCAGTTCCCACCTCCCTGCCCTCCCTTCCAGCCTCTCACTGCCAAACTCAGCTCTGATTTTTCCACATTTTCCTGAGATTTTCCTGAGGGACAGCAGGAGCAGTGTCCATCCCACAGTGGGGATGGATGGATGGGAACCCCCTGGCTGCTCCTGCTGCTCGGGATCAATGCCCAGGAAATGAGGACCCCCTGGAAGGTTTAACACCAGCACTTGTGGCACATCCCAGAATATCCTGCCAAGTCAGTATTGTCCTAAATGGTTCTGAGCAAGGAGCAGGGAGGTAGCAACAATGCAGAAATGCCATTTTCCCAGGAATTATGCCAGCCTGGGATTTATTGGTGTGCTCAAATTGCCGTTAATAAAACACAGTTTTGCTGGCGTGAGGGAAATTGGTTTTTTGCAGAGGCTGGAGGGATCCAAGCAGAATATTCCGGGTGTCATCTCCAGCGCAGCAGGAAAATGAGCTTCCTGCTTTTGGCAAGGCTAAAAAGGTTGGATCCTTCACCTTCCTAGAAAGGAGATCCTGAAAGGGCTTCCCCTCCTGGACTGCTGCTTGTTCCCTCAATTCCTTCACTCTCCCTTTTGCCAGCCCTTAAAGCTGTGTTATTTCTTTCCAATGTATTTTAAATTTCTTTCCATTTCCAAAAGCTCCCTGATAAGTTCTGCTATCCACAGCCCCTTCTAAGCCTGCCTGGTTCCCTCCCAAATTTCTTTCCTCACAGCTCTGCTGCTCTCCTGAGCAGGGAGAGCCCAGCCTGGTGTTTTAAAACACAAATAAACACAAATAAACTCCCCATCCTGTGATTCCTCCACTGCAACTCTGTTCTTTCCCTCGCCTTGTGCATTGAAGGGAGCTTGGGAAAAATGCTGCAATTTAATTTGGGAATCATTCTGCTCAGGGGAATGGCAGAGGAGGAGAGTGGGAATCTGTGGCATCAATAAATCACAGCGTGCTGGGAATTCACAGCTCTGCACGTCCAGGATGGGTGTGGGCCCCCCTCAGGCCCACCTGCAGCAGGACCTGGCACACAGATGGGAAATTTGGGGGATTTGTGTTTATTTGGTCTGTTTGTTGAAGAGGCAGATGTTTGCTGATGCTTTCCTGGCAAATCTGGGGTGTGGATTGCTGGGAGCAGAGCAGTGGATGCTGGGATCCACTCCTCACCTTGCCAGGTCCCAATCCAAAGTTGGAGGTCTCGTGTGTCCCAGTCCAAAGTTGGAGGTCTCGTGTGTCCCAGTCCAAAGTTGGAGGTCTCGTGTGTCCCAATCCAAAGTAGGAGGACATCCCACACCCAAGGAGCTCAGATGGAGCTTTGGGAATCCACATCCCATCCCTGGAGCTTCCAGGCTCTGTTTGAGCCCCAACCCTTCTGTGGGGCCTTCTGCTGCCCTCAGCTCCGGCTGGGATCCTGGGAAGCCCAGGGCACTGAGCTTTCCTGGGATTCCTGCTTCCCCCAAAGGCTGGGCCATCCCTGGCCAGGGACACAGGCTCTGGGGACCCCCAGGACTTGCTGCCACCTCCCCTCCCGAGGGTTTTTGGGCAGCAATCAGCTCGTGCCCGGGGGAGTGCTGGAAAATGTTCCAGCAGAAGAAAAAGCCCCATTTTCCCTGCCCTGCTGGAGATGAAACCGGAGATGGAGCCTCTCCCGAGAGCCGAGCCCTCCCTGCTGCCTCTGGAATAACAATGACTGCCAGGGATAATTAGCTGAGCTTCTCCAATCCTGACAATTAATTGAACCCCTCCAGCCCCGATAATTAACTTGAGCCCCTCCAACCTCGATAATTGCGTTCTTCCAACCCCAATAATCAGCCCAGCCCCTCCAGCCCTGATCAATAACCCAGTCCCTCCAAGACTGGGGTTTAGCCCAGTTCCTCCAACCCTGCCCAGGGCTGTGCTGCCCCATCCCCACCCAGGGGGGATGAGGGTCCCAAGGAGCCCCTGGCCTGTTCCCAAGGCTCTGCCCACCCCCTGCACCCTCCAGGGCTGAGCTCCTTTCCCCCAAAACCATCCCAGGCCAGGAGATTTAGCCAAGTCCTGTGAAGATCGCAGGGAATTTTTCTCCCTGATTATTCCTGTCTAACAAGAACTGGCAGCTTTTATATTTTCTGCTCTCCCAGGCTTTTCCAGTGGCTTTTCCCCCCTCACCCTGCACGGGTTTTCAGCAGGTCGCTGCAGTTTTCTGGCTTTGATCCCCTAATGTGCTGTTATGCAATGAGACAAGCTCTTCCCGTCACTTCCCCAGCTCCAGCCAGGCCTTTTGCTGTAATAGGCACAGCACTGCCTTGAAATATTAACGAGTTTTACCTTAATTACCTTTCAAGCTTCTCAGGGCTCTCTTCATTTCCCTTCTCACTCTCTTTTTAATATCAGCCATGAGCAGAGGCAGGCGCTGGGTGAGGGTGGGATTTTTTCCCCCTCTCCTCTCCTCATTCTGTGCTTTGGATGCTGCCAGGGTGAAGGAGGGACCTGGGGGGTGTGGGCACCGTGGAATGTGGGCATTTTTTACCTCATGATCCAACATTTCCCCTTGGAATGCTGATTTCCAGAGGGAAGAGAGCACCCAACACTTTTCCTGTGTTTTGGATAAATGGGATCCCGTGGGTCACCCAGACCCAGCCTCTCCACCATCCCTGGCAGAAGGGACTTTTCTCCTGTCCCCTCTGTGGCACTGGGAGAGGCAGCAGCTTCCTGCAGCACCTCCCCAGCTGTCCCCACGCTGTCACTGCTGCTGGTGACACTTAAATTCCTGCAAACATTTATTAGATGAGTGCATTGGGGCAGCAGCAGAGCGCTGGCAAATCCGAGGCACTGCTGGAGCAAATTGCCTGATTCATCCCAATTCCTCATCAAGAGCAGCCCTGGCCCTGCTGGGGATGGGGCTGTGGCTCAGGGGACAGAAGGGGAAGGACAAGGAGGTGGGGATGGATTTTATTAAACACCTCAGCCCAGCAAACCCAGCTCCTTTTGAAGCCAGGCGGGGGGACAGCATCTTTCCTCATTTATTAACGCCCTTTTTGGTTTAGTAACACACATCCAGCCACGGAATTCTGCACAGAGCAGGGAAAGTAGGGCAAGGGAGACACTAATAGCTCCCAACAAGAAGGCTGATTCATGGCTCTGTGCTGCAAAAGCCCCATTTAGCTCCCCAAAGCCTAATTTTGTGTTTGCTGTCGTGTTCCAGCAGCCCCATGGGAGGTGCTGGGGAGGGTGGGATGCAGGGACCAGGGGGATGTGGCACCCAGTGGGATGCAGGGACCAGTGGGATGTGGCACCCAGTGGGATGTGGCACCCAGTGGGATGCTCTGCCTCTCCCCACAGCTGGTGTGATTTATCAGGTTTTTTTCCAGTTTTGTCAGAGTTTTCCCAGCCTCAGTGGGCTCAGGGCTGGGGAAAGCAGCAGCTCAGGTGTTTCAGTGTCCCCCTGGCTGGTGACTTTGGTGACAATGACAACACCAGCCTTGGCTGATTCCCCAGGGGTTGTCACCCCCAACCAGCCACTCTGAAAGTTTTATTTCTTCTCCCTGATCATCTCTGACTCCTCTGGTGGGAGAGAAAGGGGGGAAGCAGAGAAGGAGGGGCTGATCCCACAGGGAATTTGGCAGCTCCCGGTGACATCTCCCAAACCCCCACACCCTCCAACTCCCCAGGCCTTTCCCTTTGCATTTTTCTCACTTTCCTGGGTATTTTCCTCAACCCTGATGGAAAATCAGGAAGTTTTAGGGCAGAATTTCAGCAGCAGTGGCAGGGGGAATTCCTTGTGTCCCATCAGTGAGATGAGCTTCCACATCCTCACAGAAGAAGGGAAAAATCCTGCTCTGAGGAGTCCCTTCCTGAACTTTCCTCTTCCTTGACACTGAATTTTTGGAGTGTTTGGGGGTTGTGAAAGTCACCTCAGACGCCTCCTTTGTAGCTGCAGGAAGCTCTAGTGGCCCCCAGCTCTGCTCTTCTGAAGAAAGGAATAGCAGCAGTCCCTGTTGGATTTTTCCTGGGTCTCTGATGGTTTGGAGCACATTTTCCACCAGCAAATTTTGCTGCGGATGGATGGGCAGCCCCTGTGAGCACACTGAGTATGTGGTTCATTAATTACTCCTGTTATAGGGCTATTACAGCCAAGAAATTGCATTATTAAAAAGAAATCTTTGCAGATGCTTCAAATGCGACGACCTATTCAATAGCTGACACTGGGTCATAATTAAAAGTAAAAAGTAGGGGCCAGAAGAGGACAAAAAGTGGCAGATTCCCTGAATATGGTTAATGGAAACATTATTAACATTAGGAAATTGCATAGGAGAAACCACTGGCTCCTGGCCCAGTTTAAATATGCAGCAGGCTCCTGACGTGTGCCTATGGTGATTAATAACATTAACAGAAAAAAAAATTAAATTAAATCCATTGAGCTGCCTTTAATGGCCGTGTCTGGCTCCTTAGTTCCCTTCATTCCAGCAGGCAGGGTCAATCCCAGGATATTCCCACCTCCAGGATGTGCCAGGCACCCCTGGCACCCAAGAAGTTTTCCAGCCAAATGGAGAATCCAGAGGAAAATTGTGGATTTGCAGATCCTCCATGTGGAACACAAACCTCTCCCAGATCCCTTTTTCACCCCAAAAGAACCTTTGGGAGATGCTTTCACTCCATTTTTCTCAAACTCTCAGCTTTGCTTTGCTTTGAGGGGTTTTTTTTGCATTTTTCCATTTGTTCCTCGTGGATGTCGCTGTGAATCAATCTGGCATCAGGCCCATTCGCCACCTAATATTTCTCAATAATTTATTATCAGCAGTTTAATCCTCCTGGGAGCTCCCTGCACATTAAAGGCTCTTGTTCAGTCAGGTCATGTCGCAGACTGGAAGCACTTCCAGCCCTTTGATTTGTTTGTGTTTCATGTTTTTGTTGGGAGAGCAGTAAAAGACATGAATTTCCCCCCGCTCTTGGAATGAATTTATCATCTCGCTTGTTTCCTTTATTCTCTCCAATTGAACCATCACTTTCTGGTGCCTCTCATCTCCCTCTCCGTGGGCCCTGTTCCATATGGATGCTGTGGGATGCAGTGGGATGGGAGTGCAGAGCAGGAATCAGCTGCCAGAGCATCCCCTGCACGTGCTGCTCCCCCTCATCCTGAGATTCCATGAAATATTCCCTGGGATAGCAGCAGTGGGATCAACCTGCTCTGATCCAGCTCACTGACACCCCTCATTCCAGCCAAACCCCAAATTTGGGCTCAAAAAGTTTAAAAAGTCCTAAGCAGCTCAAAAGCTGGAGGATTTGGGGTGGGCTTGGAAAAGAGATTTATTTTCTGAGCACTGCAGATCTCAAAATTGGAAAATCCCCAAATTTCAGCCTAAGAAGGGAGAGGTCTCAGCCCCTCTGCTCCATCTAGGCCAGTACCAGCAGCAGGGCCAGGCTCTGTGCTCAGGGCAGAAACAAGCTCAGCCTGGCCCTCCTTGACCTCTCCATCCCCTTTCTCCTCCCAAAATTTGGGTGGATTTAGGGCAGCTCATCCCTGGAAATGCAGCCCTGCTGCCAAGAGTGCGTGGCTGATTAAAACCATTCATGGAGAATGCTATTAATTGAATGGTGAATAATATTAATTAAGATTTTACCCTCTCCCTAGGAGGAACCAGGCTGGATGTGCTGCTCTGCCTTGTTCCTCAGAGCAGTTTTCAATCCCAAAACCAGCCCAGAGCAGTGTCACTGTCACCAGTGTCCCAGTGCCAGCCAGGCTGCAGCCTCTGCAAGCTCTGAGAGCACAGAACTTTTGGCATCCCCCAAATCCCAGGTGAGGTTTTCCAGCCACAAATCAAATCCTTGCAGGAAAAGACAAAATCTTGTCCCTTGGACCTGCTCTGGAAAGGGCCCTTGCAGGAAGGAATAATTACAGGATTTATTAAATATTACAGGAAGGAATATTTATCCCTTCTCTGTGCAGGGACTGAACAAAAGGGTCGTTAACAGGTAAATCCTGCTGAATTCCATGTGGGAACTCTTAAATCTCCAGGAGAGAATTTCTCTATGCAGGGACTGAACAAAAGGGTGGTTAACAGGTAAATCCTGCTGAATTCCAGGCTCATGGGTGAGCACAGGCACAGCCAGGGCTGGTGGCACTGGCAGGGGACACGGCGCCACCCTGGGTTTGGATAGAGGAGGGAGGGACTCAACAGCATCCAGAAAACTCGGGAAAAACTTCGGAGCAGCAGCAGAGCTCTGCACCCACCCCGTGTTTGCACCCCAGAGAGGAGCAGCAGCTTTAGGCAGAAACAGGGACAGAGAGCTGGAGATTTCCATATGAAATATTGAGATTTTTGCTCGCTGGAGTGGAAGGCAGAGCTGCTGTGGCTCCTGAATAAATCATCGGAGCCGGCACACGTGCTCGCCCGCAATGACGTCTGCGAGGGGAGAGCGTGGGACCGGGGAGGAGGGAAAATAAAGTGGAATAAAACAAAATATAGGGCACTTTCCCCCCTCTAAGAACTTAATTAGCTCGTCTCAAGCTCCTCTAGCATGGCAGCTGAAATCTGCTGCCTTTTTTGTGTCTTGTCAACCCATCCAGCGTGGCCTCCTCCTGCTCTGCCGAACCCGAGCGTGTCTGGGTGAATGTGGAGCTCTGTTAAAATTTCATGGTCTCTGGGTATCCGGAGGCCTGTCAGGAGAAATTCTGGAGTCTGGGGAATGCAGAGCCTCCCCTGAACCGGAGGAATGCTGGAAGAGACGACACGCATGGCAGAGAACCCCGCGCCTTCAAAGCTCCACTCAAGAAATGCTCTAAAAACCTCTTTGGGGCCTTTTAGAACTTAGGAAAAGCTGATTAAAAAAGATGGGGAGAGACTTTTCTCACAGGCAGGTGATGCCAGGACAAGTGGGGAAGCAGATCTGTGTACTGGAGGATGATGTAAAGCTTGAGGAGTCCAGGGGATGCTAATCCCAGTGAAAGGGAGCTGTGCCCTTGTTAGGAATCAAATGTTTCCCAGGGCGTTAATTCCTGTCTAATTAAGAGCTCCGGAGATCCACGGAGGGCTGGTTTCAGCTGGTTCTCAGCCCTCCATGGAAATCATATTTTCCAGCATCCCTAGCACCGTCCTCAGAAAGTGTCCCTGGAGTTAAATCCTCCAGACAGACGGAGGTTTTTTAAAAAATGCATCCCGAGTGCCTCATCGGATGAGCAGGAAAGTGGGACGGGCACGGGGGGTGCCAGCGCTTCCCTCCCGCTGTCCCCGGGCTCCTGGGGCTGGGGGACACCCCGGACCCCCCGAGCCATCCGTGTCCCACCTCAAACCCAGCTCTGGGGAGCGATTCTTTGTCCCAAACCATTCCATCATTACTGGGATATTTCCATTTGCTCTGGCAGAGTGACAGGGGGTTGTGAATTAAATGGATTTAAAAAAGGGCTGCAGGAGGGAGCTGTGCTCAGTGCTGGCAGTGAGTGTCCCTGGAATTCCCAGGATTGATAAGCACCGATCCAAATCCCCAGGGAATCCCGTGTTTTCACCTGTCTCATTTTTATTTCCCCCTGTGTTCCTCTCTCTAATGAATCCTCTGCTGGGATGTCCCTGTCGCTCCCTGCTCAGCCACGGGACGCGGCTCCTGAGGCTCCCCAGGATTTATTCCTGGCATTCCCTGATCGCCGGGATTGAGAGGCTGTGGATGGAGTGTTGTGACAAGAAGCAATTATATGCAAATAAGAAGCTGCGCAAGTGTGAGTAAACATTAGGGGTTGTTTTTTTCCTGTTGAACCTCCCGTGATTTAAAAGCCATTAAGGGCGCAGCCAGCGCTCTTTGTCAGCAGTTTCTTGGCGCTCCGGCAGCTCTCGCATCCTTCCCTTCCCACCACAGCATCGGGAACTTCCAGGGCTCGGGGCTGAGATGAGCTGGGGGTGCAGGGGACAGAAGGTCCTCGAGACTGCGCATCCTGGGATCCTTGGGCAGGTCCCTTTCCCTGTCAGGCTCATCCCGAGCATCCTGCGGCTCCCAGGACTTCACAGGAACGGGGATTTTTCCGTCGGGCTCTGCCCTGCCAGGTTCTGCGGGGCTGGCCGGGCGCTCCCGGAGGCTCAGCGGGGTCTGCGCTGCAGGAAAACTCTGCTGGGGAGGTGCAGCAGCTGTGCAGCAGCTGTGCAGCACGATGGAGCTGTGGGGGCTGCTGTGCCTCTTTCCTGGGAACACTGGAGTGTTCTGGGGTCCCTTCTTTGGGGGTTCACTGCCCTGGCTGAGCGCTGAGAGCTTTGGGAAGGGTCAGCTAAGAATCTGATTTATTCTGTGCCTGGCTGAGTGGTGGGATGGGGTCTGGGCAACCCCTCCATGGGAACAGAGCTCAGGGGAGCAGCAAAATACCCCAAGAAATGCCTGTGGCTGCAAAATAACTCCAAAAATGCCTGTGGCTGCAATCCCCAAAAGGTGCTATCGGGAAGGGATTGTCCAGAGGGATTTTTGGGGCGAGGAACAGCAGCGAGAGGGAGAACTCTTCTCAGGGGGCAGGGAATGGGTCTTATTCCCGCAGGGAAATTTATCCCTGCACCTTCCAGTGCTGTGGAGGAGCGAATCCCGGGTCCCAAGAGCCAATCCTCACCCCTGGGGTCTTTCAGAGGACTTTCCCCTCAGTGTAATTAAAGCTCCATCTGCCCTGC
The DNA here is from genome assembly GCA_013400215.1 of Cisticola juncidis. Classification (NCBI taxonomy): domain Eukaryota; kingdom Metazoa; phylum Chordata; class Aves; order Passeriformes; family Cisticolidae; genus Cisticola; species Cisticola juncidis. Next base: position 550,448 of record VXBR01009084.1, read on the forward strand.
AGCCTCCCTCGGAGCAGCGATCCAAGATTGATCCTCACGTCCCGCCCTAAGCAGTTGGTCAAACATTTGTCTCTGGCACCTGGGGACGTGTGTGAGCAAAGCTGCAATTTAGACCGAGGAAATCACCGAGAAAACAAATCCTGAGCCCCCATCCAGCCATTCCTAACACGTCACCCTCCTGACAGTGCTGCCAGAGAGCCAGGAAAAAAGCTCCAGCCTTGAAATTTTTCTAGCAGAAGACAAATGAGGGAGATTCATGTCTCTGTTGGCTCTACATTGTTTTGCTCAGCTGGCTGCAGAGCAAATAAGATGCGGTGTTGCATTGATTTGTAACCCAGGAGCTGTCCTGGCAAATGGATGGGCTGGGAAAAACTTCATTTGGGGCTTAAATTGGAGAAAGCAGCAGGCAAAGGGTGGCCAGAGCCTCGGGATCCCAATGTGCCTCCTCCCTGGGGCATGAGGGGTCCAAGTTTTCTTTTTTGGGAGGCTTTTCCCTATGGATCTGTGGGATCTTTGCTGTCCCTCTGCACCCCCATCACTGCTGGTGTTTGGATATGATCCCAAGAGCAATGGAAACCAAACCCATTTCCACCCATTTCCAGCCATTTCCAGTGGTTTTGGGGAATGGGAATTCTCCTTTGCAAGGCTGTGCCCTGCCAGCCTCGGGCTCACCCCGTGGGGAGGTACCAAGAGCAGGGTGACCCCTCCTGGTGTCACCCACGGCATCCTCAGTGGGCAAAATCTAGGGAAAGCTGGATCCAGGGAGGGTCTGGAAGGAGCAGAGGGGAAAATGCTGTTTGTTAGCATTAATAAATGTAAAACACAGAAATAAAAATAAAATAAATAGGAAAACATCCAACTAATGCCCAGGAAAAACTTGTTACAAGGCTGGCAATTCCCCCAGGTCTCTCTGCAAAGAATTGGAGTGTCCAAATGAGGCTCCTCCAAAGCCACTCCCATTCCAGGGCACCAGGGAAGAGGAGGGCAGAGGGAGGATGAGGAAGCACGAGGATTTTCATCACTCCTGCAGCTGCTCCCCTTCCATCAGCCCTGATCCCTCATCCATGCCTAAGAAAAATCCCCCACTGCTCTCTGCAGACAGGAGGCAATTTCCAAGTCCCAGCGATTCCCAAGAAAAGTGATGCTGGCTGTGCCCTAATGGAAAGGCAGCCAGTTTTATAGCAGAATGCAAATGAAAAGGTATAAATAAACAATCGCTCACGAATAAGTGCTTGCCTTTAATGAATATTTCATATACAAAAGGAGTCATTGACATTTTGCTGGATTGCTTCAATTAGCTCTTGAGCCTCATGTTCATGCAAATAATAAGCTTGCTTTTCATAATGCTTTGTTAATCTGCTTCATAGTGTGAATTTATACAGTAATATATCACCCAGACCTCCTGCTGGAGCCTTTATTGGATATAAATGACTTGGTAATTGCTATTGATCATTAAAGGAGTGTGGTGTTATTTTGGAATTACAATGTGGGGGATCTTTGCAGGACTGAGGGATCTGGCTGCTCGGGCTGGTTTATATTCAGGGCAGTGACTAATGGGTCCTTGGGAGGAAAAAACCAAAGTGTGCCAAGATTGAGGCTGGGGAAAAAACACTGCTGGAGTCATTGCTGCCTCCCCGTCACGAAACGCTCCCGGCGACGTAGCCAGAATATATCTCAGCATATTCCATTCCACGCACTGATCTCCATCCCAACTCCAACCTCGCTAAGATTAGCCAGGAAAATGTTGTGGCTGACTGGGGCAGGCAGCAGCAGGCTGCAAACACAGCCTGGCAGGTCCCTGAGCGTGGTGACCCTGCCAGGGTGGGAAGGGACAAAGCCCCCAGGGCCCTTCCCAAGGTTGCCACAAGCTCAGGAGGCTGCAGGTCTTTAATTCGGGCTGGCTGTTGTGGTGGGTGGTTAAAGCAAGGGGTTTGCAGCCCCCCAGGCTCTGCAGGGTTGGGTGTATTGATCCCAGCTCCGTGTTCCCAACAGGGAATTCGGCCTCAGCCTCCTCCTCCCCATCACTTGCTGCTTGTCTTTCCAGCTTCCAGCATTAAAACCTCATCACTCTGAACTGGAGAAGGCTGAGGTTGCACTTTAGATTTATGTTTTTCATTTAGAAAACACCTTTTTTTGTTGTTCCTTCACCTGGAAGAGCCATCCTTGGCTTGCTCAGCCGTGTTCAGTGCTGGTTCCTGCCTCGCTCAGAGAACAGTTGGGAAATTTCTACTTCTCCAGCACCCCAGGAGGGCACCCCAAGCACTCCCCCTGCACGGGCTGGGTGATTTCAGCTGGCTTTGGCATCCACATCCATCTGGAAAATGGTTGGGGGCATTAACTGCTCTGTGCCCCCAAGGCTGTGCTGGCACTCACTTCATGAACACCTTGAGAGGGCTCTGAGCTCCCTCTCTGGCTCTGCTTTTATTAAAAGCCTCCCTGAGCATTTTCCCCCTTCCAATTTACCACATTTCCCCCCCCGGAATGTGCTTTGATTTTTCAGCAATTTCAAAGTCCTCAGGCTTTGCCTGGAAGGTAATTTATCCCCGTTTGTGTTTTTCTGTGTTTGTACATGTGCTGCAGTGCTTTGGGAAGGAACACAAAGAGCAGCTGGGGCTGCTATTGATGGAGTGCACCTCGAGGAGGGATTTCCAGGAGCTGGGAGCTCGCTCTGATCCTGCTGGACCAGCTCTAAATCCATCTCCAGAGAGAGCTGGGCTGGAATCAGCCTGGGGAAGGGTTCCCTGATGTCCCCCCGGGCTGTCAGGCCAGGAGTGGCCCCTTGCAGTGGTCACCAAAGCCTTTTTTGCAGCCCCAAAGGGGCGCGGAGGGTGGAAGTGTCTCCCCTTTTCTCCCTTTGGTGAGAGCCCCGTGGCAAATCCCGCTTGCCCAGCTGGATTCACCACGATTCCATGATTCCATGGACATGATCAAAACCATCCTGGGCTCCCAGGAGAGGCTGTTCCCATCGCCACCAGCCCAGCCCTGCTCCCGCCTCATCCCCGGCAGCGCTGGCGGTGCCGAAACCTTCCCGGAGCCACCCCCGGGCCCCTCTGATGGGAGAATTCCTGCCCCACCAGAGCCATTTGTTTCAGGGGACTTCACACATGCAAATCTCCGGCTCTTTCTCCTGCCAGCCGCGCCTCCCGAGGCTGGGTTTAATAAAATCTGGGTTTGATAAAGGCTGGAGCTCGGGATGAGCGGGTCAGGATGCCTGGGATTTAACGCCACCACCTCAATTGATGTCCCCTGGGAATGTGACACCCCCAGCCCCTCACGAACCGCCTAAAATGCTCCTCAGAACGACCTTTTCTGGTTTTAGGTGTGATTTAGCCCCAGAATTGCTGTGGGATCCTTGCCTGCTGCAATTTAACTGGGATTTAACTTTTTTTTTTTTTCCCCGGCTCTGCCACCTGGTTTTCCCTCTCCTGTTGCTGTGATCTCTGTCCTCCTGCAGCTCGGGCGGGTGTTGGAGCCGAGCACACCAGGGGATGTTCCAGGGCCTCAATTCTGATCCTCCTCTGCCTTTTCTGTGCAGCAGATCCTGCCCTGAAACGGGAAAAGCCAGGACAGAAAGAAGGACCCCTCCATCCTCCACATCACTGAGTTGTGAAAATCCAATTGTCACCTCCCCAAAACTGGGAGGGAGTGACGGGGAGGGCCAGGGCCGATCTGCATTTAAAAGAGGGGCAATCGGCAGAGAGGGGAGATAAAAGGGAGGCCCGCATTTGAAGATTGTGTTTCCTTATGGCAATAATAATTTGAAAGCTGATTTACTGCCAAGAGGAACAGCAAAGAGACCCCTTGGCACGGCCCCAAACTCCTCATTTACTCTTTTAGAGCAAGGAACATTTATAAAAACGGAATAAACCATCCAACGAGGCTGGCTAGGATTCTTTGAGAGATGTCTCCATCAAAGCACCGAGGTCAGGCTGTGGTGGGAGCAGGGCTGGGGGCTGGGGGCAGCGAGCAGGGATGGGGAGGGGATGGGGAGCAGAGCCTGTGGTCACCCCTCTGCCCTGGGGACACCCCGAGACTCCCCAGTGCTTTGTTTTGTGCTTTGCTTTAAATTTGGGAGTTGCTGTAGCAGTTATGGGGGTGGAAACATCCCCAGAAAACAAAACAAAACAAAAAACCCAAAAAAACTCCCAAACCAAACCCAGAAAAGAAAAACAAACCAAACAAACAAAACAAAAAATAAAACAAAAACAACATAAAACCCCCCAAAAAACAAAACAAAAAAAAAACAAAAAAACCACCCAAAAAACAAACAAACAAAAAACCAACCCAGGCCTTAAACTTCCGATTTGTTGATGATTTCTCTGTTTGTGAAGGATCCACACAAATAAACCTGCCCTGCTCCATCCCCCTCACTCAAACGGAAAGAGGGGCTGGGGAGGGAGAGCACTTAACAGAGATAAATATTTTACAGATTTTAATTAAATATGAGAACCCCGCTGGGGCTGGAAGCAGGACCATCCTGGAATATGAATTATCAAGAACCCCTTGTCCCAGATGTCCATTCTTTCCAACCCAGCCACTTCAGGCAAATAAAATGGAAAATAAATCCTGAGTCCCTCTGCAACAAGCTGATGTTTTTTGGGGCAGCTGGTCCAGTTTCCATCCCAGATCTGTTTTTGGGGCAGCTGGTCCAGTTTCCATCCCAGATCTGTTTTTGGGGCAGCTGGTCCAGCTTCCATCCCAGATCTGTTTTTTGGGGCAGACTGGCTCTGCCCCAGCTGGGCTGTGCCTCAGGCACTCAGGGAGGAGCCCCTGCAGGAGGGGTTTCCATTCCAGCAGTTTTGGGAANCTTCCATCCCAGATCTGTTTTTGGGGCAGCTGGTCCAGTTTCCATCCCAGATCTGTTTTTGGGGCAGCTGGCCCAGCTTCCATCCCAGATCTGTTTTTTGGGGCAGACTGGCTCTGCCCCAGCTGGGCTGTGCCTCAGGCACTCAGGGAGGAGCCCCTGCAGGAGGGGTTTCCATTCCAGCAGTTTTGGGAAGAGGTTTTGAGTGGGCCCCAGAGGAGGCAGGAGCTCTGCACATCGATTGAGTGGAGCTTCCCGGGAGAAGATTAAGTGGATACAATTGGCCAGGATTGACCTCGATGGATCTCTCCTGATTTATTCCAGCAGGGAAGCTGATCCAGAGCAGGCTGGGGTGAGTGTTATGCAATTCCTTGTCCTCAGGAGCCTGGGCTGTGGCTCCTGTGGTGTTCCCGTGCTGAGCCCATGCACACAGAGCAAGTGCAGCTCATGATGAGGCAAAAATTCAGCCTGGAAATCATTTCTGCCCCATGCTCTCCGCTCTGAGGACAGTGTGTGAGTTAAACTGATCTCTGCAACCAGCTCAGCTTCACTCTGGGGCTTCTCTGTGTGAAGAACTCAGCCAAAGCTCTTGATCCATCCTGCTTTTCCAGGCTGGATCCATCCCAGAGGTGCATGGGCACGGTGAGGGCACAGAGGAGCACAGCTGGCTGATCACTCTCCCAACAGATCAAGGAATTTGGTGAAAACTGCATTTAATCAAAACCAAGGCTGTCACAAAGTCAAAAAGCAAAGGCAGAGCTTTAAAGAAAGCAAAACCCCAAACGTGGCCAAATGAATCCAGGAGGGGCTGCTTGGGCTGAGGCCACAGCACAGGCATGAGAAGCTCCCACCCCTCACTCTTTTGGAAGCCAATCTCCTCTGATTGGGGTATAAATGAACAAAGGATGGGCACAGCTCACCCAGGGATGCTGCAGGAATATCTGTGCAGTAATTTGAAGAGCTCGGGTGTGCTCCAGCCAAACCATCTTTGGTCGTTCTTATCAGAACCCTCTGGAATTCATCAATGTTACTGAGACATAAACTGCTCTAAAATAAGAAAGAAGAGGCTGAGAAACAGAACACCAAGAGTGCAAGGACGAGATAAAGGAGGGCCATGAAGCACTGGGCTGTGACCAATCCTATTTCCTGAAAGGAGAACGTGTGGACATGAAACACCCATCAAATAATGCGTGATTGTGTGAACAGTACTGTTAGAATGTATAATAGATCTTAATACAAACAATAAATGGTTTCTGCTCAATCAAATTGGTTGCTCATCCAGAAGTCCTGAATATCTGCAGTTTCTCCAAGAAAATCTGGCACCCCCAGGCAGGAGCTGGAGTCTGGAGCAGAGCCAGGTCCTGGCAGGGAGCAGCCAGCCTGAGCCACCGTGAGCTGTGCATAATTAGCCCGTGTGGCAGCCTCCCATCCATTATCAGCCTCTTCCCTAATTGACTTCCCTAATGAGAGCACCCGAAGTGACCTGGCTGCGCAGCCCTCTCCTTGTAACTGGTTTTATAATTGTGATTGATCTCCGAGGCGCTGCCTCTGCTGCCTCCTTCCACAGCTCCAGAGCCCTCCTCCTCCTCCTCCTCCAGCCAGGGCTGCAGAGCTGAGACCTCCTCTGAGCACCCTTGGGCACCAATCAGTGACTGACACATCTCTGTCCCTGGAGCAGGACCCTCAGCCGGGAGGGGGGGAAATTCCCCGGGTGGGTCCGAGGCACAGCCCGGTGTTTGAGCTGGATCATCCCAGGGCACAGCCAGCCCTGCCTGGGTCATACCCAGGAAGGTTTGGGGTCTGGTCCTTCCTGGCAGAGGCTGTGGGTGCCCTCCCAAAGTGTGGTGACGATGGGACAAAGCTTGTGACAGAGTCGTGGGCTGGGTTGGG